>JBCNJP010000027.1:110910021-110994461 GCA_039602395.1 Deinandra increscens subsp. villosa
TAACAAAGTTAGGACCATTTCATGACCATTATCATAACACAATTTTCCATAACTATGGATCCATTATAACACATAGTCAAACTTTCACACAACCAACAAAAATAAGCATTTCATTATATTATTCACTTATATTGATTCATACATTTAGACATGATATTTTCTATATACATACAGCCTTAATTCTTCTAATTGGTCGTATTTCAAGCAATAAAGCTCACGTAGGCATTTCATGTAAGACACAGTTTCAGATCTTATTAATGCATGATGATGATCGATTCGGTAAAACACGAGGTAAATAAAGTTTCATTGATTTATTTCAATCTCATAGGTTACAGAGAGAGAACAGAGAGTAAAACACCTAAAATCTCACACAGTTAAGCAACACAACTCTCTCAGCTACTATGAAACACAAGAGCTAAAACTATTTATATTGTTCTGCCCGGTGTACCAATTAACCTACGTACCAGATGGTCCGTGGCTGCGTACCATCTGGTCCGTCCACTGGTACGCTGGGACTAGAACTTACAAAACGACCAATACAATGAAAAAACGCCTAAACCTAGCATTAGACATATTAACTTGTTCTAACAAACTCCCCCTTGTCTTATGCTAGTCTTCAGAAGCTTTTGTCTCAGTCTTTTTCCAATATTGCCTTCGGTTGTTTCCAGCATGAATTCGAAAAGCATTACAAACTCTGATCACTCTTTGAAATTACAAGGCTTACTCAGCATCCTCAGCCTGATACAGTATCTTGTTGTGATAGAGCTTGTCAATATGTGCTTCAGATAGGCTAATTAACCACATCGGATCAAAGATTCTAACCACCTTGTTCTCTTCTTTAACAACGATCACTACTTCTCCAGTACATTCATCATAATACCATCATCTCAGAGTCTTTATGAAATTTTGCTCTTGCTTCTTCAAAGGTATCTTCTTCAGTTGAACTGGCTTCTTATACTTTAACACCACAATTGCCTTTCCAGTTCTCGGATGAATATTTGTTGGATGATCTATGTACTTTGGCCTTTGCGGATTTAAGAATCTGAATCTCTTTTAACATTCTTCATGCAACTTATTTTTGAAGAATTCAGCCGAAGGATGTTCACCATAATTCAAGAATGGTTTTCTAGAAAACTCCCTCACATCGCAGACTGGCAAAGTATCAAATCTTTTCGCCTTCTTCAAGTAGATAATACCAAATTCCTTCTTTACAGCATAACACTTGAGCGGCAAGTCGTACATCCAACTGATTATATTCCTAGTGGATACACCTCTGTTTTCGAAGAATTTCTTCTGATCAATAATCTTTGTAGGTTTCACCATAAGTATCTTCTTAGCCCTTTGTTCTTTCATCCACTCATCAAACAACCTTCTCTTCTCTTGTTCCTCTGAGAAACTATCAGATTTAGCTGATTCAGGTTGTTTCTCAGATTCTTTCTTTTTCAACTCCTTTTCAACTTTTTCCTCATTATCTCTAGCAAAGAAATTGAATCCACAAGATTGATCATTATCAGTGAAATTACCATAAACTTTTGGATCATCTAGATATTCTTCTGCAGTCATGTCTTCAACCTCCACATGTTCCTCTTCATATTCAAACTCATCATTAGAATCATCTTCCTTGTAAGGCTTGGCAAAGGAACTTTATCAACATCTTCAATATTCAGAGCATATATTGCAGCAAGTTGCTCTTTCGAATATTGATGTAAGTACTCTCCTTCTTCAATAGCAACCCTAGTAATCGGAGTTACATCATACACATCTTTTCTTATGACTCCCCCTGAGATGCAGCAGCAGATGTTCCAGCATTAGATGTTCCAGCTGCACCAGCAACACCAAAACCATCTCCACCAACACCTCCTTCTGGATCATCAGTATCATTCAAATACCTGGATGCATCATCATCTTCTCTACAAGCTTTCATCAGGATTTGGCCTCATCTCCCCCTGAGCAGGTAAAGCTTTGAGCAAACGGTTTAACTGCTCACCCAGAGAGAGAGAAATTTGTTGTAGTCGAGCAATCTCATGATCCTTTTCCCGATCACGAGTTATCAACTCTTTAACAGTATCTTTTAATCCCTGAATTTCATTTGCTTGCTGACGATTTGTAGACTCTAAAGCATCATAGTCTAGTCTGATGTAGTGCAAGCTTTATATCAGCAGAAGAAATTGTTGATGAAGTAGGAGTAGCAGTGGTTGAAGCAGAAGAAGAACTTGAAGAATTTATGACAATTAACCTTCGAACAGGTGGAACACCAGAACTCTGAACATTAGCAGTGGTTGTGGTTGGTTGATTTGGAATGGAAGACAATTTAGCAACTTTTTGCTTCTTGCTAGGCGGACTGCTACCAGCTTTTCTAGCATCAGCAAGGAATGAACCCCTTTTGACCAGCATCTTTTGCCTAGATTTCTTTCCAGTATCTTGCATAGGAGCTTTTCCTTTGTCAGCAGTCACAGTCTTTCTTACTGATTCCTCCACAGACGGAGTGTAAGATGGATCATCATCAGATTCTCTATCAGCAGATCGCTTTGACAAATGCTCATACTTAGAAATATCTTCATTCCTTGATGTCATGTAAGAAAGATGAGCCTTTGAACCTTTCTTGACCATAATCCCTCTGGAATTATGAAATATTTCAATATAATCACCAAGAACTTTGAACCAGCCACATCATCTTCTCTTTCTGAAATAATTGGATCATGTTGAACTTGCTTTGTTTGCTGTTGTTGTTACGCAGGTTCAGAAACAACAGGTTGTTGTTCTACAGGTTGTTGAATAGGCACATCTTGGTTATCATCTTCATTTTCATCTTCCTCAACTGGATTACCATTCTCATCATATTCTAATTCATCATCAGAACTATCAGGATGTTTTGCAGCACCATCAGCAGGAGCCACATAATCAGGTTTTGCCAAGTAGCCATTTAATCCCTTTACCAGAGGAGCCACATTTGCCCCTTTTCTCTTTTGATACACCAGCAGTTTACCAACAACAACTTCATCCATATGCTTCAATTACAAAATAGAAGCTGGATTCTTCGGAAGATTCGGATGCAATTCATTTAGAATCATTTGAAGAAATCTTGGATACATGACACTCTTATTCAACTTTGATAGAATATTATCTTTCATGTAGTCGAATATCCATCCAGAAAAATTAAACTCTCGGTTCATCACCAAAGCTGTGAAGAAAGATAAACTCTTCATATCAAACTCCTCATGTCCCCCTTAGTCGATTTCCAAAACACCGAATTATCACATGCATCAAGTATTTATATGGAGGACTCAGATTTGCTTTAGGAAACCATTTAACATACAAATTCCCATCATACTTGACCCGTCTCAGCAGTGCAACCATATCAATCTCATCAAATTCCTCTGGAAACGTTGCTTGATCATTTAATCTTAACACTCTTCGAACATCATCTTCAGACACAACGATATCCGTCTGATTAATCTTTGCACGAATCACTGAAGGTACAACCGAACAATCTACTTGTGTAGAATTCCAGAACATTGTAAGAAGATCTTTGTACGGTGTACACTCATGAGTAGCAACATAATAAATTCTCGATCTTTGCAAGAAATCGAATATTACTCCAAACTGAGATCTCCATTTTGCAGAAGCCCCGAGATACGCACAAATATTATGTTCTTCATTTGACTTTAAAGCTGCCATAACTGAAACATTTACAAACACCAATTATTATTAAAATTATGAGATATAATCAAAACCGCTCACTATTGACTCAAATTTGACTTGAAACACTGAAACTTTGAACTTTTGAAAAAATATAGTCAACGTACCACGTCACATACCACTTTGGTCATACGGACTAATCTGGTATGGACGGACCAGAATTGTTGACCAAGTATCAGAATAGTCCAACGTACCCGACGCGTACCACATTAGGCAACGTATCACATCTGGTACGCGCGTACCACATGGTACGGCGGAAGAACAGTTAATCGAATGGACTTTCGAGGATTTTGATACTCAAATCCGTGTTTGATTTGAAATCGACCAATAGAGTTTCGTTCTATATCAAAAACCGACCAAAGACATGTGCTCAAAACTAATTGAGATGGACTATAACCCATTGAACCAATCCAGTGTTCGGTTTTGCGAAAAAAAAACTGAAACTTTAACTCTAAAAATCATGAGATTTTGAACACTAAAATGAAATCCAAGACCATCATTAGATGGGAAATCATGGTACCTACCTGTAGCAACAAGAATTTTGAGCAGAGGTTCGTTAACGAGTGAAAAATCGGTGAAAAACGATCGACGGCGATTTAGGGCTTGCAGAGTGATTGGAAAGTGGTACGTGGGTTATGCGGCTTACGTACCACTTTTGCCCTTTTATATGCGAAGTGGTCCGTCCCGGCGTACCACATGGTACGTCCGGACCACATATTGGAGAAATTACCATTTTACCCTCAACCTTTTAAATTTGACATTTTACACCAAAAATTCAAGATTTTTCAAATTGAAAAATGATGAGCTGATTCAAGCTTCGATTGTGGTTCTATCAACATAATTTTTGCCGTTCCTGCATTTAGTTGATAAAAAAAATAGAAATCAAATATTTTTGAATTTTAGCAACTTTATATCAAAACACACTAAAATCTTTTTGATTTTTCAAATTTATGCTAAAACACACCAAAAATATTTTTGAAATTTTCTAAAATAATGAATCAACAAAAAACAGAAATGTAAATGCAATAAATTATGTTTTTGTGAGAAAGATCGCAACATGAGATCATATCAGTGAGATGCACTTAACACGTTTTAATTTCAATCTAATCAGCATGCAAGCCAAGTAGTCCACGAATACAACACTTTCATGTTTATTGCAGATCAAATCAATTTTTACTGCTTTCTGATATGTAATTAGTTATATTTTTCAAGCACAGAAATCATGGTACCCATAAATTCAAGTAGTTGATAATCTAACTTCTGATATTTTTTTATTTTTATTTTATTCATCATAGAATATATACAGATATAAGTTGTTCATAGTGTTTCATGCAAAAAGAAAGCAGAACCCTAAACAAACAACAATCAGGTCGGCCTTGTGAGCACGCAGAGAAAATCCAATTGTTTAGGAAAATAAGAAAGCAAAACAAGTTGAAATTGTATAACTCAACAACAATCAGGTCGGTACTCCCGTACACGCAGAGAAAGTCCGATGAGTTATACGAAACACCAAAGAAAATAAAGCAGAACGTCAAACGAACAACAATCAGGTCGATCTTTCGATACGCAGAGAAAGTCCGATCGTTTGACAAAATAAAGAAAATCAAAGAAGTTTAAATCTTTCAAAAGAAAGCATGCATACACTAGAACACTTATTTATTCTATTTTTGTATTTTTCAGCTATAATCAAGATTACACAACCACAAGAATCATGTTACACCACAGATTTCAGGCCAGCGTTATGTTTATATCATACTAGCAAGTATCAGATATTGATTGACACGTTCAATGAAACAAACAAGAACCTACAGTCTTTCAATCTATTTTATCCATGGTCAGTAACATTCACTGATGTACTATCATTTCTCACGAGGTTGGATCACATTTCTAAATTTTTAATTTTTTCCAACTTTTTTATGCCTTTTCATTTTTGAATACAAGATAACACACTATTTTTGTATTTTTCTTTAATTCTCCCCTAAAAAGTAAAAAACAAATGAAAACAGAAAAGAAATTAAAAGTGATCAACTGAACAGTTTACTTGGCATTTAACCGAGTAACACCATTGATTTGCAATAAAAATTGAAAGCGAGTTTTATCAAACGCATTTGTGAATAAATCAGCTCTTTGAAAATCCGTGTGAATTTTCTGCAAATCAATCAGCTTCTTCGCATAGCAATCACGGATAAAGTGATATCTTATGTCAATGTGCTTAGTTTTGGAATGTTAAACATGGTTTTTCGTGATTTAAATAGCAGCCGAGTTATCAATATAAATGGGAGTAGTCAGAAATTTCAAACCATAGTCGCGTAACTGCTGTTGAATCCACAGAACCTATGAACAGCAACTGGAAGCAGCCACATACTCCACCTCCGTATTAGACGTCGCAACCGAAGTTTGTTTCTTGCATTACCAAGAGACGAGTCTCTCCCCCAAAAACTGGCATCCAGCGGTAGTAGACTTGAAATTGATTTTACAGCTGCCGTAATCCGAGTCGGAATAAGCTGATAACTCGAACTTATTATCATTAGGGTACCAGATTCCGAGATCCGGATTACCCTTCAAATAAGCAAAGATCCGCTTTAATGCTAACATATGTGAAGCTTTGCGAGCTGCCTGATACCTAGCACACAAGCACACATCAAACATTATATCAGGACGAGAAGCAGTTAAGTACATAAGGGAACCAATCATGGCACAAAACAATGTTGGATCAACATTGTCACCAGATTCATCTGGTTCAAGGCAATGAGAAACTTGAATAGGTGTACTTGGAATCCGGACATCTCCAATCTTGAAACGAGCCAAAATATCAGACACATATTTTGTTTGATGCAAAAATATGCCTTTGACAGATTGATTGACTTGGAGACCCAGAAAGAAACCCATCTCCCCCATAGAACTCATCTCGAACTTTGTTTGCATGACACACTCAAATTCTTTGCATAATTTGTTATTGGTGCCTCCAAAGATAATATCATCCACATAAACGTGGACTAGCAACAGCATCCTTCCCAAACTTCTTTGAAAATTGCGTGCAATCCACTTTGCCACGTTGAAACCCATTTTCAAGCAGGTGTGTAGATAATGTCTCATACCAAGCCCGTGGAGCCTGGTGGAGACCATACAAAGCTTTATCTAGCTTGTACACCCGATAAGGAAAATCTGGATCAGAAAGACTAGGTGGTTGCTTCACATACACTTCTTCACGAATTTTCCCATTGAGAAAAGCATTTTTTTACGTCCATCTGATACACTTTGAATCCATGATATGCTGCGAAAGCCAAAAAGATTCTGATAGCCTCAATTCTTGCTACAAGAGCATATACTTCATTAAAATCAATGCCTTCGATCTGAGAGAAACCTTGAATCATTAATCGAGCTTTGTTTCTGACAATGATACCGCGATCGTCCTTTTTTCATTTGAAAACCCATTTAGTTCCACAAGGTTCTTTTGAGTTAGCAGGTAAATCAACGAGATGTCAAAAGCCTAATTTCTGAAATTGCTGTAACTCTTCCTGCATAGCCTCTACCCAAGAAGCATCTTCCAACGCTTGATTCTACATTGGTAGGCTCAACTTGAGATGGAAAACAAGAATGAAACACTTCATTTTGAACCTCCGAATCCTGAATTTCAGCAATTAAAGCATCAACAGAATCAGACAATTGATGTCGTGTGCGCACTCCAAAAGTCAGATCTCCAATAATATTCTCTTGAGGATGTATGTTGTGAATCTGAAGAGTGGTTGTGTCGGGAACCACAATATTGTCTGCAAGAAGATTTAAATCTTCACCTGCTTCCTCTGAGCTAGAAAGATCTCCAATCGGTAAAGAAATCGGAACTGAAGAACTTGTACTTGGTAAGCTAATGGGATCATCAACGGGTGCCGATTCAGCTTCATGAAAAGTACTTTCATCATCATCAGACGAACTCATTGTTTCTAGGTTAGAAACATGCTGACTTGATGAAGCAGTAGTAGAAACACTTGGAAGCTTCGGAATCTATGATCCGGGACTAAGCATTGTATGCAACATAGCGACAGCTAGAAGTTCTTTATAAAGCTCATCAGCAGAATCATTATGTGCAACCGAGAAAGAATAAAATAAATTATTGTAATCAAAAGCAGGAATCTTAACCGTCTTGGGTGTCAGAAAAGTGTGTTTTTGACAATCAACATTCAAGTGACTCTCAATTGTTTTTGAAGTAGGAAAGTAAACTCGTTAACCAAAACAGGATCTTAATTGTCAAGGGAAAGGATAAAACACCTTATGAGCTTTGGAGAAAAAGGAAACCAAACATCTACTTTTTCAAGCCATTTGGTTGTTCTGTCACTATTTTAATAACCAATGAGTCTTTGCCTAAATTTGCTGAGAAGGCAGATTCTGAAAATTGTAGCAACGAACTTTGGATTTGTCAAACCCAAGTTTTCCTTCAGGGTTTAGATCTTTGCGTCCCATTCTTTACATAAAATTTTTACCCCTCCGGACAAGCATTGCCATTGACCATTTGATATCCATAAGTTCTAGATCATCAGGATCAATTTGCTCATAGTCTTCATCTGTTAACGCAACACTTGTTAGCTTTCCTGCCACTACCCCATCGTAAGAAGAAACTATTGCTGAAAACAACGCCATAAAATCATTTGTAGTTTTTGTAGAAAAAAACATTCTGGTTAGATGTAGAAGCAGGCTGATTTGAGTAAACCGGATATGTTACTGCAGCCTTTTGAGTATAACTCTCACCAGAAGAACCCCGAGATACACTAGCATGACCACCCGATGAATTTTCAACATAGAATGCAGTAGTTGGTGGATTTGTGCTAGATTTGGCTTTAGCATGCATTGTTGAAGCATTTTCTCCAAAATACACATCTGGATTCTTAACCTGTGCTGGAAGAGTTTTCACTCTCATCATATCCAGTTCTCGAGTCAACAAGTTCCTTGTTAGATCGTCATATGAAACCTCATCGAATCCCTTATCATGAGTTAGAAGCAAGATTTATCCTTCCCATTTTGCTAGTAAGGCATCTAATAGTTTTTCTTTCAACTCACCTGCCTCCTTCTTCACCCCAACAAATTTCAAGCTCACTTACCAAATGTGACAGCCTTGATATAAGATCATTAATTGTTTTATTTTGAACGTGACATAAGTTATCATATTCTCTCAACAATACCTTCTTTTTGCTTTTCTTATACTGAGCGTTGCCTTCACATCGATTATACAGCACATCCCACAATGCTTTAGATGTTGTGTGCATTTTAAATTGATGCAAGATATCCTTTGGTAAAGCCATTGACAAGTTAGAATAAGCCTTTTTCTCCAGTTTGAACGCTTCATTCTCAGCATCGTTTATTTTATTGTAAGGTTTTACTTCACCAGCATTAACACCACTTCTAAACTTTGGAACCTCATAACCATCTAACATAGGAGTCCACACTGTAACATCGGTTACACCGATGTACGATTCATAACGAGTCTTCCACTTGTGAAAATCTTCAAATTTCATCAACTTAGGGACCTTGTTCGTGGTTCCTATCTCGTTATCGTAGTTCAACAGAGCTTGAACGATTGTTGACATTGCAGCAAATGCTTGCAATGGACCCATGATGCTTATCTAAAAAACTGATCAGATGTACCAAATAATCGATCCCCGTACCAGACCAAATCTCAGCGTACCACTTTATAACCCGTACCACACACGGACCAGAATATCTCAGGCGTACCACCGACGGACCACCTAACTCACGTACCACAATTTCAAGCGGACCAGACTGGTACGGCGTAACTGCCAACGTACCAGTCAGTAACTGTCACGGACCACCTAAGGAGATTGTCTTCTGGACCAGATGCAGTGTACCAAAACCACAAAGGAGATTGTCGTGCGTACCAGCAACGTACCACTGTACTCTTGAGTCGTACCAGCGACGTACCAACTGAGATTCGAACGAATTTTGATAATTTTGGATTTTTGGACGAGAATTTGATACAACACTCAACTAGAACACTCATGGATCATTTTGTAAACAAATTTCGTATAGAATGAACGTGAAAATGAGAAGAAATGATGAAATTTGAACAAAAAACGTAGTTTCTCTCTCTAGAAACTATAAGTCGATCAAAAATCATAGCAAAAGAGCAATGCAAGCTCTGATACCACTTGTAAAACACAGTTTTGGATCTTACTAATTCATGATGATGATCGATTCGGTAAAACATGGGGTAAATAAAGTTTCGTTGATTAATTTCAAGCTCAAAGGATACAAAGAGAGAACAGAGGGTAAAACACCTAAAATCTCACACAGTTAAGCAACATAACTCTCTCAGCTACTCTGAAACACAAGAGCTAAAACTATATATATTGTTCTACCCGGCGTACCAATTAACCTACAAACCAGATGGTTCGTGGCTGCGTACCATTTGGTCCGTCCACTAGTACGCTGTGTGAAGCTGCCAACACCTTGGGGTGTGATCACAGTCCACAGCGACCAGCAAGAGGCCAAGGAATGTTACACTACATCAGTGAAAATATCCTCCAAACAAAGACAAGGATAGCAATTAAAGAAAAAGGCCCTGGAAGCAAGGGAGCAAGACGTCAAGGCTATTGAGTTGGATCCCTTAAATCCAGGGAAGAAAGTCTATATTGCAACAAATATTCCAGGGCCAATAGAGGAACAATTAGTACACCTACTCAGGACCAGGATGTCAACCTTTGCTTGGTCCCACGACGACATGACAGGTATTTCTAAATCCGTTATTACACATAAAGTTGGGATTGATAACTCTTTCAGGCCCATACACCATAAGAGGAGAAAATTTGCACCAGAAAAGAACGTCATAATCCAGAACGAGGTGGATAGACTATTAAAAGCAAAGATGATTAGATAAGTAAAGTTTCCTAGGTGGTTAGCCAACGAGGTGGTAGTAGGAAAGAAAAATGGTAATTGGAGGGTATGCGTAGATTACTCGGACCTGAACCGTGCATGCCCAAAAGATCCATTCCCACTGCCACACATATATTCCATGGTTGACGCAACGGCACAAAAGACCCTGAAGAACATGTGGCGCAGTACCGTGAAAGAATGGAGGTTATCTACATGCACCCTGAAATTAAGGAGGCATGCTTATGTAAGGGATTCGGGTCCAACCTAACAGGGGCAGCCTTGAAATGGCTCCTGAATGTTCCTCCTTATTCTATTACTTTATTTTCACGCTTAATTAATTTATGGGAAAAATGGACCTAGTTGGACCCAAATATCATTTGTTGGCTGATAATGGTCCCAAATTTGGAATTGTACACCAGTGGTCTCAAATATAAACATATTGGCCATCAATGGACCCGCCGTCTATTTTTTTAACTCTGTTAAGTATGATGCTGATGTGGAACCAAAATTAATCTTTTTTATGTTTTTAATCGTCTTTAATGCCACATCATTAAAATTAAGACACCCCTTGTTTGTTTGTTTGCCACATCATTATAATTTTGTTAATTTCCTTAACAAAATTAAAACACCCCTTTTTCATATACCAGTTATTCCCTTTTTTGACCTAATTCCCAAATCCACGACCAGACTAAATCAATGAACCAAAATTGACAAACCCTAAATTACATTGCAATCAATGGTTGGTTTCTTGTTCTTCAACACCAACTATGGAGGGAAATTCGTGCTGGAACCGATACTGAGGTACGAAGGTGGCGATTCAGAGCTTATGGAAATCGGCCTCGACCATGTGAGTTATCTCAATCTTGTTTCTTACGCCATAAGGTCTGAAAAATACACATACTCAAAGGAGAATGTATGCTTGTATTGGCTTCATCCTGATATGAAAATTGAAGATTATTTGTATGAACTCAGTGACAACAAAGATGTAGATGATATGCTTTTTATTTTGGGGTCTGATTTTGGCGGTATTGTGCAAGTGTATGCTGCGATAAAAGAGCCCCATTTAACTAGAATTCTCTGCTAAAAAACGGTTCCCTTAGCTGAAGCCCAACCGGGTCTTGCAGTGTCCTTCCCACCGATCCTTTTAACAGCTTCAATTTCATGAAGGCAATACACAGTGCGATCTAAACCAATATGCACAATTTCGGGTCTTTTCTTCTTTGAAACTGATGAAGAAGATGAAGAGGAGCTCATTGCTAGATATCGATTTGGATGGGTCCTCAAAATTAGGATTTAGGGTTCTTCAATTTTAGTCTGGAGTGATTTTGGGAATTAGGGTTCTTAGATTTGGAAGCGGCTGAAGAATTAAATAGTGAAAGGGGGAGGGGTGTTTTAATTTTAATGATGTGGCATTAAAGACGATTAAAAACATAAAAAGGATTAATTTTGGTGCCACATCAGCATCATACTTAACAGAGTTAAAAAAATTGACGGCGGGTCCATTGATGGCTAATATGTTTATATTTGGGACCATTGGTGTACAATTCCAACTTTGGGACCATTATCAGCCAACAAATGATATTTGGGTCCAATTAGGTCCATTTTTCCTAATTTATGTAACAACCAGTTCTCTTGCAGCCGTAGCTTTGAAAAACTAACAAGTGATTTGTATAGGGTAACCCAGAATGCAGGTGAAACCCTAAGGAATTACATCAGCAGGTTTAGCAGAGAAGCCTTGGAAATCCCTAACATGGACATGGCGACTGCAGTCCAGGCTTTCAAGATGGGGCTTAGCAAAGACTCACCATTCTATGAAGACCTGGTCATGAACCCGTGCCACAAGATGGACGAAGTTCGTCATAGGGCTCTACGCTTCATCAGGCTAGAGGAGGACATGCAAATCCTAGGGAAGGGTGAATCCTCCCCGGGGTTTAACAGCTCCAACAGGAAATCAGAATCCTCACATCCTAGGTCATAGCGATCTAAGCCATACTCAAGGCCCGATGAACGTCGAGTGAATAGTGTGGACCTGGATGAAGAGGAAGAAGAATATCCTTCCCTTAACGATTATTGATTTACTACTGATATTTCTGGTGTTGTGTTTGCTATGCAGGATCTTGGAGACAAAGCAAGATGGCCCAAGAAGAATGATAGACCTTCTACTTGGAAGGACAAGTCCAAATGGTGTGCCTACCATGAAGACTTTGGTCACCAGACCGAGGATTGCATGGCCCTGAGGAGAGAAATTAGCTATCTACTCATCAAAGGTTACTTAAAGGAGCTCCTGAGAAAGAAGAAGGATAAATCCAGGGAGCAGAACCCAAAATCCGGGGACAATGGTGCAAGGTCCCAGGATTCTGGACACGTCGATGGCCATCTTGAGAGAGCAACCTCACCACCCCCAGATGCTAAGGTAATCAACTTCATTTCTGGTGGTTCTGATATTTGTGGTACCTCTTATTCTGCAGCAAAAAGACATGCCAAGGAATCCAAGTCAGACAGAGAGGGGAGGCCCAGGAAGAGCTCTGTTAAACCCGATGTCAAGGAAATTACATTCGGCGAAGACGATAGACGCGATATCATAGACCCTCATCATGATGGGTTGGTGATAACACTTCACATCGCCAACAACATTGTGAAGAGGATCCTGATCGATTGAGGCAGTTCAGTAAACATAATCCAGTTGGAGGCTCTGCAGAATATGGGGATTCCACACTCAGAGATCATCTCAAAATCCACGGTACTCGTGGGTTTCAGTGGTGAAACAAAGAATACATTGGGTAAAATCAAGCTTCCGGTCTATGTAGAAGGGCTCAACCCAGTTCAATGGTTTTGTGTGACGGACGCACCTTCAGGGTACAATGTAATCCTGGGTAGACCCTGGATTCATGACAACAGGGTTATACCCTCAACGTACCATCAATGTGTGAAGCTGCCAATGTTTTGGCTAAAAATTACTTAAGCAAATTTAGTAAAACTTGAACCAAATAAGATTGTGAGGTTTGGTGCCTAGGATTAAGATACGAAAACTGTTTGTAAAAATCTTGGGACAACAACTGGATTCCAGGGACAAAAAACTAAATCCTGGGTAAAAATGTAAGTTTTGTATGACAGGGAACATTCACAAATCTACCGAGGCTACGAGGAGTCCTAAATCCTGGAGGCAACCCATGAATGCTAAGGTATACCCTAGAATGATTCCATGCATCAGTAAATATTTATCAAATATTTCAAACACAATCATGTAATTAATGACGGTTATATTTAAAGACCCATCCCAGGTCCGGAAAAGCTCCGGCCACCCTAGGATGGGGGCATGTCAAAAACCCTGGATTCATAATCCAGGGGTGGGGCATATTGTCTTAAAACAAAAAAAACCGGGAAACATCAACCGGCATCACATCACAAACATAAAATTAAAATTGTTAGTAAACAAGAACCACAAAAAAACAAGAAGACGACCCCAACTTTCAGATTGCATCCTGGGTCGTCTCCTTAGCTTCCTCCACCGGCACCTCCTCTGCTGCCTTGGGCTCCTAGGCTGGCACATTCCCCTCCTTGGGCTGATCAATGTCCATGGCATGGTTGGCAGAGCCCTTGGATGGGGTGCCCTTGCTGGCTCCAGGGTCAGGTCTAGGGTCATACCCAGCAGGGATGGTTGCGCCTAGTTCGCGCAGTTTAGCTGCCCATTCAGTCACATCCCATTTGGGGTTCTTGAACCCCAAGTCCCTGGCCTTCTTAGCCATCTTCAATCTGCACTGGAGGAGCGAGATGCAGGCTATCAGCCTGCCCTCGTCACCCTTTGCAGCCAGGGTAGCCTCGTGATCAGCCAGCGCATCCACAGCCTTCTTCTCCAGGTCCTGCACCAACCCAGATTTTTATTAGCCGCCGCCCTGGTCAAGTTCAGCTCCTTGTTCAAAGCAGCGACCTCCCTCCTAGCTGAAGACTCAGCATCATGGGCACGCTTATCGGCAGCCCGGACCAGCTCAAAGAATCGCCCAGCAATCTATAAGACAAGGTAATTTAATTAAAATTTTAGACCCTGAATGGCTTAACTATACAGAAAATTCAGGGGTACCCAGGATTTACTTACTTGGCGAGAGGAAGCTTCAGCATGTGTGAGCAGCTCGGTAGCATCCATGTTTTCCAGGGGTTGCAGGGAAGGAGCAGCAGCGGTAACCCTGGTCTTAAGCTTTGTGCCAGAGGCCCTTGAAGAAGGAGCCTTGGGGGCAGACATGGGCTCAGCCTTTACTTGGGCCAAGACCTAGATGTCCTATTTAGATCCACCCAGCAGGAAAGCGACCAGATCAACGTCCTCGAGGTTGATGGGAGTAGCAGCAGCTGAAGAACAGAAACATGAGAAATCAACAAAATCCAAGGAACAAGAAGCAGGGTACCATGATACTTACAACTAGACATGCTATGAGAAGTGAAGGAAGCAGCTTGATGGGGATCGGCCTTGAATTCTCGGTCCTCCTCGGTGATGGTCAGGAATGTCTCAAATCTCTCAAATGCCCTTGGATTTTCAGGTCAGTATTTGTATACCTAATCGGAAGACCCATCCCTCCTGGGATGGTTGATCTCTTGCCAAAGAAAATTTTTCCCTTCCACTCCTCGTGAAACGAAGCTCGGGAAACCATTTGAACCTCTTTGTTCAAAGCCTTGAACAAAAACCGATTGCTACAATGGGACTTGAGTTCATAACCCAGGGCTAATTCAGATAACCCAACCAGAGAATCGAACTCCCTGTTGAGACGGTCAATGGTGCCCACGATTCTCCATACGATGGGGAGGGTTTGGGCATAAGCGAGGCCGGTGGCCTCAAAGAACTCGACCAGAAGACCAGTGAAAGGAAAAGACAGACCCATGGAGAAAGGGGTGAATGGGAAACAAACCCATGTTTCAGAGCTAAAATCAGACCTAAGTCTTCTATCGAAGGGTCTGATTTCAGCGGTAAGGGGAAGAAGACCCGACAACGACAATGCAGTAATGTCAGCGTCGGTGAAGGTGCAGGTTTCTAATTCCTGACTCTGCAAGTAGTTTTGATCGAGGAAGTCCTCGATCCCTGTCTTTTTAGCCAGGGTTTCTGACTGACTTTTTTTGCGAGTCATGATCGGAAAGAAAGAAAAGGAAGGGCTAGAAGGAGAAGATTACCTGGTCGAAGGAAGGAAGCCGGAGATCCTAACGTTAACCTCTACTCTCGGGGTTTTTATGCCGACGGCGCCTTAGAGACATCTAAGGGCCAAGGGCTTTTCCATAGTAAAATTCTCGGTGTTCATACTTGCATTCAAGGCTTCATTTGTGTCACTGAGTTTCTTGATCAATTTCGTAATCAAACTTACAATTTTACTCAGGATTTTGCAAACAGCTTTCGTATCATAATCCTAGGCACCAAACCTCACAATCTTATTTGGTTCAAATCTTGCTAAATCAGCTTAAGTAATTTTTAGCCAAAACAATGACATGTATATCTAAAAACATTGTAACACATAAACTTGGCATTGACCCTTCTTACAGGCCCGTGCATCAAAAGAGGAGAAAATATGCCCCTGAAAAGCATGTGATAATTCAAGAGGAAGTAGACCATTTACTAAAGAACAAGATGATCAGGGAGTTTAAATTCCCAAGATGGTTGGCGAATGTGGTGGTGGTGGAAAATAAAAACGGCAAGTGGATGGTCTGTGTGGATTATACAGATCTGAACCGTGCATGCCATAAAGATCCTTTCCCTTTGCCACACATCCATTTAATGGTGGACGCAACGACAGGCCATGAGATGCTAACATTCATGGAAGCCACCTCTGGGTTTCAACAAATTCAGATGGAACCCGGTGATCACGAGGATACAACCTTCATCACACCAACAAGTATTTATT
The DNA here is from genome assembly GCA_039602395.1 of Deinandra increscens subsp. villosa. Lineage (NCBI taxonomy): Eukaryota > Viridiplantae > Streptophyta > Magnoliopsida > Asterales > Asteraceae > Deinandra > Deinandra increscens. Next base: position 110,926,479 of record JBCNJP010000027.1, read on the forward strand.
ATTATGTAGTTATGCCTTTTGGACTAAAAAATGTAGGGGCAACATACCAGAGACTGGTGAAAATGATGTTCAAGGAGAAGCTAGGAGACACCATAGAGGTATATATAGATGACATGGTAGTAAAGTCCCTAGATGTCAACACCCATATCCAGGATGTTAGGGAATCCTTTGACATCCTAGACAGGTACAATATGAAACTGAATCCGGAGAAGTGTCATTTTGGAGTGGGTGCTGGCAATTTCCTGGGTTACATGGTGACCAAAAGAGGAATTGAAGCTAGCCCGGAACAGATTCGTGCTATAATGAACCTGAAGTCACCAAAATCAACCAAGGATGTACAAAGGTTAACATGCCGGGTAACAGCCCTGAATAGATTCATTTCTTAATACTCGAAAAGATACATAGATTTTTATGATATTCTGAGGAAGAATAATAAGTTCGAATGAACGACCCAGCATGAACAAGCCTTCCGGGACCTGAAAGCTTATCTATCCTCGGCACCACTCCTAATGAAGCCGAATCCAGGGGAGCCCTTATCATTATACCTTGCAGTTTAAAGAAACAGGGTAAGCGCAGTCCTAATCAAGGATGTAGAGGGTCAACAACACCTAGTGTATTATGTAAGTAAGAGCCTTCTTAACGCTGAATCCAGGTACTCGCATTCAGTAAAACTTATATTAGCCCTAAGTATGGCTTCTACTAAACTTAGGCATTATTTTGAAACTCATACTATACATGTGAAAACTAATTATCTTATAAAGTTTGTTTTGAGGAAACCTGAGATGTCAGGAAGAATGGCGAACTGGTCCTTAAAGTTGAGTGCCTACCACCTAGTCTACGAAGCAAGAACAACCATAAAATCACAAGCTCTAGTAGACTTTGTGGCTGATTTCAGTAATGACATCCAGAGTGAAGCAGATCAAGAATTCCAGAGTTTGCAGGAGGATGAGTTCTCAGGATGTTGGACTCTAATCACGGATGGGGCATCCAATGTCAGGGGGACGGGCCTTGGAATCATACTAAAATCACCACAGGGGGACATGATACCCCTAGCTATTAGGTGTGAATTCCAGGCTACTAACAACGAAGCGGAGTATGAGGCCCTAATTGCTGGCTTACAATGTGGCTTTGCATCTTGGGATCCAGAACATCCAGGTATATGTTGACTCCCTACTTTTAACTAATCATTTCAACGGATCTTATGCAGTGAAAGGGGAGAATTAGCCAAGTACCTAGGATCGTGAAAGTTATATCCCAGGATTTTCTAACTTTCAATATACAGCAAGTACCCAGGGATGAGAATGCTGAAGCAGATGCATTAGCAAATCTGGGATAAGCATTCAAGGCGATGGAAGATACACATATTCCCATAATCCACATATTAAATCCAGCAGCCAATCTACAACAAAATCCTGAAGGTATTGGTCCGGGGGGCAAGGTTTTGGCATCCAATACCCAGGATGCTCAGTGTCCTGATACCCAGGATGCACTGGGTCCTAATTCCCAGGATACCCTGCCATCCTGGACCAAACCTATTATAGAATACCTACCAAGCGACTCTATCCCAAAAGAAGAAAGAGATACCAGAGCATTCATAGCCAGAATGGCCAGGTATGTTCTCATTAAAGAAAAACTATATAGAAAATCTGTTGCAGGAACATACTTAAGATGCTTGGAGAAAGACGAAGCCCTGGAAGTACTCAAAGATATCCACGAAGGCAATTGTGGAAATCACACAGGGGGCATGTCCCTGATGTCCAAAATCCTGAGGACGGGCTACTTTAGGCCATCCTTTGATAAAGGATTCCCAGGATTTTTCCCTTAAATGTGATGCTTGTCAGAGGCATGCCAACATTCCTCATTAACCAGCTGAACCCCTACATCCAATCCCTGCATCCTGGCCCTTTATGAAGTGGGGAATGGACATTGTAGGAAAGCTACCCAAGGCACCAGGAGGTAAAGTCTTCATGTTAGCCATGACTGATTACTTCTCACAAGTGGATGGAGGCTGAGGCATATGTCCAAGTCAGAGAAAAGGAGGTTATTTCATTCATCAAGAGAAATATCATCACGAGATTTGGCATGCCCTCTGAAATAGTATGTGACAATGGGTCCCAATTTATTGGAAAAAGGACTACTAGATTTTGTGAGAGTTGGGGGATAAAGATGATAACTTCTACACCAGTGCACCCTCAGGCTAATTGCCAGGCAGAATCTAGCAACAAAATCACCATCAACAACTTGAAGAAAAGGCTCAAAGAGAAAAAAGGGAAATGGGCAGAGAATTACCACTAGCATTGTGGGCAGATAGGACTACGTCCAAGAGTGCCACGGGCCAAACCCCTTTTTCCTTGGTTTTTGGCATGGAAGCAGTCATTCCAACATAAATGGTTGTCCGGACATTCAGGGTCATCAGCCAGACCCAGGTTGCAAATAATGTATCCCTGACTGACGACCTTGATACCGTGGATGAGCTACTAGAACAAGCTATCTGGAGGATGGCCGCATATCAACAGAGGATCTCTAAAAGCTACAACAAACATGTAAGGATTCGAAGATTCAGGGTCGGGGACTTAGTTCTAAGGAAGGCATTCCAGAATACGACGAATCCAGGGGATGGTAAGTTGGCTCCTAAATGGGAAGGTCCCTACTTGATCGACTGATAAGGGGGTATATTGGCTCGCTAACATGGATGGTGAGTTGATGCCAAGACCCTGGAATGCAGTCAACTTGAAAGCTTATTTGATGTAAGTGTAGTACCTAGGATGCTGCGTGCTAGGTATGTCTACTAATTAACAAATTTATCAAATTATCTTTCTTGTGTTTTTATGTGTTTGTTTTATCTGTTTTCTATTATTGTTCATGGAAGTTACTAACTCCTTTGGTTGAGATACTTGGATGAAAACAGATAATTGACCCTGGATGCATGAAGCCAGGGATGTGATTCTCCTAAGTTAGAGACTGGCCATCTCTCCTCCGTTCAAGGTATCTAGTATACCTTCAAAGGTTTGATAGGATATCACCTCTCCTATGCTTGGGTAAACGCCTGTAGCGCACCAACCCCGCCTGTAGCGCACGTTAACCCACATGTGGACCGAGGATTATGGGATCGACTTGTGTTAATAGCATGGGCGGCAACCTCACGGTCTATGGACACATAGGGGTTCCTTAAGGTTTTTGGTGTTTTCACACCAACATAAGATACATGAGGCAATACCCTAGGCCGCCGGCTCGGCTCGAGGTGGACCCTCGAATTCGTCAGTACGGCATCGGGCAAGACCCCAGTTTGCCAGATCGGCACCGAGTTTAACCCCTGGATTTTTGGGTTTAACCCCAGGGTTTTTGGGCTTGACCCTAGGATTTTTTGGGATTCATCCCAATTGTTCAAATTTGTTTCTAACTTACGCAGCGTCTACCTGATTAGTTATGCCTAGCATTTTCTAGTTTGACCCCAGGATTTTTGGGTTCGATCCCAGTTATTAAAGTTCATTCCTGATATGTGCAGGACTTGTTTGAATGATTAAATCCTAGGATGGCACGGTAGTGCCAAATCCTAGGATTTCGGTGTCGATTGACCAACATTTTGAATTAACGCTGGGCGTTCGAAAATGTAGTTACACTAAGGATAAAAGAAGTCATTTGCTTATACTGGAAGAAGTTTAGCATTCAGGGCTTGTCCCAGGATGCAAAAGGTATAAGTAATTTATTTAACATTTTTATACTAATATGTTTGTTTGTGCAGAAATAGTAAAAACACCGTACAAGCATATAGTTCAAGAGCGGATATTTATAAGGGGTAGCTACCCTTTGGTCGGAGCAAACTGTCCAACCACCTCTGGGTGTCTTATAGTTAAATCCACAGGTACTAGACCCGTGGGTGGAGCAATGTAACACAGGGAATCAAACCTCTGGCAAGTCATCACAAAAGAAACAAAATGAAACAAGTTTTAAAGACCTTCACAAATTAACAGGGAAAGACATAAAGAACCGTGGTCTATTGAACGGTATCCACGGCTACTGCATCATCAGCATCCTTTTCTCCTCCCTTTCCAGCTTCTTCTTCGGCATCCTTCTCACCCTCAGCATCCTCGGCCATCGGCTTCCCTTCTCCAGTCCCTGATCCAGATGCACCAGCAGGTAGGGTCTTCTCAGCACCCTACGCTTTAGCAATCTCGTACCCTTAGGGAAGTGAGCCACCCAGGGCACACAACTGCTTGAGCCATAACGGCACAGTCCACTTGGTGTAGGAAGCACCCTTGTCCTCGGCTTCTTTGGCCATCTTCAACTTGGTTTGCAGCACCGAGATCATGGCCGAATTCCTGGATGTCTCTACATAGTCCTTCAGGGTCTTCTCATGCTGGTTCCGGATCTCCACTGCCATCTTCTCACTTTCAAGCAGCAGCTTCTAAGCCTTGTCATGCTGGGCTTTGGCTCTGGATGCATATTTGTTGGCCTGGGCTACCCTGGATTTCAGGGTGTCAGATTCAGCGGCGCGCCTCTCGGCAGCCTCGAGCAGCTCAAGAAGACGACAGTTGGCCTGCAAAACGGAAAACACATAATAGAAGTTAGCATTGCATCAAGCTATGGAATACAAGAAAAGTGGAAACATCCAGGGGTACCTGATGGGCGACGACCTCAGCATGTTGTACGAGCTCCTAGGGAGACATTTCAGCCAGGGGGTGTTGGATGGTAGCAGTGCTGGACCCTCGGGTCTTCCTTTTCATGTTGCTTGCCCTGGATGTGGTGGCATTGGATACTGGAGAAGGCTCAACCTTAACGGTGTTCAGAATCAAGAGATCTTGGTCATCGATTAGCTTGGAATAGAGGGTAGCTTCGAGATCGTCAATGTCATAAGCAGGGGCAGCTGCAAAAAGAAGTATAACCCTGGATGTCAGCAAATCAGGTATCCAAAAATTAACAAAATGCAGGGTGACTTACAACTAGACAAGTTGACAGAAGGATCGAGAGGGCTGGATGCTCAATTGCCTTGAATGCGTGTTCGAATTCCGAGATACCCAGGAATTTCTGTAAGTTGCTCTCAGTGTCTTCTTCCTCAGGACCAGTTTCTCTCAAACTCTTCACTGCAAAGAAAAACATCCAAGGTCAGATCATGTAATTATTAATAAAATTCCTAACCTCCAGTGTAGGTATGCCTACCCTCTATAACCCAGGCTTGTGGAAGCTGGAGACCATCAGGGATGCTGGAACGCTTCACGAAAAAGAATTTACCCTTCCATTCACCATGTTGGGTAGCGTTGGGGACAAGTTGCATGTCCTTTGAAAGGGATTTAAATAGGAAACGGCTAGAACCATGGGATTTCAGCTCGTAGGCCATGGCTATCTCAGGTAGGCCAACCAGGTGTTCAAAAGAATTGTTCAAGCGATCTAGGGTTCCCAGGATGTACCACACGACAGGAAGGGTCTGGGCATAAGAAAGGCCCGTAGCCTCGAAAAACTCAGCGACGAGACCGGTGAAGGGTTAGGATAAACCCTTACCGAACGGGTATAAGGAAAACAGACCCAGGTCGGAGAGACGAAGTCTGATCTCAACCTGGGATCGAAAGCCCTAATAACGGCACCGGGAGGAAGAAGACCGGAATTCTTCACCAATGAGATATCGTCATTGGTGAAGGTGCATCTCTCTAGCTCGGGTTGAAAAAGGAATTTTTAGTCAAGAAAATCCTCAACCCCGGCGAGAGATACGGTGAGCTCGCGGCGAATTCGACGCCTGGTCATGATTAGGAAAAAGAAAGATCAGAAAGAAGAGATTACCTGGCCGGAACGGGTGATCGGTGCTCGTAATCCTCTAACTTGGGTGAGGTGAAATACTCGAGTGAATGGGGTATTTATGGGCGGTAGAAGTTACAGAGGTGAGGCGACATTAAGGGGGATAGATTGAGTTTGAAAAAGCAAAATTAGCGGACGGGATCAAGCTAGAGATGATGACTCATCTTATTTAAAAAATTCACAACTGTAAATCTTATCTACACGCTGCGAATTTTGGGGGCAATTGTTATACCCTGAATTTTGACCTAGTTTCTCACTAATGATCTCCGACAGGTTAATGCCCCTGGATGTCGAACATGTAGGGAAGGCGTCTTCGGTTACCAGACCCAGGATGTTTACTTATAGTTTACTCAGTTATTGTCCTAGGATGCAATGTGTCCTGGATCTATTTATTTATCTAACCCCACCATGCACGGATACCCTGCATGCTAGGTAAGCATTACTAATCTTTCTCTTTGATTCCATGTGTTTAAGCCAGGAACAAAAGGAATATAACGGTCACTTAGACTTAGTCAAGCTCGAGAGCACGAGTGGAAAAAGAAGACCCGCCGTTAAACTCGGTCAAATAACGGCCAGGAGTGGTTGAAAGAAGATCCCAGGAATCATAGAATGTTAGTTAGGTTATCTATGTATTTATACGCGGTGTAGGCTTCATTTTTTACTCTCTCGATCACTTGTATTCACACTACCACATAGCTTTCAAGCCGTAAACACTTGTACTTGATACTTTAACTTAGAAATAAATAGGCAACGTGTGTTATCTTTGCCGAAGGGGTTTTTTATGCCGGCAATCCTTGAAGATATTCAAGGATTAAGGGCTTCTCCCCCTTTCAAATCTCGCTGTCATTAGTTGCATTCAGGGAAGTTGTTGTTTGTGTTTCCATACATTTTCATCTAACCTTGGATATTTGCCTACAAACTTGATTTCCAAAAACTTACATCCAGGGTACCATACCTCACAAACTAATTTGGTTACTTAATTTACTTGCATAATTTTTGACCAAAACATCATGGAATATAGATTTTTTTCTCTGTCTTTGACAGGAGTGCTACCATGTTGTGGTCAACATGATATTTTGCATTCGCACTAGAAGATGATTCACCTTTCTTTGCTTTAGGTGCCATTTGTGGTTGATGCGGGTTTGAAGATGAACAAAATCGGAGAAGTATGAGTAGGAAGTGAAGAAAGTGAAGGTTTGGAAGTATATGAGAGAATTGATGAGTAACTGAGTGTAGTTAATTTTTTTAATCGTGGAATCGTGGGTTTTAGGTTATAGCAAACTTCTTTAAATTAGGGGTGTGGAAGGGACGGTTACTATAAAAAGTGCAAGTGGCTCTGGTAAATGAGAAAAAGGTGGGGTGATGTGGCATGTTCTTCTTAGACCAACGGTTGTCCCATCGGACGACTTGCTTAGATATTTATTTTTATGAAGATAACCTTTTCTTAAGTTTTATGGTAAAACTTATCTCGGAAGATAAGTTTTACTGATAACCTAGGTGAAACTTTTATTTCGGGTGAAATTACCTCGGAAGAGGTCTTCACAGGAGATATCCTTTTTCCTTTTAATTGACCCTGTTGGGATTATCTCGGTAGAGATGACGTCACCCGATATAAGTATATTTACCTCAGGTGTAGTTATCGCGGATGATATAACTTTTCCCTAAGTAATATTAGTTATTGCGGATGAGGTTATCTCGTGTGAGATTATCTCGGAAGTACATTTTGCAAGAAATGTTGTGGTTTAAGGACTTTTCAAAGATTTTGACCTGAGATAAGTTATCTCGGGCAAGCTTTTCACTGATTCTTCCACAAATATTTATCTAAGAAAACAAAATTATTTTTCTAGATGGATCCAAAATTTATTTTTATTAGATTAAAAAAATTTATTTAATCAAAATTCATCATGCCTATGGCAGTGATAAGGTAGAAGAATCTAGCCTCATCAAATGCTTTTGTAAACAAGTCAGCCAATTGGTTTTTAGTTGGAATATGATGGAGTTTGATTAACTTCTTTTTAAAACAATCTCTAATAAAATGATACCTGATCTCAATGTGTATTGTCTTTGAATGTTTGACTGGATTGTTTGTGATGCTGGTGGCACTTGTGTTGTCAGCATACATAGGAGTCTCCTTGAAGTTTATACCATAGTCCATCATCTGATTTTGAATCCATAATACTTGACCATAGCATGCTGAAGCTGCAATGTACACTGCCTCTGCTGTAGAAGTTGAGACACATGTTTGCTTTTTTCATTGCCATGATACAATTCTGTCTCCAAGAAATTGACATCCACCAGATGTTGACTTTTTGTCAAGATTGCATCTCCATAGTCGCTGTCTGTAAAAGCCTTCAGAGTGAAGTCTTTGTTTTTAGAGTACCATACTCCAAGCTTTGGTTGTCCTTTCAGGTATCTAAAAATTCTTTTTACAACATTTAAGTGTGATTCCTTTGGTCCAGCCTGATATCTAGCACATAAGCAAACACTAAACATAATGTCAACTGGTTCACCTGTTGGTACATGATATGTGGCAACGGGCTGGATCAGATAGAGTTTTGAAGACAAAGCTTCAACCTAGTTTTGTGTTGGCCGAACCTTGGCCGAACCCAAGGTTCGGTGGCTCCGAACCCTGGCCGAACACCAGGTTCGGAGGTCGTGTTTTGGCAGATTATAAATAGGTTGTTTTGTCTTGTAATTTACTAGTTTTTGAGAGAGCTTATGTGTGAGAACTAGTGTGTGTTTTTTACTCTGAATCTCTTGTAACTGTGATAGTTGTTAATGAGAAATTGAGTCGTTTATTTACACCGTTGTTCTTGTTATCATACACGTAATTGATGTCGAACTGAACCGATCCACACGCTCCAGCGTTTTCAAGTGGTATCAGAGCTATCTAGTTAAGTTTAGTTTGATTTGATTCAATTCGTGTGTCACAAAGCTCGTTTTCTTCTTCGTTTCTCAAAAATCTCGTCTAAAACATCATGCTTCACGTTCAAAATGCTTGTTTTTGCTCGTTTTTGTTAGTTTGAGTATCCACAGATCGAGAGGTGTCGAAATTTGTGAGTTTTTCCGAAATTTTTTTGGTTTCTCGCGTTCGGCCGAACTCCACGTTCGGTGTAACCGCTCCGAACTCCAGGTTCGGAGTACGCTCGGTATAACTGCTCCGAACACCAGGTTCGGAGTACGTTCAGAGAAGCTCGGTGAAAGTTCTGAGATCGTTCGGTCAACATTCGGTCTAGATTTCTCGTTCGGTAAGAGTTCGGTCTAGGATCGGAGGGTCTTTGAAGTTATCGTGGTTCGGTGAGAGATCGGAGGTAGTTCGGTGTAGTTCGGACTGTATTTCTGCGTTCGGACCTAGTTCGGAGGAAGCTCGGAGGGTATAGTAGGTTCGGACCAAGTTCGGACAAATCAGAATTCTTCAATTTCAATCATGTCGGACTATAGCGCGTTTGCGGCTATTCAAACGCAGATGCAAACTTTACTCAATTATGACAATGAAATTGGAACAACTCAGAAAGTTCCAAAGTTGCTTAAATTTGAAGATTATGCAAACTGGAAGAAACGATTTGAGGCATATATCGGAACAACGGATCCAGATCTATGGATTGCTATGGATAAACCATATGTGTATCCGGTTGGCGTTAATAATGTTCCTATTATGCAGCGAAATTTGGATCTCACACAGAAAGCTGATTTTGTTCGTGAACATAAAGCGTACGGTTTAATCACTCAAGCTTTGCCAAAGGAGTTATTACATCAATTCAAGAGTTGCAAACACTCTCATGAGTTATGGACAACTCTGAAAGAGAGGTGTGAGGGCAATGAACAGTATAAGAAAAGCAAAAAGAAGGTGCTTAATAAAGAATTCGACAACTTCAAACATTTTGAGGGTGAGGGCGTTCCTGAGCTAATTTCGAGATATTGTCATTTACTGTCTGAAATGGATAATGTCCAAATTAAGAAAGATGACGAAGAGCTTAAGGAAAAATTGTTGGAAGGTTTGCCATCAAAATGGGAGTCGTATGTTTTGATGATCATGAATGACAAAGACTATGCTGAGTTGACTTTTGTGAAGCTTTTGGGTAAACTGCAAGCTCGTGATTTAGAAATGAAGAATGTTAACACTACACCAGCTGCAGTTCAGAATCCAGATGTCTATTATGGGTCAAATGCAGCAACTATTTCTGGGAAATCAGCTAAGGTAACCAGTTCCGCACCTGCTACAGCATTTGTGGCTGGAAATTTACAAGGATATGTTTCAAATTCGGGAACTGGATCAGGTTCACAAAGTACTGATTACAATTATAGTTCTGGAAGTAGTAGTGCGTCAATTCCAGCAAGTAATTTGGTGAACACGGGAAAATGGCTATGTCGGTATCTACTACTGAAGATTACATGGCTCTTGTTTCTGCATTAGTGTCATCGTATTATGGTTTGATAACTGGAAAGGTCAGTAATGCTGAGTTGACTGAAGAAGACTATGATCAGGTAGATCCTGATGATTTGGAGTTAATGGACATAAATTGGCAGTTTGCTATGTTGGCGAGACGAGTGAAAAGGTTTTTGAAGAAAACTGGACGAAAAGATTTGAATTCTGTTGGCAGGATTGGATTTGATAAATCCAAAGTCAGATGCTACAATTGTTCCAATTTTGGTCATTTTGCTCGTGAATGTCCGCAGCCTAAGAAACAAGAATATCAGAAATTTACTCCAAAATCAAATGTTTCTGGATCTAACACTTCATCTAGTTCAGGGAGTACTTCTAGTTCCAAATCTGAATCCACAAAAGCTCTTGTTTCTCAAGTTGATAAAACATATAATTGGGGAAATCAATTTGCTGATTCTTCTGCTTTAATTGTTACTCATGTGCAGGATGAAGAAACTCTGACTGAATCAACTGACAATGAGGAAGAAATACATGATGAGAAAACTGAGGAAACTTTTGATGGAATGACTGATGGTGATGAAGTTTTGCATTTTAGGAGTGATCATAAGTCTGTGAATGAAGGAAAATTTGCATTTATGGCTGATGTGTCTGAAAAGATCGAATCTGATGCAATTCTTTTGTTAGAAAAGCAAATTAAACTTCTGACTGATGAGAAGGAGGCTTTGATTCGAGAATGTGATGCAGCAAAAGCCGAAGCAATTGATGCAGCAAATGATTTTGAAAATCTTTATCAGAAGAGTCTTCCGCTGAAAGAGAGATATGAAAAAGCACAACAGAATGCTCTTGAAATTGCTGATAAGATGCTTGCGTTGCAGAGGGATATGCAGAAAATTACTGATGAAAATTCAAGTCTGAAACAGGAAATTGGTTCATTGAAAAGGAGCAATCTTACTGAAACTGTTGCTTTGATGGCCGATTCTTCAAAGGTAATTTCATATCCTTCAATGTGTAAATCATGTGATGATTTTGCTACTGCTAAGAGTGTGCTCTTAGATGAGAAGACAAGATTAAATGATCTTCTGGCAGTAGCAAAAGCTGATAAAAACATTTATAAGGAAAGATGGGAGGGGACAACCCAGGAATTACTGTCAGTACATGAGCAATTGCGTTTGCAAAAATTTGATTTTTCGAATCAGTCTGAATTGCTCGTGTCTGTTCAGAAGGACTTAGCTGCTAGTAACAAACTTGTCGCTGATTTGAAAATCGAGGTTTTTGAGTTAAAACAAAAATTAGATTCTGTTCAAATTTCATCTTCTTTCACAAACTTTTTGTATAAATCTGGAAAAGAAGATGTTTCTGGCAAGCTTAGTAAAGTCCCATCCCCGGTGAATATCACACCGGGTCCTTCATCTGAGGAAACGACAAATGGTGTTAATCAAGCTGAACAAAGCAATTCAGAAAAAGTGTCAACTGAAAAATCCATTTTGGATTCAAGAGTTGATGAGCTTTTTTATGATGTTTCTGATTTTGACAAAGTCGATGACTTAGTGTCGGAGACTGATGTTGAAAGTTCGGTGTATGCTCAGTCTAAAGTTGGTAAGCCAGATCATAAAAATTTAATCTCCAAACATGATTTTCCAACAATTAAATCTGAGCTTTCCAAACTGAGTACCTACGAACAAAAGCAGATTGCTCGGAGCAAGTCTGTTACAGGTAAGAAGTCTAAGTATGGTGGAGTCGGATTTGAGTCCTCGGCTAAATTTAAAACTGTTGAAAAAGGTTTTTCTCCGAAAATTTTGAAACCTACAAATGCCAAGGCTCACAATTCTACTTTGGACACCGACTGTGACAAGGTTGAATCATGGGTAACATATCGGTTAAAGGGTTCTAATAGAGTTTACAGTGACAAAGATTTTCCATTAGATATGGTGAACCCAAATTTAATCGATCAAATTTTCTCATGTAAATATGATCCAGCATATGATCCTAAAGTGAGAAATGTGCCCATTAGGAGGGGAAATAGCAGTGGTGCTAATGCAATGGACACATTTCAATCTGAGTCTGAGTCTGGGTTGGTAAATAGTGTGAAGAACAAGAAAATTTCAAATGTTCAAACACCACCACCGAAAGTTTTTTATGATAAAAACCAATCAAATTTCAGAAAACCTGGTCCATTTGTTAAAAGGTCTCAATTCTATAATGATGAAGGGTTTTATGATAAGTTTGGTTGTGGGCCAAATCAGTCTGGTTTTAGAAGAATTTCAAAAAGGGTTGATTTTGAAGGTCAAAGTGCATATAATTTACGGTTTGGTGGGTATAGGAATAGATCTCAGAATTTTAGAGATCATCATGTTTATGATGCGTTTTCGGGGAATGTGTCTGGGTATGATTCAGGACGTAACGATGAATTTGGACATCGTTATGTTACAAAGAAGGGTGTTAAACCCAAATTTCAAAACCGGGTGGTTGAGTCCGAGGTGGATGATGACGCGAATGAAAAGGTCATTATTGATAAACGAAAGTGTTTTAAATGCAAAATTGGCGGTCATACATATCGGACTTGCCCGTTGAAGAAACCCAAATCCACTAAATCTGACACAGAAAAGTCTGACGACATGTCTGAAGGTTATCAAACTGATACTAAGAAAAAGGTCAGATTTGTGGATGAGCAAGGCAGAATTCATTCTAATGTAAAATCATCAGATTTTCATAAAAATGAAAAGAAATCGGAAAAAGAATTTTCTAAGACAAAATCGATTTTGAAAATTTCTGCTTCAAGCTCCAAGGGTGATGTAACTGATGGACAAAAACCTAAGTCCATGGCAGGGAAAGATTTTGTTGAAGATGACGGTCGACCCAAAGCTTCAGGCTTGGGTACGTCCCGAAACTAATCTTTTGGCTTAATTTATGCAGGGGTCTTCGCGACAACTGATGAATAACATCTGGGTTGTTGATAGCGGAGCATCTCGGCACATGACCGGAGACATTTCTTTGTTGCATGATGTTAAACACTTCGATGGAGGTAAAGTAACGTTTGCTGGAAACAAAGGAGGCCAGGTAACCGGTATTGGTAAACTTTCAAATGGTGCTGTCACATTTGACAACGTTGAGTATGTGCAAGAGTTAGAATATAATCTTCTAAGCGTCTCCCAGATTTGTGATAAGCAGTTCACAACAGCTTTCACAGGGAGTGAATGCTTAATTCTGAAGCCTGAATTCAAGATTCCTGATGAGTTTGTGATGATGCGGGCACCAAGATTCTCAAATTTGTACATGCTTGACATGAATTCAGCAAAGGCAACGGTCGCAGGTCAATGTTTCTTGTCTAAGGCATCCGAAAGAGATTCTGTTCTGTGGCATCGTCGCATGGGTCATATTCATTACAGAAAGATGAACGAACTAGTGCGGAGGGGGCTTGTTGAAGGCGTTCTGAAGCAACAGTTTGTGTTTAATGATGTATGCGTGAGTTGCAAGAAGGGTAAACAGAAAAGAAAATCCCATCCACTAAAGAAACATCATTCAATAGATGTCCCATTAGAGTTACTTCATATGGATTTGTTTGGTCCTGTAAATCGTGAAAGTATCTCGGGAAATTGGTATTGTCTGGTGGTTACGGATGAATATTCCAGGTATTCGTGGGCTGATTTTCTGGTCTCCAAGGATGAAACATCAAGAATTCTTCTCAATTTGATTACCACACTTGAATCATTGTATAAATTGAAGGTGAGGAGAATTCGGAGTGACAATGGCACAGAGTTTAAGAATATTGCCGTGAGGACTTTTTGTATGGAAAAAGGAATTGTGCATGAATTCAGCACACCATACACACCTCAGCAGAACGGCGTGGCAGAAAGAAAGAATCGCACAATTATTGAAACAGCGCGTACTATGTTGGCCGATGCTCAATTACTTGTTCCTTTTTGGACAGAAGCTGTCAACACTGCGTGTTATGTGCTGAATCGAGTGCTTACCGTGAAGCGTCTTGGTAAGACATGTTATGAGCTTCTGAAGAATCGTAAGCCGAATCTCAACTATTTAGAGCCGTTTAGGTGTCCTTGTACTGTATTGGCTGCTGCAGGGAAATTTTGATGACAAAGTCTTTGAAGGACTGTTTGTTGGTTATTCAAATCAGAAGAAACGTGTTTTCAATAAGCAGACTGGTATGGTAGGGGAATATCTGCATGTTGATTTTCAATCATATACGTTACCACCCAGAGGCGTTGGACCGGATTGGTTATTTGATTACCAGACTTTGTTTGAAAATCTTAAATCGATACCAGAAGTATCTGATGAACAACTTACAAGGGTTTTCATTGAACTGCAAGATGATACACCGGTTCTAAACATTCAAACTCTGCCAACTCCAATAGTGCCTGTCGCTGATGAGTATTTGACTGAGACATCAAATGATACGACTATTGCTGCTGATGAAATGTCTTCTGAAGATGAAAGTGAATTTCACGAAGCCGTGTCACATCAGGTGGAAATTCCTGTTCAGCAACCTGATCCACCAGTTGAATCTACTTCTAATGAAGTTGATGTTAATGTTACTGATACTATGGTGGTTGAGGAAGATCCTGTTCCTGATTTGCCTGAAACGGTGGTAGTTCCTATTAATCAAACACTCCGGATAAACACCATTCATCCACAAGATAACATCATTGGTGATTTAAATGAAGGAGTTCGCACAAGACATCAAATTGAGAATAGTGCTTTGCTTTCAATCTTGGAATCTGGTGTTCAGGAAGAAGCATTTCATTCATGCTTTATCTCACAAACTGAGCCGACAAATGTTCACGAGGCATTGTTAGACGGTTCGTGGGTTGAAGCAATGCAAGAAGAACTATTACAATTCAAAAAGTTGGGTGTGTGGCATCTGGAAGATTTACCTGAAGGTAGTAAAGAACCGTGTGGGACACGGTGGGTTTACAAATGTAAACGGGATGATCGCGGAATCATTGTCCGAAATAAAGCTCGGTTGGTTGTTCAAGGTTTTTCGCAAGATGAAGGAATTGATTTTAATGAAGTGTATGCACCTGTTGCCAGAATTGAAGCTATCAGAATATTTTTGGCGTTTGCTGCACATCGCGGGTTTAAAGTGTTTCAAATGGATGTCAAGAGTGCATTTTTGTATGGAAAAGTTAAGGAAGAGGTGTATGTCAAACAACCTCCGGGATTTTTCGATCCTGATTATCCGGAGAAGGTTTATAAGTTAGACAAAGCTTTATACGGTCTCCATCAGGCTCCTCGAGCTTGGTATGAGACATTGTCTACTTATTTACTTGACAACGGGTTCAAGCGTGGGTTGGTTGATCCTACTCTTTTCTGTCGAAAAACGGGGGAGGATTTGCTACTGGTACAGATCTACGTTGATGATATTATTTTTGGATGTTCAAACGAACAACTTTCGAGAGATTTCGAGAAGTTAATGCAAACAAAGTTTGAAATGAGTTCCATGTTCTTCCTCGGTCTACAAGTTCAACAATCAGATCAGGGTATCTTCATACATCAGACAAAGTATGTGAAAGATGTTCTGACCCGGTTCAAAGTGGAAGATGTTCGCATTCCGGGAACTCCGATTCAGTTGTCACATGGCTTATGTCCTGATGAAGACGGTGATAAAGTTGATGTCACGCGTTACAGGGCGATAATAGGTTCATTGATGTATTTGACAGCGAGTCGACCTGACATAATGTTTGCTGTTCGTTTGTGTTCCAGGTATCAGGCAGCTCCTCGGGTTTCGCATATGAATGCAGTGTTACGAATTCTAGCTTATCTGAAGGGTAATTCAGATCTCGGGATCTGGTACCCTCATGATGATAAGTTCGACTTATCGGCATATACAGATTCTGACTACGACGGTTGTAAGATTAATTTCAAGTCAACCACGGCTGGATGTCAATTTCTTGGTGATAGGTTGGTGTCTTGGCAGTGTAAGAAGCAAACTTCTGTTGCCACATCCACGGCTGAAGCTGAATATATAGCGGCTGCTAGTTGCTGCTCACAGGTTCTATGGATCCAACAGCAAATGCGGGATTACGGTTTGCAGTTTCTTACTACACCAATTTACATAGATAATTCGGCTGCAATTTGCATAACCAAAAACCCCGTTCATCACTCTAAGACCAAACACATTGAAATCCGTTATCATTTCATCCGAGATTGCTTTGAAAAACACTTGATTGATTTGCAAAAGATTCACACTGATTTTCAAAAAGCGGATCTTTTTACAAAAGCTTTTGATAAAACCCGTTTCCGTTATCTTTTGCAAATCAACGGCATTCAAAAGTTACCAAGTTGAGTAACTTTTGGTTGATCATTTTTCCTTGTTATTTTTCTTTTGTTTGTTTCTTTCCTTGTTATAAAATTCAAAAATAGCGTCTTTGTATTTTTTAGTGGGAGAAAATTAGAAAAGATTTAAAAAAAATAATAAAAAAAAATAAAAAAAAAGAGAAAAATGCAAAAAGATTAAAAAAAATGAAAAATGAAAATTGAGAAATTGATCCGACCAAGCGAGAAGTGATAATACATTGGCATGTGTTATCAACCACGGATAAAGTAAAATTAAAGGCTGTAGGTTCTTGTTTGGTTAGTTGAATGCGTAAGGGTAAATCTGATATATGCGAGTATGATATAAACATAAAAAATTGCTTGATTATTTGTGAGACACATCATGATGATTATTGTGTAATCTTGGCATTAATAATGAAAAATCAAAAACAGAATAAGAGATGTTCTGGTGTACGCATGTTTTCATTTTGCAAAGATTTAAACTTCTTTAATTTTCTTTATTTTGTCAAACGATCGGACTTTCTCTGCGTATCGAAAGATCGACCTGATTGTTGTTCGTTTGACGTTCTGCTTTATTTTCTTTGGTGTTTCGTATAACTCATCGGACTTTCTCTGCGTGTGCGGAAGCACCGAACTGATTGTTGTTGGGTTATACAATTTCTGCTTTATTTTACATTTCTTATTTTCCTAAACAATCGGACTTTCTCTGCGTGCCTACCAGCCGACCTGATTGTTGTTTGTTTAGGGTTCTGCGTTATTTTTGCATGAAACACCATGAACGATAAATCTCTGTGAAAATTAAATTCTGTGAAAAATACAAAAATAGTAAGAATAAGCCAGATTACCGATATTTCTGATTGTGTGGGTTTTCATATTATCAATGCTTGCTTAATTCATCTTAACATATCAGAAAGCTATAAAAATTGATCTACCCAAGCTGAAATAAACTGAAAAGTTGTATTTGCTGCCAACTTGACTTGCATGCTGATTATAGATGAAATTGAAGTGTGTCTGATACATATTTGACTGATATGATCTCGCGTCTGGATCTTTCTCTCAAAAATATTTAAGTTATATCAGTTTTAATTATTTCATTTTAGTTCTATTTGTTTTGTTTCTTTGAATATCTGAAAAATACCAAAAAGGTTTTAGGTGTGTTTTAGCATAATCTTAGAAAAATTCAAAAAAAAAAAAAAAAAAAAAAACAAAAAAAACCTAGTTCTGTTTTATTTTCGATCAACCGTTGGTGAAAGATTACCAATTATGCCGGAAACAACCAAAAAGACTTGATTTCAGAAATTTCATCATAAAATTGAACAAGTTTGTGAGAAATTGTTAAAATTTTAAAACTTTGGAGTTCAATTTGAAGATTCATCAACATTAAGGTTTGATTTGAAATTTTTTGGAAATAACCTAACTTGAAGTTCGGCGGTCCGAACTTGGAGTTCGGAGGTCCGAAGGTTGAAGTTCGGGGGGTCCGAGGTAGGAGTTCGGACATCGTTCGGTGAGATCTCTGGTCCGAACGAGAGGTTCGGAGGGAGTTCGGAGGGTCCGAACGTGGTAATCTATAAATACTCCGATTCTGAAGTTCGGAGGTCATAAGTTTCTGTTTACTCCGAACGCGTACCGAACGGCTGCCAAATTTTTCAATTTTCAAAAATTTTGTTTGTTTGAGCGATTTGAGATCAGATTCAGGTAGACATTGTGTTTCCGAGTACTGGGGTATAATTTCTTTTGGTTTTTGATCAGTAAAAACTGCCATTTTTGTTCAAAAACAATCCGACTGTAAATCACAACTTAGATCTGAAATTAACTACTTAAAACAGGTGTTTAAATGGGAAAACTTGGCTTCTTTGTGCTTGTCGCTATAAACCGACCATGGATATCATTTTGTTTGACTTAATTTGGCCGGAATCGATGATTTCGAAATTCAAATTCGTCGGAGATGTTCGAGCTCCGAACCCGGGGTTCGGAGGCTCCGAACACAAGATTCGGAGCAGGCTCGGACTGAGTTCGGCCAAAATGATATTTTTGATTCAAAAGTTGTTGTTTTATGCAAATGATAATGTTTTGATGAAATTGGCGATTATATCTGTTAATAATATGACATTTAATGAACATTTCATGTTATGTGTTTTCAGATATGGCTGTGAATTTGAAAGTTGGTGATAAACACAATGTGTGTGCACATCTTGGTGTTGGTATATCAAAGCTTGATCAATTCGGAGGCAATGGAATTTTTGATTTCCTGAGACGTTCAAGGATTCATCATGCTATAACAGCAACTTGTGATGTATATCGGGATATTATCTTGGAATTCTGGAGCAATGCACGAACGATTACTGATAATCCAATCAGAATTTCAGCAACGTTTCAAGCTCAGACAGTAGAATTTACTGAAGCTGATATTAGAAGGGTTTTACAATTGGAGTCTGATACAATCAATGCACCGTTAACATTTCCGCATGAAGATAATGTAGCATTTCTGAAGCGGATTTGGTATTCAGATGATCCAAGTAAAGAATGGGTTTACAAGTCATCACTGAGCGTACCTTACAAATATTTGGTGCATGTGTTGCTGGTGTGTCTGGGACACAGGATTTCTGGATTTGATGAAGTTCCTCAGATAACTATCTCTTTGCTGAATGCCTTGGTGATGAATCGTCCTTACAACGTTTCTGGGATGATTTTTCATTACATGAGAGATAATCTTACTCAGAGGCAGAAGAAAGCAGCCATTTATCCAAGATTCATTCAGATGATCTTAAATGATTTGTATCCGAACTTGGTGAAGAATGAGAACCAGAAGATGGTTTTGAAACATATGACGGAAGCTAGTGTTGGTGCTTTAGCATCTTATTAGAAGATGGCACCTGAATTGAAGCCAAAATTTAAACGCATGATTGGTCATTTGGCAAATCCTGCTTATGTTGCACCAGCACAGGGTGCTCCTCGTCATAGCCAAGACAGTGATTCAGAAGAGTTAGATTATAGTTGGATTGTGGAAAGAAACCAAAATCCACAACAAGGCAGAGTGAAAAGACCAAAGAGACAAGCTCCAGTAGTCTCAGAACCAGCAGTATCTCAACCTACTGTATCTCAACCGACTGTGTCTCAGCCAGTCATTTCTGAACCGGTGGTCTCAACACAAACAGTTCCTGTAACTGTCAGTGTGACTAAGACATCGGCTGTGAATACTTTAATTGATGAATCTGATGAATCTGAAGATGATGATGATTTTCTGAATGTGGGGGTTGATTCTGAAGACATATCTGATACAAACGATCCGTTTGTACGTGTCTTGATCAATTCAAAGTATGTGAAATTGAAGAAGGGTAGTGACGCTCATCTAGCATACCGTCTCAGTGTGAACAAGAGCAACGACCGATATCAGGGTCGGGTATATGCTACAGTAGCCTCATCTGAATCTGATAAAGATTATGATCCTTCTGCTGATCTTGTACGTGGCAAAGGAAAGCAACCAGTTGGTGATTCCAAAAGAAGAGTGAAGTCAATTTCAGCTGGTGGTAAAAGTAAGAAGAGGAAGTCTCAGAAGTACATTCTGCAACCTCGTTCGGGTGTATCTTCTTCTTCTGAAATTCCTACAATTTCTTTGCCGGATGTTACAACGACTGTTCAGACTTCAGTGTCTGATGTTCAGTCTGATTTCTTGCAAGAGTTGATGAATGCCACCAGATCAACAACTGTTAGCACAGCACCTTCAGCAAGTACTGGTGCGCAGTTTGTACATCAGTCTATGGGTTCCACACCCACAACTCCAGTGTTATCTACAGCCACTGCTACAAATGCATCTCCTGATATTAATTTCAACTTTGAGCAAGGCTCAGTGTCATTCTCTCAGGCCAGTATTCTTCAAAGTGCTCTTAATGATCAGCAACAACATATTGATAGCTTAAAGGCTAGAGTTGGTGAGTTACAGACCAGTAATGAAGAATTGAAGGCACAAAATTCAACGTTTGAGTTTAGCAAGTGAGTCTCAGAATGCCATGCTTGTTTCCATGAGTGAGCAAATAAAATTCTTACTGGAGAAATTTAAAGCTCAGGGGGAGATTGGTGATGGATCTGGATGTCGTGATGAATTTATGGATTATTTGAATGATGATCCCGATCAAGATGATCAAGGGAATATTGGTGGAGGATCAGGCCCAACTGGTAATGTTAGTTCGGGTGCTGGGACTTCTACATCCCAGGGGGAGAAAGATTCCAGAGAAGCGATGCCGATTTCTTCAATCCCATCCAATCAAGCTGGTTCTAGTCTGAGTGAATTCCAGCATATTATTGAGAATTTAGAAGAAGGAGAGATTGCTGGTGTATTAACAGCTGAACAGCTTCAAGCGGTATTTGATTTGAATGATGAAGAGATGAGAAAAGTTTCTGAAGCTGAACCAAAGAAGTATGAATCATCTGATCCAGAGTCTAATGAAGATATTGAAGGGATTTTTGAAGAAGAAATTGAAGTTGAAGACATTACTGAAGAAGAATACCCTGAAATGTATTCAAATGTCAACAACAATCAGTCTGGTGATGATTTTGAAGTATTTCCTAAAGAGAAAGTTACTGAAGCTGAAGAAAGACTGAAAAAGAAAGAATCAGAAAAACCTGAAGATCCAACGGTTAAGGAGTTTAAAGAACAGAAGCAACGTTGGGTTATGGACGAATACATGAAAAAGTTCCATGCCAACTATGTTCCTCCTGCAAAGCCTATCATTCAAAGACCGTATTTCAAATTCAAGGGTCAAGTCTCAGGTTATATTATCAGTTGGATGTATTCTTCAAGGTTAAGGTGTTATGGGATTAAACGCCAAAATGGAATTCACTATTTTAAGTGTGCCAGAGATTTTAGTAGTCTTCCAGTGTGGGATATTCGAGAGCTGTCTAGAAAGCCATTCTGTAACTATGAGAATGATGATTTGGGTTTTCACTTCAAGAAGTTAGTAGAAAGAGAATGCAGAGAAGGGTTTCAGTTTTTGAACCCTCAGAAACCCAAAAGGCGTCGATCTCGTACAAGAATCCATGAAAGAACTGGTAAGAAACTGATTATCTTGGTATTCAAGAAGAAACCAGTGGTGATGAAGAAGATTCCTCTCATGCCAATGGAACTTGACTTTATCAAGGATCTGCGTTGGTGGTATTATAATGAGAGAACTGGAGAAGCTATGATTGTGCTGGAGAATGAGAACAGAGTTGTTCGGATATATGATCCGATGTGGCTGATTAATCTGTCCAAGACTGATATTGAAGTGCTGTACGACAATCCGATTCTGTATCATCCTGATTACATGGAACAAGCATTGAAGTTTCAAAGGGTGATAAGGATCTGTTTTGCCTTCAACATTTATGCAGGAAATAATCATGAATTGATTCGGAAAAGAGATGAGGCTGCTGCTGATGTTCAAGGCTGATGACAAATGGTCCAGCTGTTGCCAAGGGGGAGTTTGTTGGTACATGATATGTGGCAACGGGCTGGATCAGATAGAGTTTTGAAGACAAAGCTTCAACCTAGTTTTGTGTTGGCCGACCTTGGCCGAACCCAAGGTTCGGTGGCTCCGAACTCTGGCCGAACACCAGGTTCGGAGGTCGTGTTTTGGCAGATTATAAATAGGTTGTTTTGTCTTGTAATTTACTAGTTTTTGAGAGAGCTTATGTGTGAGAACTAGTGTGTGTTTTGTACTCTGAATCTCTTGTAACTGTGATAGTAGTTAATGAGAGATTGAGTCGTTTATTTACACCGTTGTTCTTGTTATCATACACGTAATTGATGTCGAACTGAACCGATCCACACGCTCCAGCGTTTTCATCACCAGTTACATCATATGTTAACTTGTGTGATGTTGATATAGGAGTTTTGGCAGGGAAGTTGACAACATGTCAAACCTCTTTAGCATATCCTGAATATATTTTTATTGATTCAAGAACATGCCATATTTTGTTTGTTTTACCTGAAGTCCTAAAAAGAAGGTGAGTTCACCCATTGAACTCATTTCAAATTTCTCTTGCATTAGGGCTTCAAACTCCTTGTAGGGAGTATCATTTGTTGAACAAAATATTATATCATCAACATAAATTTGTACCATTAAAATATCCTTACCAACAGTCTTAATGAAGATAGTTTTGTCAAGAGCTCCTCTTTTGTACCCATGTTTAGTTAGATAACAAGAGAGAGTCTCATACCAAGTCCTTTGGGCCTGTTTAAGACCACACAGAGCTTTTATTAGTTTACACACCTTGTTTGGATGATGTGGGTCTTCAAACCCAGGTGGTTGACATACATACACTTCTTCATTTAGTAATCCATGACATCCATTTGTTAAATATGAAAGTTCTTGTAAGCAGCATAGGCTAAGAATATCCTATTAGCTTCTAATCTTGCTATTAGTGCAAAAAATTCATCATCGTGTATTCCATCTTATTGAGAAAAACCTTAAACTACTAACCTTGCCTTGTTTTTTTACCACAATGCCCCTTTCATCTTTCTTGTTTCTAAAAACCCATTTTTTTCAATCGGTGGTGGTGCATTCTTCGATAGATCCACCAATTCCCATACTCTTTGTTTGTTGATTTAAAGCAATTCTTCTTGCATAGCTTCAATCCAACTAATTTCTCTTAAAGCTTCATTTATTTTCTTTGGTTGCTCCTGTGAGAAGAAACATGCATGTAGACAAAAGTTTGCTTCAGCCGATTTGCTTCTTGTAAGTACAGGTGCTTCCACTTTTCCTATAACATTCTATAGAGGATGACTTTTCAAAACTATGGAGTTATAAGAAGGTGGGAATTCATGATGACAATTATGTAGGATCGTTATTAGTTAGAGGTAAACTAAAACAAAAGCCCTTTACTTGCAAATATAACCCTGCGGAATTAAAGTTATATTTCACTTTACTTAAGCGATATTTAGTTCTTGTGTATAATGTAAATGCTTGATTTGCAGAAAGATAGTAACAACGAAGTAACAAATACTTGGCACTATTTTCATTAACTCAAAAAAGTCAGTCTCACAGTTGATGACATCTCATCACAGTCAAGTTCTGAAAACACTATTGAGACTAAGAAAACTGAAGTCACTGTTGCAAGCACCTCTGTATTAGCTGACCAATCAAACATTTTGAAACCATCAATTGTTGTTCCTCCACCAACTATTTATGAACCCAAGGATTCAAAAGTTGGAGGGAAACAACCTGAGAAACCAAAGGGAAGTCAAACTCAAATGTTTGGTCAACTCACTTTCAACCAAGTAACCAAGCATGAGTCTTCCAGAATATTTGAAACTAAAATGGTTGAATGCATGTGCCGTGGTGAAAAAGGTCACCTAGCTGATGTATGTCAGTTTAATCCAATGAGTAAAGTTAAACCATTTTTGAAACCAAAACCTATTTTGCAACCAAAAGCTAATTTTCAAAAGAAACTCACAGGAAAATTTTCACCTGTGAAGAGCCACACAATGAAGCATTTTGGATCTGAATCCAACAGGGTCTTAATTGGTAATGATAAAAATGGAAGTTTTCCTGTTTTAAGGCAAAATCGTTTTCCAGCTGAAGTTCAAGCAGAACACTTTTCCGCTCGAACTCAAGTTCTACCGAAAAACAAAATTCAACCCAGATCAGGTACTGCTCCAAAGCAGAGACCACATGTACACTTTGCTGATGGGTTTGAGCACTTTGAAGCTCAAGGAAGAAGAAATACCTCTAGAGGAAAGACCACCTCTAGAAAAAACTTTTCAAAAAGCAAAAAGTCTAACCAACCTGAAATTGTATTTGCTACTAGTTCAAGTGGAAGTTATTGTGTTCCACCTCAGGGGGAGAGTTCAAATCAAAACAAATACTTTCCTCAAAGATTTTCCAAGTCCCCTGAAAGAACTAAGTTAATTAACCAAGGCAATGAAAAATTTAAGAAAATAACCAACAAGCAAAGAAAATTTAAGGAGTACAGGGAAAGAAAAATTGCTGAAAGGAAAAACACCAAAGGTGAAGGATTTAGTCAAACAAGTACTCAATATGAGAACTTCAGTTTTGACAATGATGATCTGCTTAATGAAGCTCCAGTTTTAAACACTTTAGTACTCAAGGAGTATAAGTATAATGATGCGTATGGCAGACCCAAGACCACTCAGGCTTGGGTCCCCTAAAGAAATTAATCAATTCTGATGTGTGCAGCTGCAAAATAAAGGCCAAAATATCCTATGGGTAGTTGAAAGTGGATGCACTTGCCACATGACAGGGAATAAGCAAATTCTGGAAAATACAAAAAGAATCAATGGAGGACCAGTTGCCTTTGGAAGCACAAAAGGCCATATCACAGCACAAGGTGATGTGACAAATGGACTGGTAAAATTTGACAGAGTCAGTTTTGTTGATACAATGAATTTCAACTTACTTAGTGTCTCATAAATGTGTGACAAGAATTTGAATTTAATGTTCAATGAGAAAGAGGCTATAGTTCTCAAACCTGGTGTCAAAAATTCCTGATGAACTAATTATGCTTAAGGCACCCAGGAGAGATGGACTATACATTTTGGATATGTCAGTTGCTACACCCTCATGTGGCACTGCCTGCTTTGTATCTAAAGCCTCTGTTGATGAAAGTGATTTGTGGAATAGGAGGTTAGGTCATGTGAACTACAAGAACATGAACAGAATTGTAAATCCTGGCTTGGTTAAGGGTCTTCCTAACAAACATTTTGCATGTTCTGAAAACTGTGTGCCATGTCTCAAGGGCAAGCAATACAAAACCTCTTTTAAGCCAAAAGTTGAGTCTCCTATTTCAAAACCTCTAGCGTTATTGCACATGGATCTTTTTGGTCCAACTAGAGTAATGAGTTTAGGGAAAAGGTCATATTGTTTTGTAATAATTGATGATTTTTCTAGATACACCTGGGTTTTCTTTCTTAAAACAAAAGATGAAACTGCTGAATTGTTGAAAACACTTGTGATACATTTAGAAAATCAATCCAATCTCAAAGTCAAAACAATTAGGTGTGACAATGGCACAGAGTTCAAAAATCATGTTTTGAATACATTTTGTGAGGAAAAGGGAATTGTGAGACAATTCAGTGCTCCTAGAAGTCCACAGCAAAACGGTGTTGCTAAAAGGAGAAATAGGACATTGATTGAAGCTGCTAGATCTATGTTAGCAGACTCCAAGCTCTCTGAAGCTGCTAGATCTATGTTAGCAGAGTCCAAGCTCTCTATGATATTTTGGGCAGAAGTAGTGAACACTGCCTGTTATGTCCAAAACAAGATTTTAATTGTCAAGGGCAAGAACAAGACACCTTATGAGCTTTGGAGAAAAAGAAAGCCAAACATTTACTTCTTTAAGCCATTTGGTTGTCCTGTTACAATATTAATAACCAATGTGTTATTGCCCAAATTTGCAGAAAAGGCAGATGAGGGATATTTTGTTGGATACTCAGGTGTGTCAAAAGCATACAGAGTGTACAACAAGAGAACCAAAAATGTTGAGGAAACTATAAATGTATCTTTTAATGAAAAATCTACCAATAATTTTGAATCTCAACCCACTTGGTTATTTGATATTGACGCACTAACCACTGCTTTCAACATAACTGTTGATAAGCCCGTGAGCTCTCTAGTGCAGGAACATAACTTATATAGGTCAGCTGATGAACATTGGAAGAGCAACACTGCTGGAACTAAGAAGCAAAACTTCTTCTCTTCAATGAGCATCAAAAATATCTTGACAGGCAATGAAAAGAAACAGACTAAAATAAATCAAATTGAAGAAGAAATAGTTCCGGTCGAAGTTCAAGCGGATATTTCTCCGGCTCAAGTTCAACCGGAAAACTTAATTTCAAAAATTGTTGAGAACAATGATTCCGGATCATGAAAATTCAAATGATGAATTCAGTTTTGAGCATCTGACCCACACTTCAGAGGATAGCTCTCATAATACAGTTGAATGTTCAGATCCAGTATCACAAATTGGTGATATTGAGCTTGATCATAGACTTCCTAAGCTCAATATACCCTCAAATGGAAGAAGCCATGAGTTCCCTATGTTTCTTGACAAAAGAATCAACAGAGATCATCCAGTGAGGAATATTATTGGAGAAGTGTCAGCACCTGTGTTGACAAGGAGTAGATCTGCTAATGCAAACATTTGTTTGCATGCTGCATTTTTGTCTCAAGAAGTACCCAAGAAGGTAATAGATGCCTTGGAAGACAACAGTTAGGTAGAGGCAATGCAGGAAGAGTTATTTCAAATTAACAAGCAGAAAGTTTGGGAATTGGTAGATCTGCCTGATTGAGTATAACCAATTGGCACAAAGTGGGTTTTCAGGAACAAGAAATATGACAGGGGATTTGTTATTAAAAACAAAGCAAGACTAGTACTGCAAGGCTACGTGCAGGAAGAAGGCATTAATTATGATGAAGTGTTTGCACCAGTAGCTAGATTGGAAGCAATCAGAATCTTTTTAGCCTATGCTGCCTTCAAAGAGTTCCAAGTGTTTCAGATGGATGTCAAAAGTGCCTTCCTGTATGGCCTACTGGAACAAGAAGTATATATCAACCAACCTCCTGGTTTTGAGGATCCTCACCATCCCAACAAGGTGTGCAAGCTAATCAAAGCTTTGTATGGTCTCAAACAAGCACCTAGAACCTGGTATGAAACTCTTTCTAACTATCTTCTAGAGAATGGCTACAGGAGAGGGGCAATTGACAAAACACTTTTTGTTAAAACTGTTGGTAAGGATATGTTGATGGTCCAATTTATGTAGATGATATTATTTTTGGTTCATCTAATATTGTTTTGTGCAAGGAGTTTGAAACTTTGATTAGGTCCAAATTTGAAATGAGCTCTATGGGAGAACTAACATTCTTCTTAGGACTTCAAGTGAATCAATCTGTAGATGGAATCTTTCTGAACCAATCAAAGTACATTTAAGACATGTTGAAGATATTTGATATGCAAACTTGCTCAAGTGCAAAAACTCCTATATCCACTTCCCACAAGTTAACAAGTGACTTAAGTGGCAAGCCAGTGGATGTGCACATGTACAGGGCAATGATAGGCTCACTGATGTATCTCACTGCTAGTAGACCTGACATCATGTTCAGTGTTTGCTTATGTGCTAGATATCAGTCCTCACCAAAGGAGTCACATATGCTAGCTGTTAAGAGAATCTTCAAGTATCTGAAGGGCCAACCAAAACTGGTTTTGTGGTATCCCAAGAACTCTGACTTCTCTTTCAGAGCATTCACAGACAGTGACTATGGAGGATGTGACATTGATAAGAAATCAATATCAGGTGGATGTCAATTTTTGGGTGAAAGGCTTGTCTCTTGGCAATGCAAAAAACAAACTTGTGTTTCAACTTCAACTGCAGAGGCTGAGTACATTGCTGCCTCAAGTTGTTGCAGTCAAGTCCTTTGGATCCAAAATCAAATGCTTGACTATGGGATCACATTCATGGAAACTCCTATTCTTGCAGACAACAACAGTGCCATCTCCATCATCAACAATCCAGTAAAGCACTCAAAAACCAAACACATTGACATAAGGTATCATTTTATTAGAGATTGTGCAGAAAAGAATCTGATTAAATTATTCAAAGTTCACACTGATCATCAATTGGCAGATCTGTTTACAAAAGCTTTTGATGAGGCCAGATTTTTCGATCTCATCACAGCCATTGGGATGATGAATATTGAATAAAAACTTTTCACAATTTTCAAATAAAAGAGAGGTATGTGCTTAAAAGCCCGTCTCTTGATACAAAAAGAAAAAGAAAAAGAAACTTTCTTGTGATAATTAGACACCATTTCAGTTCATAGTCAGTAACCTCTGTTACACTATGAAAATTATCACAAATTTTCAAAAATCATGTGTTTTGTTGTTTAGTTTCAAGTTCTGGTTCAACCTGTGAGAAAAACAACTTTGAAACTCTCCAGGTGAACTTTAACCGGAAAAATGCTTTGTAACTCACGTGGAAAATTTTTTTTGAAAAAAATTCTTCCAAGCGGAAAAATCATCTGCTTGAAGTTCAAACGGAAGAAATATGGTTTTTAAATTAAAGGAGAAAAAGGGTTCCGCTTGAACTTCCGGGTCAACAAAGTCAAAGTCTCATTTAATTACCCGGAAGGCACAACTTTCTAAGCGGATATACATTTATTTACCCATTAAGTTTTAAACTGTTTAATATCCGAGGTTTCAGTAAATTTACTTTTGGATAAAGACATGCTTTACCAAGTTATACCGTATAACCCATAAAGCATCTGTCCCATCAGTTACTGAACCGTCTGTTTAAAACCTCTCTCCTCCACGTCATCACCAAAAAGGGTAAAAGCCCTAATTTACCGTCACTTTCCCCATTTCTCTCAACCCCACTCAGAAATTACTCCCGAATTTCTCTCAAATTCTCTCCGTTCAACCTCCGAATAACTGTCAATCTTTCTCAAATCCTGTATCAGTAATGGCTCCAAAAGCGAAAGCTAGTGGCAAGAAGTCCGTCGGTGACTACAAGTTTCCTGTAGAACACAACTTGGTGGCGTACCTAGAACCACCAAGCAAGACGGATATCTACAATGGCATGATAGACTTCCTCAAAAGATCTCATCTTCATCACGCGCTCACTGTTGAGGCGGAAATATTTGAAGAAGTTATGGAAGATTTTTGGTCCCATGCTAGGGTTGCTAAAGGCGACAACGGTTTGTGTCAAATGTTCAGGGCACAGAAGTGGAAATTGATGAAGCCAAAGTGCGAAAGGTGTTAAAACTAAGGGAAGAAAGTGGATATGAAGTGGTAGATTCCAAGAAGTATCTACGACTGTTTAGAGATATTGGATATGGTGGTTCCCTGCAAAGCAAAACTATCAAGAAAGGGAAATTACCATACAAATGGAGGTTCTTGGCTCATACAATTTTGGTATGCCTATCTCCAAAGAAGGGTGGATTTGACAAGCTTGCTGGTGAACAGACCTCTGCCTTCTATGCTGTGGTAAAGGGTGAAAACTTCAATTTTTCTAATCTAATTTTTCGAGCCCTATAATCAAACATCCAACTTGAATATTTCTATGTGTACCCTAGGTTTTTGACATGTATTCTCAAGGAAGAATACCCCCAAATTGTTTTGGGTGGTACACTTTTACAACCTAAACTTCTCAATGAGAAAACCTTTTAAAACTTAGCTTTAAACAAGACTGTTTATCTTGGAAGGGATACTACCCATCCCCTACCAATTCCAAGGCAGTTTCCTGATGAACCTGCTCAGGCTGAGGTTCAAATGGAAACTGTGGCAGCAACTGAGCTTCCTGCTCAAGATGATAGAACCACAAACCCAATTGTCTCTGATCCCAAATCTGTCCCAGCTTCCTCTACTCTTAAAACATATCAATCCAAAAAGAGGAAAGCTTCGACAAAAACTACCACTGCCACTTCCTCAACCGAATCACTTCTTGTCACATTTATAAGATAGAGAACTGTGGTCACTAGGTCTCCTCCACCTAGTACCACTGTGGCGACCCTAAAACTTTTGCTTTCTTTACCCAGCGACGACAGCTGAGGCTGCGGCTGCGAACACTATGACGCAAGAATAATTTTCGGGACGAAAATTCCATTTACAAGGGGATGATGTGACATCCGAGAATTTCAAGGTTAACTTCCGTTAGACAATCTCCGTTAGTTACGTTATAAGTGTTAACTTAGTAACTAATGCTTAACTAGGCCGAATACGTCCACGACCTTTGGTTGATCACCGAACCCGCCCATATGTGTTATTTATAGTTATTATGTGCAATGTGATTTAAATACATGATTTAGTATTATGAATAGCATGACAATTCATGAACCGTGCTTATCTTGCTTAAAAATGTAAACTGGTCACTTTAGGTTTCCAGCGAAACTACGGGCGAAACTATAGTGTCGCCCGGTAGCCAAACCATGGACTTACAGAGCCAGTTTCGCTTGGCCAGTGAAACTGCCAGCGAAACTAGCCCCTGTTATATAAGGACATAAAACCCTAGAAGCCCCATTTCTTGCACCTTTTCTCCAAAAACACACACACTCTCCTGAAACTTCTGGACCAGCTAATTCCAGCCAAGAACCACCAAGAATCAGCCATCATCTCTGAGTTGTGAAGATCATCCATCGATCCTAGAATCAACCGTGAGTCCCATGAACCATTTCTATGTGTTTTCTATGTGTTTTACTATAAAGCATGCCTAGATCCCCATAGAATCGTTAGATCTTCTGATATGATGCCTAGGAATGCTAGATCTATCATAAAGTCTGTAACTTTACGTTTGAAATCCATCCATAATGAAGATTTATGCCATTTTAGACATTTTAGGTTTAAAATGTGTTTTTGGTGATTTGATGATGAAAACCCATGTTTAAGGTGTTAAAACTTGTTGTTTGATGTTGGTAAATGATTATGCATGCTAGATATTGAATTACATGAAATATGGAAGCTGTTAGATTGATTTTTAGGCTGATTTGTGAGTTTTTCGCGACCAGCGACACTGCATGTTCTCTGGGCGAAATTATGTAGCGAAATTATGTATATCTTCATCCAGCGACACTATGTAGCGAAACTGTAGTGTCGCCGTGTGAACCAAGTAGACCTGCTCGGACGAAACTACCGAGCGAAATTCCCTGAACGAAAGTTCAAACCAGTTTCGGGCGAAACTAGGCTAGCGAAACTGTGCCAACAGTTTCGAGCGAAACTAGCCTAGCGAAACTGTGTCATCGGGTATTGCCTAGCGAAAGTGCTGCCCGTGCACACAGCGAAACTGCCTAGCGAATTTATACTAGCGAAACTGTGACCAGACCTAAACCCAAACTTGTGCAACTTATTTGAATGTTATGCTATGACTTACATGATTATGCTATGATGAAACATGCTATGATTTCTGTAATATGTGAACCCTTGTTTATGATCAACCATCGATGTCGTGTGTCGTTATGTCGTGTCGTAGTTCCAACGTGCTATGTTGTGGGCCATAGTGACGATAAGTTAATGATTAGACACAAAACTAATACTTAAGACCTAAACGTGTTCATAGGTCTTCGTTAAGCAATATTTGGTTTAATTAGCAAGTGTAGCTGAGCAACCTATGGTGAGTTTCACTAACCCTTTAATTGTGAGCCCGTTTGGGACACAACGAATGAACTTAACGAAAAACAACGATGACATTTTGAGGTATTACCAAATGAGATACCTGTTATGGAA
This sequence comes from Deinandra increscens subsp. villosa, assembly GCA_039602395.1. Lineage (NCBI taxonomy): Eukaryota > Viridiplantae > Streptophyta > Magnoliopsida > Asterales > Asteraceae > Deinandra > Deinandra increscens. The sequence continues at coordinate 110,958,145 of JBCNJP010000027.1, forward strand.
GTTGGAGTGTTTTATGGGGAGCACTTGCAACTGTCCATCCTTAGGGTTTCAATTGAAATCCGGAAACGACCATTTTGACACTTAAACTCTTTTTAGGATTTCAAATGAAATCCAGAATAAACATTTTTAATATGACTAGTGTAGGTTAAAGTCTAAACCAAATGATATCACATGATTTCTAAGGATGCCTTAAAAACTTAAAAGTCCTCAATTTAGTACTGTTGATCTGAGAAGCGAGGGGATGTTGGGTAGATCTACTGAGGGTTTGACAAACCCTGCTCCGCGGCACACAAATGTGTAACCAACCGGTTGGAGGCCGAACGGAGTTCAATATCAGCTTGTTTTAGTTGTGGGCCTCCCAAAAGGGACACAACTGGAGGCACCAACCATCGGCAAATGCCGAACTCTGTTACGTCAGCTTTCAGCCCTAGTACGACTTCCTTAGTGCATGGAAACCGGATTAGCTACCCGCGATATCGGTTGACCTCTTTAACTTTTACTTAACTAGTGCATATTCGGTAATTTAACACTTGGCAATGTTTTGCAAATCTATTACTTATTTACATGTTGATGAATACGATTATGAGACCGGGCCAATGCATGTCATGCCCACCGTGAACTCACCAACTGTTAGGTTGACACTTGTGTGGTTTTCACTTTTGCAGATCGTTGAAGAGTATCCACTGGAGGTTGGCATGGCACAAGAAGATACTTACTTTTATTTTAAACTAAATTCGGGAATTTAACGACAATTTATGTTTTGTAATTAAAGCACGTGGTTAGTGCTGAGAGACTTATGTTTTTATTCCGCTGCGTATTTTAAACTGTTGTATTTATGAAAATTGGACTTAACTCTGATTCATTTAGTATTTGTAACTAATGGTTGTGGTCCTGGTTTGTTCGCACCCCTTAACGGTATAAACTCCGTTAGTGGTTATTTGGGGGTGTGACAGATTGGTATCAGAGCCATAAGTTGCAGAGAACTGGAATCATTTTGAAAAACAATTTAGAAACTGCAACTTGAAACCTTAGTTACAAACGAACCAACAAATTCCCAAAAGAAAATTTTCACGTGCCAACCTGGGATACTCGCTCTGCTGTGTAAGTAAATACTTCATATGTATATATATCTATATAAATATATATATAGACCGTGTCTAGGTAGTCTAACGGAAAACCTTAGGAAAATTTTCACACACGAATACGATACGCGAATGCTAATACGCACACTATTCGGGGGAAATGTAACACCCCAATTTCACAGGTACATGATATATATAGTAAATACGTGTCTATAATATCAATACGTAAGTTTCATTGATAAAAATGGTAAACTATGCATTAGATAAATTGCATGTGTTAGAAATACGTGTTTAATGGCCAAAATGATGAAATTTGTATAAACGAATGAGTTAAACGGTAAGGAAAGTAAAATATGAGATAAATATATGTTTATACAAATAACATGATGATATATGTGTGAATTGATAGTTACATACATGTGATAATACCTATGGAAAAGTAGAAGGGCCAAAAGTGTAATTTATGTAAAGTTATAAACGTATTCGGATATTATACGCATCTATAACTATTATAGGCTTAGGATATAGTAAAAATATATCCTATTATGATCCATAACATGAAATAATAAGTGTTGAAAAGTTTGAGGGGCTAGAACGCAAAATAGCAAAAGATATATATAAAAATATAAGTGTATATATATATATATACGTATATATACGTATATCATCGAGGGTGTCCCGAGACTTAGAAACTTTATTAAACATGTTTTATAATAGTTCGGTACATAAAATAACAGTTTGGTAGAAGTTAGGGGGCTGAAATGCAAATAAAAAGTACAGGGACCAAAACTGTCATTATCCCATACTTGCCAGGCGGTACGCGAAGGGTGGAAAGGCACCTGGCGCGATACGCGAGCCAGCTACAGGTGCAGATTTGTTGTTTGGTCGCGAATTAGCCACGTTTTCAGCCTTGTTGAGTACCAAATCTCCATCCACGCGTCAAATTAACTTGATTACTCACCTAGGCACGTGTTAGGACCATGGGACGCCTCTAATGGCTATATATAGCAGCCCCAATTCGACATAATCTGCTTAAATTCACTCAAAAACCCCATAGAAAACCCTAGAAAACGCAGAACCTTGATCGATCAAATTCTCTCAAACGGTGAGGAGATAAGATCCGAATTTCTGCAGTCAAGCATCATTAGGTAAGACCTTAAATAACCTCTTTCAGTTTTGGCTAAATCAATCTCTAAGTATGACTTTCAAAACTATGCTCAAATTAGGGTTCTTGAGCTTGTTTGGGTAAAATTGGATGATCGGATGGGAATTAAGCTCTGAATTTTGGTAGGTAATCCTAATTTGATGTGTTTTAAGAAAGCCCTAAGTTTATTTCAGAATTGGTGAAGTTTTGGTATGAGTTTTGGAAACGGGTCAAGATTAGGGTTTTCACGACATTGTTTTGCCCAAATCGAGTAAACGGTTTTGAATTAAGCTTTGCCGTTTTAAGGGATATTATAAAATGTCATAATGGATAATACTCTAAGATGGTTCTGTATAAAAATGAGTTTTTCTATAGAAACGAGAAAAATGGGTAATTAGGGTTTCGGAATATGGATATTTAATATAAAATAATCCGGAAGGTATGGGGACTTGAAATTTGGTATGGTAACATGTTTACATATATATTAAGTATATATGAGTTCAAATTTTGGTAATTTATAATTAAATTACTCGGTGCAACGATTGTAGTAATTCCGCCTCATGGTCGTCAATGACGCCTACACGGCCGGTAACGATCGTCACCAAATTCCAAACCCCGTGACTATTCCTCATAGTAATTCCGCCAAATGATCGGTCATGAGGAAACACGAGCGGTAAACGTTAAGGAGCAAAGAATTGATAAAGATATAACAAAATATGTAAAAGGGGCAAAATGGTCATTTTGACTATTAAGGGTATTAACCAATAAAAAGTTGGGTTTTGGATAATGAGGTAATTCTTAAATGTGATTTACAAAATATGTAAAAGGGGCAAACTGATTCACAAGAACTTAACCCAAGAATAATAGCTTTGCAAAGCTAAGGTGAGTTCTATGAGCCCTCTTTTAAATTGTTTAAATGCTTTAAACCATTTTGGGCTGATATACATAACGTTTTATGAAAATACTCTCAATTGTTATAATTGCTTGTTATATGTATTGATTGTACGATGATGAGTAGAGGAAATATAAATTGCCATTTTGATGTTTCTAGTAGAATAGATTAAGAATGGTAATCGAGGTAAGTAAGGGACTTCTGAAACAAGAAGTTAAATAGTGTTGTCCCAATGGTGTCAAAACCAAGCGGCGTCAAAGCCAGAAAGCGTCAAAGCTAAGTGGCGTCAAAGCCAGATAGCGTCAAAGCTATATAGTGTCAAAACTAAAGGGACCATTGCTACACGATGTGTTCGTAAAGCAAATAGAAACACTATTTCCCTAAGATAGCAGTTAATATGAGACAAGGATGACAAAGCAACAGAAGGTTAGTCTATTCACGAGGTTAGAATATGTGAATATATGTGCTATATGCTTTGTGTTTGATTGTCTAATTGCAGAAATATGTTTGACAAACCTAAGTGCCTTCGAAAGGTAAAGTTTTCCCAAAACGTAGAACTCACCAGCGTAAGCTGACTTGTTAAGTTATGTATGTCAGATGAGGCTGGACCTTCGGATAAAAAAGGGAAGGCTGAGATGTGAGCAGGAACTAGGTGGTATATACTATCAAGGCAATGTCAAGCTATCAAGAGAAGACATTTTTTTTAAAACTGGCGTGGAGATGTTTATTTCTCTTTTGTATTTGTCTCTCTTACTATGTAATACTTGGCATATGAATAAAAGTTTTTATTTCCGCTGCTTTAGTTATCTCTGTTGTACCTTGTGTTCATGAGTAAATCCGATACGTGACCGCTCCTAGGGCCAAGTCTAGGAGTGGGCGTCACAAGAAAGCGACAACGAAACGATGCTGCACGCTACGTCCTGATTTCTACTACGATGACTACGCCGATGGTGACTTTTATGGGGAAAGCCGACTTTCGACGATAGCTACTTACGACTTACGACGTTCTCCGACGGCGCCTCGATTTTGCACGAAAATTTTTCTAGACTAATAGTGGGATAACGGAGAACTGTTGATATACATATTATGGGATATGTATAAAGTATAACTGTGACTGAACTCTGGCTACTTTAACTGTCCAGCAAGATATCTGGAAGAGGACACGGGAGGAGCAACATTAACATGACACCTGCACAACTACAAGCTATGATTAACGAACACGTGTAAGCCGCTGTGGCAGCCGTCCAAGCTGCGTACGCCGCTCAGGGTAATTATTATGCCGGTTAAGGCACAAAGCAATTGTATTTTGACCTGTTTAAACTGAAAACCCGAACTATTATTGCATCAGGAAACCACCATCACTGCACGTTTAAGTCCTTCATGGATTGTAAGCCAATGACATTTTCCGGCGAGGAAGGAGCGGTGGGACTCCTCAGGTGGATCGAGAAGTCTGAGAAGGTCTTCTCTATGTGTAACTGCCCTGCTGAGAGCAAGGTGAAATTTGCGACTGGTACTTTCGAGGGAGCTGCTCTCTCCTGGTGGCACGCTGAAATTCAGATGATTGGGGCAAATGCGGCTAACAACATGGATTGGGAAGCATTCAAGGAACTGATTATGGAGGAGTACTGCCCTCGAGATCAAGTCAAGAAGTTGGAAGGAGAATTTCTGAATTCCAAGATGTCTGGATCTGAAATTGAGGAATACACTGCGCGTTATCACGAGTACGCGGTGCTATGTCCGATAATGGTTGATGCTGAATTTAAGCGCATTGAGCGTTATCAGGAGGGTCTCGCACCCCAAATCAAGCGCTTGGTGACAACCAGCAATCCAACAACCGTGCAACAAGCCATCCGTCTGGCTCATAAGTTAACTGATCAGGAGATTGAAAGGGGTACTCTACCCGCAAAGATCACTGTAAAGACTGCCTTAAGTGGCAAGCGTAAGGCTGAAGAAGAAGCTCCAGCAACTTCTGTGAACAATCAAACTGTCGGGAATCAATCTGGGAGATCCTCTAACTCCCAATATCAGAACAAGAGATCTGACAACACAAGGTCCAACTTTAACAGTGGAAGTAACAACCGTCAAGGCGGGAATGGAAACTACAAGGGTAAAGCTCCGTTTTGTAACAAGTGCGGGAAACACCACAATGGCATGTGTAGCAAGGGCCCGGAATGTGGAAGGTGTGGTAAACTGGGGCATGAAGCCAACAACTGCTGGACCAACTTGCAAAAGTTGAACAACAACGGTCAGAATCAAGGAGGAAATAACAACAACAGGGGAAACGGAAACAACCGCAACGGGCAAGGGAACAATCAGAACAACAACAATGGTGGAGCCCGTGGCTGTTTTGAATGTGGCGCTCAAGCCCACTAAAAAAGAGATTGCCCGCAATTGCACCGGCAAGGGAATGGTAACAATGGCAACGGTGGGAACCCGGGCAACGGAAATGGAAATGGTGGAAATGGTAATGGCGGGAACGAAAATGGTGGGAATGGTAGAGGTCGTGCCTTCGTCATGGGTCAAGGAGAAGCTCGCAACGATGCCAATGTGATTAACGGTAAATTCATCTTAAATGGTTTCTTCGCTACTGTGTTATTTGATTCTGGTGCTGAAAGAAGTTTTATTTCCACTAAATTTGCTAAGTTGATTAATGCTAAACCAATTGACTTAGATGCTAAGTATGTGGTAGAATTAGCGAATGGTAAACTTCATGATACAACTCAGATAGTTAAGGACTGTAAGTTAGAACTAGCTGGCCATACGTTAGGAATCGATCTTATGCCTTTCCCGATTGGTAGTTTTGATGTCATAGTAGGAATGGATTGGTTATCTGAAAACCGAGCTGAAATACTATGCCAAGAAAAAGTGGTTCGTATTCCACTCGAAGGAGGTGAGGTATTAACGGTTCAGGGTGAAAAAGGTGGAACAGTCACCGGTATTATCTCGTTTCTTAAAGCTCAAAAATGCCTTCGTAAAGGTCACTTTGCAATCCTTGCAAACGTCACAGACACGACACTTCCCGAGCGCAGAATTGACGACTACCCGATAGTCCGTGACTTCCAAGATGTATTTCCTGAAGATTTGCCTGGGTTACCTCCATTTCGACAAGTCGAGTTCGGAATCGATTTAGCTCCTGGAGCCGCTCCGATCGCACGCGCACCTTACCGTTTGGCGGTAAGCGAACTCAACGAACTCTCCGCACAACTTCAAGAGCTACTCGACAAAGGATTTATACGTCTAAGTTCGTCTCCATGGGGAGCACCGGTATTGTTTGTTAAGAAGAAAGATGGAACGTTCCGAATGTGTATTGACTACCGAGAGCTTAACAAAGTTACAATCAAGAATCGGTATCCACTTCCTCGAATCGACGATCTCTTCGACCAACTGCAAGGTTCAAGCTACTTCTCAAAGATTGATCTACGGTCTGGATATCACCAACTTCGTGTTCGTGATGAGGATGTCCCCAAGACTGCTTTCAGAACTCGCTATGGTCATTACGCGTTTTTAGTTATGCCGTTTGGGCTAACTAATGCGCCTGCTGTATTCATGGATCTGATGAACCGAGTGTGCAAGCCGTACCTCGATCAGTTTGTGATAGTCTTCATTGACGATATTTTGATCTACTCCAAGACAAAGGAAGAACACGAGAAACACCTACGACTTATCTTGGAATTACTCCGCAAGGAACAACTTTACGCCAAGTTTTCGAAATGCGATTTTTGGATTCGCGAAGTCCAGTTTCTTGGACACATTGTTGATCAGAATGGAATTCATGTCGACCCAGCTAAAGTGGAAGCTATCAAGAATTGGTCTACTCCTAGAGCGCCGACCGAAATCCGACAATTTTTGGGACTAGCCGGATATTACCGAAGATTCATCAAGGGTTTCTCGCAATTGGCTCAACCCTTGATGGCTTTGACGCACAAAGGAGTGCAATATAGATGGGGTGAAAAAGAGGAACACGCGTTTCAAACTCTTAAAGAAATGTTATGTTCAGTTCCGATTCTCGCGTTACCCGATGGGGTTGACGACTTTGTAGTTTACTGTGATGCATCCATCCAAGGACTCGGTTGCGTGTTGATGCAACGGGACAAAGTGATTGCCTATGGGTCCAGGCAACTGAAGGACACTAAGAAGAATTATACAACGCATGATTTGGAATTAGGAGTTGTTGTTCATGCACTCAAGATTTGGAGACATTACCTCTACAAAACAAAGTGCACAATATTTACCGACCACAAAAGCTTACAACACATCTTTGATCAAAAGGACCTCAATATGCGACAACGAAGGTGGGTCGAGCTATTGAATGATTATGACTTAGCGATTAAGTATCATCCAGGAAAAGCCAATGTTGTGGCTGATGCCTTAAGTCGGAAAGAGTACGAAAAGCCTCGACGGGTACGAACGCTGCAACTTACCATTCACACAGGATTGCCGGACCGGATCCGCGATGCCCAACGAGAAGCTTTGAAAGAGGAAAATTTCGCAGCTGAAGCACTGCGAGGGGTGGATGGTAACTCCGAAATTAAGTCCGACGGACTCAGGTATTACAATGATAGAATTTGGGTTCCTTTACTTGGAAATCTCCGTGAGCTCGTGATGGATGAGGCTCACAAGTCAAGGTATTCGGTGCACCCTGGATCGGACAAAATGTACGAAGATTTGAAGAACTTGTAATGGTGGCCGAATATGAAAGCCGACATTGCGCGATATGTGGCTAAGTGTTTAACATGCTCAAAGTTAAGATCGAGTACCAAAAGCCTTCTGGATTACTGCAGCAACCAAAGATCCCAGAATGGAAATGGGAGGATATCTCCATGGATTTCGTAACAGGACTACCACATCGATCGAATAGACCGGATGCGATTTGGGTTATCATTGATTGTCTAACCAAATCTGCACACTTTATTCCAATGAGGGAAAGTGATAACATGGATAAGTTAACAAAGCTGTACATCGATCGAATTGTGGCACGTCATCGAGTGCCTAAGACCATTATCTCCGATCGAGATCCTCGATTTACTTCCCGGCTGTGGCAATCTATGCAAGAAGCACTGGGAACCAGACTGGATATGAGTACAGCTTATCACCCGCAGACTGATGGTCAGACGGAACGAACTATTAAGACTTTGGAAGACATGCTCCGAGCTTGCGTTCTCGACTTTGGTAAAGACTGGGAGGCTCACCTTCCGTTGGTAAAGACTGGGAGCACCTTTTGAAGCTCTTTATGGCAGAAAATGTAGATCGCCCGTGTGTTGTGCCGAAACAGGTGAGAAAGGACTCACCGGACCAGAAATCATTCATGATACAACGGAACGAATTATCCAAATCAGAAAGCGGATAGCCGCAGCACGTGACAGACAAAAGAGCTATGCCGACAAACGCCGTAAACCTTTGAAGTTCGAAGTAGGCGACAAGGTACTATTGAAGGTATCTCCCTGGAAAGGAGTGATACGCTTCGGAAAGCGTGGAAAGTTGAATCCTCGCTATATCGGTCCATTTGAAATCATCGGGGAAGTAGGCCCGGTGGCCTATCTATTACGACTCCCTGCCGAACTCGATGGAGTTCACAACGTGTTTCACGTCTCTAATCTAAAGAAATGTCTGGCTGAAGACACTGAAATAATTCCTTTGGAGGAATTGGAAATTGATGAACATTTGAGATTTATCGAGCAACCGGTAGAAATCATGGGACGCGAGGAGAAAGCCCTCAAACGTAGCAAGATTCCGATCGTCAAGGTTCGATGGAACTCAAAGCGTGGACCTGAATATACTTGGGAACGAGAGGATCAGATGAAGAAAAAGTATCCTCACTTGTTCGAGCAAACGTCCACAGAATCTCAAGGTATGATTTAATTTTGGGGACCAAAATTCCTTTAACAGGAGGAGGATGTGGCGACCCTAAAACTTTTGCTTTCTTTCCCCAGCGACGACAGCTGAGGCTGCGGCTGCGAACACTATGACGCAAGAATAATTTTCGGGACGAAAATTCCATTTACAAGGGGATGATGTGACATCCGAGAATTTCAAGGTTAACTTCCGTTAGACAATCTCCGTTAGTTACGTTATAAGTGTTAACTTAGTAATTAATGCTTAACTAGGCCGAATACGTCCACGACCTTTGGTTGATCACCGAACCCGCCCATATGTGTTATTTATAGTTATTATGTGCAATGTGATTTAAATACATGATTTAGTATTATGAATAGCATGACAATTCATGAACCGTGCTTATCTTGCTTAAAAATGTAAACTGGTCACTTTTGGTTTCCAGCGAAACTACGGGCGAAACTATAGTGTCGCCCGGTAGCCAAACCATGGACTTACAGAGCCAGTTTCGCTTGGCCAGTGAAACTGCCAGCGAAACTAGCCCCTGTTATATAAGGACATAAAACCCTAGAAGCCCCATTTCTTGCACCTTTTCTCCAAAAACACACACACTCTCCTGAAACTTCTGGACCAGCTAATTCCAGCCAAGAACCACCAAGAATCAGCCATCATCTCTGAGTTGTGAAGATCATCCATCGATCCTAGAATCAACCGTGAGTCCCATGAACCATTTCTATGTGTTTTCTATGTGTTTTACTATAAAGCATGCCTAGATCCCCATAGAATCGTTAGATCTTCTGATATGATGCCTAGGAATGCTAGATCTATCATAAAGTCTGTAACTTTACGTTTGAAATCCATCCATAATGAAGATTTATGCCATTTTAGACATTTTAGGTTTAAAATGTGTTTTTGGTGATTTGATGATGAAAACCCATGTTTAAGGTATTAAAACTTGTTGTTTGATGTTGGTAAATGATTATGCATGCTAGATATTGAATTACATGAAATATGGAAGCTGTTAGAATGATTTTTAGGCTGATTTGTGAGTTTTTCGCGACCAGCAAACTGCATGTTCTCTTGGCGAAATTATGTAGCGAAATTATGTATATCTTCATCCAGCGACACTATGTAGCGAAACTGTAGTGTCGCCGTGTGAACTAAGTAGACCTGCTCGGACGAAACTACCGAGCGAAATTCCCTGAACGAAAGTTCAAACCAGTTTCGGGCGAAACTAGGCTAGCGAAACTGTGCAAACAGTTTCGAGCGAAACTAGCCTAGCGAAACTGTGTCATCGGGTATTGCCTAGCGAAAGTGCTGCCCGTGCACACAGCGAAACTGCCTAGCGAATTTATACTAGCGAAACTATGACCAGACCTAAACCCAAACTTGTGCAACTTATTTGAATGTTATGCTATGACTTACATGATTATGCTATGATGAAACATGCTATGATTTTTGTAATATGTGAACCCTTGTTTATGATCAACCATCGGTGCCATGTGTCGTTATGTCGTGTCGTAGTTCCAACATGATATGTTGTGGGCCATAGTGACGATAAGTTAATGATTAGACACAAAACTAATACTTAAGACCTAAACGTGTTCATAGGTCTTCGTTAAGCAATATTTGGATTAATTAGCAAGTGTAGCTGAGCAACCTAAAGTGAGTTTCACTAACCCTTTAATTGTGAGCCCGTTTGGGACACAACGAATGAACTTAACAAAAAACAACGCTGACATTTTGAGGTATTACCAAATGAGATACCTGTTATGGAAGTTGGAGTGTTTTATGGGGAGCACTTGCAACTGTCCATCCTTGGGGTTTCAATTGAAATCCGGAAACGACCATTTTGACACTTAAACTCTTTTTAGGATTTCAAATGAAATCCAGAATAAACATTTTTAATATGACTAGTGTAGGTTAAAGTCTAAACCAAATGATATCACATGATTTCTAAGGATGCCTTAAAAACTTAAAAGTCCTCAATTTAGTACTGTTGATCTGAGAAGCGAGGGGATGTTGGGTAGATCTACTGAGGGTTTGACAAACCCTGCTCCACGGTACACAAATGTGTAACCAACCGGTTGGAGGCCGAACGGAGTTCAATATCAGCCTGTTTTAGTTGTGGGCCTCCCAAAAGGGACACAACTGGAGGCACCAACCATCGGCAAATGCCGAACTCTGTTACGTCAGCTTTCAGCCCTAGTACGACTTCCTTAGTGCATGGAAACCGGATTAGCTACCCGCGATATCGGTTGACCGCTTTAACTTTTACTTAACTAGTGCATATTCGGTAATTTAACACTTGGCAATGTTTTGCAAATCTATTACTTATTTACATGTTGATGAATACGATTATGAGACCGGGCCAATGCATGTCATGCCCACCGTGAACTCACCAACCGTTAGGTTGACACTTGTGTGGTTTTCACTTTTACAGATCGTTGAAGAGTATCCACTGGAGGTTGGCATGGCACAAGAAGATACTTACTTTTATTTTAAACTAAATTCGGGAATTTAACGACAATTTATGTTTTGCAATTAAAGCACGTGGTTAGTGCTGAGAGACTTATGTTTTTATTCCGCTGCGTATTTTAAACTGTTTTATTTATGAACATTGGACTTAACTCTGATTCGTTTAGTATTTGTAACTAATGGTTGTGGTCCTGGTTTGTTCGCACCCCTTAACGGTATAAACTCCGTTAGTGCTTATTTGGGGGTGTGACAACCACCAACCAACCTGAAGCATCTAACCCCGTTCAAGGCAAAAACCCTAAACGGAAACTGGTAAAAGTAGGATTTTCTCTTAGGGATGAACCTTCATTTGAGGGGGAGTCATTAGAAGCAGATGTACTTTCCCCATCTGAACATTTTTCACCCCTGCAACCCCTATCACCTAGAAGTGATAGTGCTCTCAATCTTGGCCTAAATGAAGTTGTTATTAACTCACCTACCTCATTACATGAGAACATACTAATAGGCCAAGACACTGGAGCATTGAGCCCCCACTCCTCACCGGAGGTGAATCTCAGGAGTTTCGAAGAGATTCATGCAGAAAGGGCTGCTGCTGCCCAAGGATCCCTACTGGATCTTGGTGCTAGAAGTAACATCAATAAGACCCAATCTACGGCAATCTTCTCTGAATCAGCACCCAGAAGTCCTTCGTTGGAACCAAGGGTTGCTGAAACAGATGAAGAGAATCCCAGGTGCCAAGAAGCCATGGGTACCACTGCTGATCAATCTCGGATTGATAGCTTGGTTTTGTCTAAGGACACTGGTAAAAAGCCAGTTGAGGACAACTGTACACTACCTGAATTGACGATTTGTACCTAAATATTCAAGCACAGGTTGATCAATTAAACTCAACTGTTGCTACATTGGTCAAGGCTACTCCAACTGAAGCTGAGGCAGGTCCTTCAAACCCTAACAGAGAAACAGTTGAAGCTGATACTGTTAAATTAGGGGAGAAGTTGACTTTAACACCTGCTATGATCGAAATAGAAGAAACTGCTAGAATTCCGGCTGAAGTGAGAGCCACAGCCTGCAAGAAAGTTGGTGTTAAACCCTTCACAGTTGAAGAGAGTTGGGTCAATATGAAGAGCAGTCAGTTAATTTCCATATCTCCATTTGAAGATCCCAACCTCACTGATTTAGTGCAATCTTCGATGCTAATTGCTGGTGCTCTCCCTGAGCACATCAACATGATCACAAGCCTGTTGAAGAATGTCATATTTCCGGCTGAAAGAGCCAGTGATCATATGGAGAGGAATACCGCCTCCACTAGCAAGGTAGCTGAAGAAGTTGAAGAAAGCACTGAAACTGTTGCAGTGGCCACTATATCTAAAGGAGGTGATGAACATTTAATTGGTGAAGATGAAGGCACAGAAGTGTTGGAAATTGTGGATAAAGAACCTGAAGTCACCAAACCTCAAGTGGTGACTGAAGGCTCCAACATTGTTCAATTGGAAGTTCAAGTGGAAGTTCGAGCGGAAGTTCAAGCGGAAGCCCAACTGGTTGTTCAACCAGAAACCCAAACTGCAACCCAGGTGGAAGTTTATGGCCCTGGCAATTCAATCTTTGGTATTGATGGGTCTAATCAGTTACCTGTGGATCAACCGGAAGAACAAGAGGTTTAAGATATAGTTGCAACTCTTATAGCTATGGGAGTACCGAACCTGTTTAAACTAAAACTCCTAGAACTATTCAACGGGTGGTTTTAACTCCTGAAGCTGAAGCTTTGCTAAAGCTGGTGGAAGATGCAAAAAGGGTAGCAGAAGATGAGAGGCTAGCCCAAGAACTTCAAGAGGAATTAGATCTGTATTCACAGGTTGAGGTTGTTGAAAGGTTATTGGAAGAAGCAAAGACTAGTTCCTTCAACTAGAGATTAGAGGACTACAATTTGGAAGAAATGACTGAAGTTGATAGGCAAAGGTTGATCTCTATTGCCTCACAGATGCCTACCAAGCTAATAAGGAATGATGAAAACTACTTCTTGTTGAAAAAGATAAAGAGGGCCCTTGTGGTTAAGAAACTGAAAACAGAAGAAGAGATAGCTCAGTTGAAAGTTAGAGAACTTTGCAACTTGATTGATACAATCTTTTATGAGCTCAAAGGAGACATAGCTGCAGTCAATCCAAAGCTAGTGATGCCTGCACCTTCAGAATTCAATTCTGGTACATCATCAAACTTAAATGTTAAACCTGAGTTTACTGATGATGCAGATATGCCACCTCCACCTTCTTTTACATATAACCCAAGCCTCACATCTACAACAGCTCCATCACTTCCACAGTCATTTGCCCTCATTCCATACAAACCACCTTCAATTTCTAAGAAGGTAGAAACCAAACTTGCCAACCCAAGATACAGGAGTGATAATTTTACACCAATTGTCCCTCTTAAGAAGAAGCCTCCTCCTACCATGGATTTTTCTGATATTTTCCCACCTTCTCCACCTTCAAGCCCTATACCAGAAGCCAGTAGACCACAAACTCAAACTTCCCTACCTCCACTCACTATCAAAGAACCTTCATCCACCATCACCAAACCTACTGTAGTTCAACCTGGCCCTTCTTCATCATCTGCCAAAGGCAAAAGACCTGTTGTGCAAGAATCAGCAAATGATTCTGATGAAGAAAGGAAGATAAGAAAAGGGAAGATGATGCATGCCAAGAGCAAAAGAGATCAGAAGCAAAGAAGAAAAGCTCCACCTAGAAAGAACAAGATCGTAGGTTGGACAGCAGATGAAGCAACTTTTGACTTCACTTTCAACTTGGCAAATGGCACAACTCAGGTGGTAAATGCTCACAAGGCCACTACATTTCTTTCTGTGCTACAAATGACTGATATCATTCTAAAGCTTAGAGAAATTCAAAGTCCCTCAAGAGCTGAGCACTTCTTAAGGCTTCACATAGAGCCAATAGTGCTAGACTGTGGAATGCTCTACAGGAGCAATTTAGATGATGATTCAGCAGAAGAAGAAGAAGAGCCTTTCAGTGAGATAAGATTTATCATTTGGGAAGAAGAAGAGAAGCTGTTCTATGTTTACAGAGCCGATGGCACCTTCACAATTCATGAGTCCATTTCTGCTCAAGAAGAATGGAGTGAAATGGATTGGGAATCTTTCAAGTATGTGAAGGTGACCAAAACAAATTCTAAAGAGCTTTCTCAAAATCTGGATGCCAACATCAAAACCACGGACAAGTAGGTTAAGAAGAAGAAAATTTTTGAGTGCAAGTCAGCTTTTGAAGATAAACATTGGAATTTGACAGCATCAGCTTAGGGGGAGGTTGTAAGGAATATCGCTCTTAGAAGATTTCCGGCTGAATGCCAATTTTGTTATGTTCCGGCTGAAGTTGAAGTTGAAGCGGAATTCTCACTTCAAGCGGAACTGGCAGTTCAAGCAGAAAGAAGCAGTTTTGTCCTTTAGCGAATATTCCGGGTGAACTCGATTATCCACCAGATAATGAGTTCAACTGGACTTTTCCTGAGATGTCTTTTCAGCAAGTCCAATCCTGCAAAAGCTTCTCGTATGCTTCTATATCTGATTCAAGCCGCTCTCCTAAAGTAGTATGTTGCTGCCAACACGCTAGATATTCCACATGTTGATGTTTATTCTTTTGGTAGTTTGTATTTGACTTTATAGTTTACGGTCTAGATTAGATCGCTTGAGATCAATGGCTGTCATTGATCTCATCAGCACTATTTATAGCTTAGTTAGCTCATAGTTTACATATTATCTGTTCTTGAACAACTTGTAATATTGTAGCACATTCTGATTTTAAAGCTTCAATTGGTTTGATTACAGGTGAGTATTCAATTGGTGGTTCAACATTGTTATACCCAACACCTGCTTTACCATACATCCCTCCCATCCACAGCTTCTCAGCCTTTCTATTTGCTGCTTGAAATTTGTCACAAGTAAACAAGGCATCTTTTAGCTTGATCTCAATTACATTAACCTCATCCTTAGCATCTTTGGTTTCATTTCTTGATTTCTCAAGCTTTGACAGCAAGTCATCAAGCTGTGTTTCAAGCACTGAGTTGGTTTGTTTTAACTGTTCATACTCTTTGATTAAATTTTCAATCTTTGAAATGTATGATGATTCAGTTTTCTTAAAACATTCCTTTAACTCATTTAGGTTTGAAACTTCATCAATCAAGTCAGTGTTGTGATTTCGGTACTTTGCCACTTGTTCTATGCAAGCAGGGGTGCATAGATTTTCTAAAACTTTCTCAAGGATAGAGTTTACCTGATCTGAGATGGAGTCTTGTTTGGCCATCAAAGCATGGTTGATAGGCTCATACTCAGCAACGAAATCTTCCCATTCAACACATGAGGTTTGATTGGCAACAGCAGCAACCACATTCTGGTGGTTTTGACTTCCGGTTGGCTTTGGTGGGGTGGGGTGAGGACCTGAGCTGTTACCAGAATTGTTGTTGTTAGAGTTGCTTCCTCCATGATTTTTCACTTGGACATGACCCTGGTTCTGTCCTTCTCTTCTTGGTTGAGAGCATTCCCTTGCGAAGTGACCAAGTTGGTGACAGTTATAACACTTCACTTTGCTCTTGTCAAGGCCTATGTGAGCACCTTTTGCTCCCTTGTAAGTTCTACCAGTTATTTTGTAAAACCTTTGAGCTCTGACAGACACCATAGCAAGTTGAGTGATTATTTCCATTTCCTCCAAATCATCAGCACCTATGCACTCAAGATCTTCAGGTATGAAGCCTTGGTAAGAGTCAGTTGCTACATGAGCATTGTGAGAGTTTTCAAACGTGTTTGAAAAGCTTTCTTGACACCTTGGTGTCTCGGGGAAACTGACAATAGGTGACTAATATGATGATGAGTTTGAAGACCTTTGATTGTTAAAATCGGTAGTTACCAGTGCGGATGAAAACAGCTGAGTTGACTCAGAAGATGAGTTTTGTTTAAGATCTAGTTCCATTTCATAGGCACTGAGTATACCATGAAGTTCACTGAGTCACATCTTTTTCAAATTCTTGCATTCCCTGATGCTCACTGTGTAAACTGTCCACAGAGAGGGCAGGGAACGTAGGAACTTTCTGTTTACATCTACCTGGTCTAGTTTTACGTCTACCTTTTGAAGTTCATCGAGAAGGGAAACAAATATTAAGTACTGGTTTGTCATTGTTTCACCAGATTTGAAAGTAAAGTTTTCATACTTCTATTTTAAGACATCTTTCTTGTTTTCTTTTACTTCACTGGTTCCTTCAAACATTTCACTTAAGGCATTCCACAGGTCAAATGCAAAAATACTATCTCCTAAGATAAGTGCGAAAGGATTGCATGCTAGATTCAAGGTATGCGTTTTATATCCTTTAAACCCACTTAAGATAGAGTTAGGAAGTGCAGCCTGTAGAGTCCAATATGCCTTATGGTCAAATTCGAGAGCAGTATAGTCAGATTCAACATATTTGTCTAGTGGTTTAGGTATTTTGACTTCTGCATCATCGGCAGATGAAACCATGGGTGAAGAAGGTCCTTCAGTAAAAGATTTCCAAATACGACGGTCCAAAATCCTAACAAAACCTTCCATCCCGAGTTTCCAGGTACCAAAGTCATCAGGAGTGAACATTGGTGGTTTGTTGGAAGAACCATTTGGACAACTTAGACTGAAATCACTCATTTTTAAAACCTTTTGAAAGAAGAAACAACAAGGCTTGTAATGTAAGCAAGTAAAGTATCAACTTTGAATCACTGAAAGTCTTCAAAGTGAGTGCCAAAGCTATGATACCACTTGTAGGATTGTTATTAGTTAGAGTTAAACTAAAACAAAAGCCCTTTACTTGCAAATATAACCCATGCGGAATTAAAGTTATATTTCACTTTACTTAAGTGATATTTAGTTCTTGTGCATAATGTAAATGCTTGATTTGTATAAATATAGTAACAACGAAGTAACAAATACTCGGCACTATTTGCATTAACTCAAAGCTACACTATTACAAGTTGTTCAAGAACAAATGATATGTAAACTATGAGCTAACTAAGCTATATATAGTGCTGATGAGATCAATGACAGCCATTGATCTCAAGCGATCTAATCTAGACCGTAAACTATAAAGTCAAATACAAACTACCAAAAGAATAAACATCGACATTTGGAATATCTTGCGTGTTGGCAGCAACATACTACTTTAGGAGAGTGGCTTGAATCAGATATAGAAGCATACGAGAAGCTTTTGCAGGATTGGACTTGCTGAAAAGACATCTTAGGAAAAGTCCGGTTGAACTCATTATCTGGTGGATAATCGAGTTCACCCGGAATATTCGCTAAAGGACAAAACTGCTTCTTTCCGCTTAAACTGCCAGTTCCGCTTGAAGTGAGAATTCCACTTCAACTTCAACTTCAGCCGGAACATAACAAAATTGGCATTCAGCCGGAAATCTTCCAAGAGCGATATTCCTTACAAATTAGGCTCAGGAAAATTTAAAGGAGTAAACAAAATCATGAGCACAAAATCTGATATTATTGTTGAAGTGGGTGATTCTTGATTTAGTGAAGAAACAGGCTTAGTGATTTCTTCATCAGTAACATCAACAGGAGTAGGTGAGCTCAACCTTTCAAATGAAATAGAGGTTGAGTTGCGACACATCTCTGTTGAGTTGACACTGATGCATGTGGTTGAATATTCATATCACTTTCATTACTTGAGTTTCCAAAATTAACAGTAGTATCTTGATATGTTAACAGATGATCTTCAGTTGGTTTTTCTGATTCATTTACAATTTGAGGAATAGGTGTTCCATCAAAATTGAACTGAATAACATCTCCTGAGTCAAGTTAAATTTTCGTTGTTGGAACAAAAGGTCTTGTGCTAATAGATGAAAAGAATGGAGGGTCAACACCTTTGAACCTTCCATTATCAGTATCTTGGGGTACTTTAGTCTGCACATTTTTACTAAAAGGCTTATCAATAGTTATATTGAAAGAAGTGGTTAGTGAGTCAATATCAAATAACCATGAGGGATCAGTTCTAAATTTTTTCTTTGATTTTTCATTAAATACCACATTTATGGTTTCTTCAATAATCCTAGACCTGGTGTTGTATACTATGTATGCCTTAGAGATACCAGAGTATCCCACAAAATAGCCATCTACAGATTTTTTGGCAAATTTAATAGTTGCTCATTGGTTATTAGTATTGTAACATGACAACCAAATGATTTAAGAAAATAGATATTTGGTTTTATTTTTATCCAAATATCATAAGGTGTCTTGTTTTGTCCTTTTACAATCAAAATCTTATTTTGCACATAGCATGCAGTATTCACTGCTCCTACCCAAAATGTGACAGGAAATTTTGATTCAGCCAACATGGATCTTGCAGCCTCAATTAGAGCAGCAACACCAAGTTGCTGAGGAGATATAGCTGCACTGAATTCTTAGTAATTCCTTTCTCTTCACAGAAAGAGTTTAAAACATGATTCTTAAACTCTGTACCATTGTCACTTCTTATTGTTTTTACTTTTAAATTAGACTGATTTTCAAGCTGAGTAATTAAAGCTTTTAAAATCTCCAGGGTTTCTTTGGTTGAAAGAAAGAATACCCAGGTGTATCTTGAAAAACCATTAGTTATAACAAAGCAATAAGACTTTTTCCGTAGGCTTTTCACCCTTGTAGGACCAAACAAGTCCATATGTAAAAATTCTTGAGGCTTTGAGATAGGGCTTTCTAATTTGGGCTTATGAGAAGATTTGTGTTACTTACCTTTTAGACAAGAAATACATTGTTTAGTACATGTGAATGTTTTATTTGGTAAACCTCCAAGTTTGTTCATAGTTTTAATGTTCAAATGGCCTAATCTTTTATGCCATAAATCCGATTCATCAACAGAAGCCTTGGATATGAGGCAGGTGATACCATCCTTAGATGTTGTATGTGCCATATCCAGAGTGTATAGACCATCGTTTCTAGGTGCTTTTATTAAAAATCATTTCATCAGATATTTCAACACTTGGTTTAAAGATGATAGCTTCTTTTTCATTAAATAGAACATTCAACTTCTTGTCACACATTTGTGAGACACTTAGAAGATTGACGTTGAGAACATCAACATAATTTACCTTGTCTAAGGTAAGCTTCCGACTTGTAACTGTACATTTTCTAAAAATTCCCACCCCCCCCCCTAGTGCTTCCAAAAGCAACTGGTCCTCCATTAACTCTTTTTGTATTTTTTTAGTAGATCCACTACTACAAAAATGGCCTTTCTTGACGCTTTTTGCGCCTCAAGAAAGGGCCCAGATGACGCGCAAAAAAGCGTCAAGGAAGGTAGGGTCAAGAATCCTCTTGACGCGCAAAATGCGCGTCATCTGCTTCTTGACGCGCGAACAATGACGCGCATTTTATGACGCGCAAAGCGTGTCATAAAAAGTGTGTCAAGGAAGCCCCTGTCATAAATATGTTTATGACACGCATAAATGCGCGTCATGAATTAAAACAAAATTAAAAAAAAATATTTTTTAATAGAATCACTAATTTCTACATTAAATGACAATTGACCTCATAATAAAAAATAAAATACACATAAAGCAAAATAATGCATTTCATATATATAGCAAACATTACAAAGTTTCACATGAGTAGTTTACAAATGAGTCTAGTATGCTACAACATTTAGCGCTACCTATAAGCATGACTCTTCTCAGTAATGGTTTTACAAGTCTGTCTTGAGATTCAGCTTCTTATCATTTCCGTCCATGTTTCCACCGGTAAGAGTGTTGGTTGTTCCTGTGTTACAAATAAAAAATAATAAACATCACTAATCTTTTGAAGCTGGAATGAATTATAATATCTTGCATCATTTATATAATGATAATGGTTCTAGCAGTTTAACACGGATCTTGCTGAGTACATTTGTATCATTATATATGTTATGCAAGCCAAACTAAAAGTGATGAAAAGCTGTGCAAGTTCTATTAAGATACCTAGCACCTCCTAAATCAACCTGTACAACAAAACCTAGATAATTGCTATGCAGTCATTGTTACAAACACAAGCAGTCTCTGATTATTCCCAACACTTGCGCTCAGTAATCAACGGTAAGTTTGAACCCAGAAAACAACACCTATATCCTATCTGGTTTATCAGACCTGCCTAGCATCCTTTATAAAATTAAGCTAAGTTTGGATTTGTGCATGATGTACACTTGGACAAACTGGCAGAACTTTATACATTAACAAAACTGTAAACTTTAGAATAAGGAAGTTACATTGTGTCGAGTTCGTCCCGTGTCATGGTTTCCAAGTCTAAAATGTGGAGGTCAATCAAGAGAGTTCTGTTTCCATCTTGACCACCAAATATAACTACATTAGCCCCCACAAGTATCACTGATTGACCTCCACGTGAAACCTGCAATAGAATGACGAAATTAAAAAAAATATATATGTTTTTAAGGTCTACATAGACCACATACCAAAGTATGACTAAATGGATCATGATCTTTGGTACAAGCAACATCACATAACTAATTGTACGATGCTGATTATGTCAATCAAGTATAGATTTCTTTTCCAAAAATTTGAGGTTATACACCTTAAAATTCCATATGGAGTGTGTATTGTTAAGTTTTATGATTTGTAGTATATATTTTTATGTTGGTTACTGAAATGGGTTTGATCTTAATACTATAACAATCCACGTAGTACATCCATCTAGGGATCAATCTTTTTGATTTGTTAATGGATCTGATCTAGATCGCAGTGGGCAGGATAGTATACAACAGTAGAAAAATAAAAAATAATATGCAATATGTTAATAATAAATACCGGTGGTTTTCCGTAAGTCTTCATGCTTGACCAAGTATATGTTTGCAGATCAAATGCCTTCACTGTAAAAATTAAAGAATATAAGTTTGTTATATGTGTGTGTACATACATACATGATACATATAAGAACAAGTGCAGCTAAAAGGTGGATAGAGTTCTAAAATGAAGTAAAGGACCACCAACAGTGTCACCTATCTTAAATTAACTTTCACTTTGACTGACAGATTGTATAAAGATGGTGGTTTCATTTTCAGTACTAGCCAGATTGGGTTAGGTCGGGTTGGGTTGACCCGCAAATACTTTTCTGATAACCTTTTAAATCTTTTATATCATTGCAAAAACAATACTACTATAGTAACAATCTAGCTAGATCTTTGAACAACACAATTTAAAAGGCTGTACGCGTTAAATTTTGTTTCACTTTCAACCTGTTTGACCATTTGACCCCTGTCCATTTGTGATAAAACAAAACCCAAATCGCATTCACATGTATATGGGTTAAAATTTCCACCTTAGATGGTTGCTAATGAGCAAAAATTTAAAAGACGATACATATTTCTCTTGATTAGTAAAAGTTAAAACAGAGATCAAGTTCAAACAAACCATTGACAGCTTCAAAAGCATCCTTTGAATCGCCTGCAATTGATATAAGCTTATTTCCTTCCCATGGTATCTACACATGTTATATATTGTTATATTAGACAACAAAGTGATCAAGAATATTACATGTGACAAACTGATGTTTAGGTAAACAATTTATTATATTCTGTTGAAAAATCAGAGTTCAACACTGACCAAAGAATGCCCAGCACAAGGAGTTACTCTCACTGTATCCTCAGAATTTGATTTGACTTCAACCTTTGACCAAGTCAATTCCGTAAATCAAGTGTCTGCAACATATCATCACAGGAATTGAGGTGCAACTCAATAATATTATCATAGCCCTAAATAAACCTAATTACGGTGAATCAAAAACAGCAATAAAGAAATATGTATTAACACAAATTTTGAAGAGAGAACATAAAGCGTTAAAACGAGGAAGAATAAGATACAGATGTAAAAAAACCATCAACAAAGACAAAATAGAGGAATCATGTAGGCAGGAACTAATGGAAAACAAAAAGGAATGTCCCTAATTTTGACCGTATATCACATACCGTCAATTGAATCGCAGACCTCCGTTTAGCAGCCGAGCGAGTGTTGCGAGCAGGTGGCTCAACACAATCACCAGTAGTAATGGGCTTGAATGCAAATCCGACGAGGAATCAAGCGACTTATCAATCGATTGAACAATATCCGTAACCAATTGAATCACCGGATTAGAAGAAACAAATGGTATAGCGAAGTGAGCGTTGAAATCCAGGCGGCGGTGGTAAAAAAGGAATACCACCGGGAGGGTCAGGCAGCTTGAATCAAGTTTCGCAAATGAGATTAGGGCAAAAAAAAGTTGAAGGAAATAAAGGAAAGTGTGTGAATAGGAAGCCGCAACCGGGAGATGATTGGAGAGAATTACACCTTTGCTCGGAAACTGTTGTGAAAACAAGTAGGTGAGGGAGAAATGTCGGAGGAGCGGAGGGAGGAGGAGAACCAGATGAGATTAGGGCAAAAAAAGTTAAGCGAATAGCGGGAATGAATTTTTAGGACAAAAAGGTGAGCGAGTAGCGGGAATGAATTTTTAGGGCAAAAAGTTGAGCGGGAAAATGAAAACATAAAGCGACATTTGTAGATGACGCGTATTTTTAATGTGTACTCCGTGTTTTTATTTACGACAGAACATTTATGACGCGTAGAATTGCGCGTCATTTACTCTTAAGATTTTACAAATTATGACAGTTTTTTAATGACACACGTTTTTGCGCGTCATAAAACTATGTGCGTCATCGTTCGCGCGTCAAGAAAGGCCCTGTTTCTAGTAGTGATCTTTATTTCCTATCATGTGGCAAGAAGATCCACTATCTAAAACCCAGATGTTGTTCTGAGATTTATGGGATGTGATATGCACATGATAAGACAAAATATGATTTAATTTCCGAGGGAGATTTAAGACTTTATGGTCTTGGTTCTTCGCATTGCATCATTTTATTTGTACTCTTTGAGTACAAGTGTTTGATTCACTTCTCTAGTTTTTGATGATTCAGCTGTTGACTGATCACGAGTTAAAGAATTTTGACTCTCTATGGGAATAGAAAAAGAGTTTAGTTCAGACTGAAAGTCTATAGCTTTTAGTTTTGTGACATTTCTACTAATCTATATTCCCTTTGTCTTCTGGCCTTTGTTGTTTCGGAATAGGTAAATTTGAGATCTGATGATTTTCTTTGAAATACCCGTTTCTTTTTGTTATTAGATACAATTTTATTTTGATTAGGAAAAAAAATATTTGTTTAGAGGCCTAGAGTTCTTTCTAGAGTGATCTTTGTCATCCGAGGTAATTTTTACCTCGGGTCTGTGAAAATATGAAAAAGCGTGAGCTTAGGATCGTCTACTCGATCTAGTTAATCGAACATCGAAACGTAATTAACTGATTGATTTATTGATCAAAACGAACAATTACAATCAGTGAAACACTTAGAAATGACACAGAGAAAACACTATCAGAAACACACACTTAGCAGAATCTCACACGCTCAGAACTCTTCAATTACAAAGACCAAACATCTATATATACCCGCTGGACCGAGCTTCGGCCGAACCTCAGGTTCGGCCAGTCCGAACTTCAGGTTCGGACCTAGTTTGGCCAGACCTAGTTTGACTTGATCTTGCACATTTCCTGATACTTCACTCGACGCACATATCAGGTATCAACAAACTCCCCCTCGTTGTGTGCAGTATCTCTTTAATATCATCAACTTTGTATCTTCAACCAAGCTCCCCCTCAAGTGTAGAATCCGTTCATTCAATGAAATGAATCTTCAAACAAACTCCTCCTCAACACGATCAAACTTGATCTTAAATACTTGATGACATTTTCGTGTATCTCTGGTCTTTTATTAATAGCTTCAGAAGACTTGAAGTTGTGATATCTTGCACATAGCAACATGCTCAAACATTTAAATAATCTTGGCGCAAAACGTCTCTTTGAGACTCCAAGATATGATTTTGAAAATGATTTGTATCACGTGTTGATCAGATCGAAAATAAAGCAGAAACAAAAATCTTTTTGATTTTTCAAAGTTTATGCTAAAACACACCGAAAATCTTTTTGTTCTTTTCTGAAATGAAATGAAATTGCAATACAAAATCAAACACTATTTTTGGTATGAGAAAGATCATTATATAGGATCTTATTGAACATAACGCACTGAACTACACTTTAATTTCAATTAATCGAAGCTCATAAGTCACGCTGATTGCTGGTATAATTTGTTCAACTAAAACTCAGGCAGAATCATACTCATAACATCTGGATATGTTAAGGTATTGATTAGATTTGCTTTGACCAGTGTATCCCACACTGTCAAACATAATCAGACATTTTCAAATTTTTTTTCTTTTCCCGTTTGTGTGACAACACTTGTGATTTTTCACAATGTATAGTATTTTCATGATATAGTCAACTGTGTTCCATGCAAAAAGAAATAAGAACGTTAAATCGTCTACCTTAAGGTCGATCTTTCGATACGCAGATAAGGCCTCAGATTTAACAAAATAAGGAAAAATAAAACAAGTTGAAATTGTACAACTCAACAACAATCAGGTCGGTACTCCCGTACACGCAGAGAAAGTCCGATGAGTTATACGAAACACCAAAGAAAATAAATCAGAACGTCAAACGAACAACAATCAGGTCGATCTTTCGATACGCAAAGAAAGTCCGATCGTTTGACAAAATAAAGAAAATCAAACAAGTTTAAATCTTTGCAAAATGAACACATGTATACACAACGACTTCTCATTTAGAATTTCACACTTATTTTTCTTTTTGTGTCATGAAACATGCATCAAGATGTTATCCACATGGTCAAGCATTAGTATTTAGTGTATATCACATCTGAATACTTTCTGATTTGCCAAGCCTACCAAGCATATCACACAATGATCTTATGGCCCTTTCATCTACTCTATCCATGAGTCAGATACATAAGCCAATGTACCATCATCTCCCAAAGATCAAATTCTCACAATTTTATATTTTACATGTATTCACCTTCCTTCATTATATATTTGGCATGTATTCACTTTCTCCCCATAACATGCATGTTCTCAATTACTCCCCCTTATTTACTCCCCCTTACTTACAATTCTTCTCCTTAAAATAAAAACTCTATTTTTGGATTTTCATTTTACACAAAAACAAGACTCTATTTTTGGCTTTTCCTTTAACACAAAAACAGGACTCTATTTTTGGCTTTTCATTTAACACAAAAACAGGACTCTATTTTTGGCTTTTTGAGGAAAAACTTGGAAAACAAAGAAAGGTAATCAATCAACACGGATATGGTGCAGTTTTAGAATTCAGAAATTTCGCAGATTTAGAAAATTCATCATGAAATTTAAATTTAAGGAGAATACTCCTCCATCAACAACTTTGGAATCGTCGATCGGTCTTCTAGAAGTACCTGCACACTGGTCAAACTAATTAGTCGGAAAATGACCCGAAGCGAATCGCTTCCGATCGACCAGTGTCCTTGTCTTTCTTAGGAACCACCTTAGGTTTCCATTGTTGTTGTTTTGGTAAAACAGTTTGAGATGAACTCATCACATGTGACTGAGATGAGGAACCTACACTTTGAACCTTTGAGAACATTGAAATAAAACGGCTTTGTTTTTGAAAGAATGTAGGTTCAACGTCATCAAAAACTCTGCCTCGGTCATCGAAGAACTTTGTTGGGGCAGATTTACCAAACACTGGTTTCTTATGAAACCTTTGGGGTGAATCAGCAGGTAATGAACAATCCTTTGCCATATGCCCTGCTCGGCGGCAAATATAACAGATTCTTTTCGTTTTGTCCCATCTTTGATGTACCTGCGAAGAAGACACATGAATAGCTCGAACATGATCAGAATGAGAATCATATACCAGATGCCTGTGATCATGTACCTATTTGGATGTAGGGCTTCGAGATTGAGAACTTTCAGAAGAAATATTAGCTTTCATAAAGACCTCAGCAATCTTCCTAGCATCAACACAATGAAGTGGAAATTCTTTGTCAGAAAATAATTGATCCGAACCCTTGAGTTTGTAAAACCTCTCTGGTTGAACTTTATCAACTTGAAAAACTTCCTTCTTCACTTGCTTCAGCTTCAGTTTCTTCAAATCTTGAGATGATGATGCTGGAACCTTTTCAGCTTTGTCTTTCATCCCGTGAAAACCCAATCCTTCATGATTTCCAGAAATCTTCTCCTCAGAGGAACAATGTCCATTCTTCGCTAATCGAGAAAATTTAGCTTTTACTTCGGTTACATTCTTGTGATCATAAAAGATCGTTTCATCAAACTCAGGTTGAGACTGAATCTTGTCACTAGAAGTAGCCGACTTCTAATTATCAGCAGAAGACGAACCAGATACAAACTTTGGTGCAGGAGAAACTTCGGATTTCTTGTCCTTCTTATTCTTATTCTTCCTGGTCTTCTTCTTTGTCACAACTTTCTCATCCTCAATAGTAGATGATGAAACCTTTGAATATTCAAATTCATCAACTTGTTCCTTCACGTCTTTGATAGCTTCTTTAATATAAGCAGGGGGTGATGCAGTCTTATCAAACATTTTCTCAAAATTTTCATCGTCAGCTAAGAAGCTTGTGAAGACTTGAGAATTTGAAACATTATTGAGTAATCGATTAGCATCAAAAGCTTGAATTTTCAGATCAGAAATTCTATGTTGAGTCTCAGCAAATTCTTTTTCTTTAGCAATCAAACGCTTTGCAACCTTGTGAGTTTCAAATTTTTGTAGACGAAGATTATCAAGACCTTCAAATAATTCCTTCTTCAATTTATCTTCATTGCGCTTTTGAATCTCCAAATTTGCTGCTTGAACTTTATTGACACGAACCAATTCCTGCTTCTCATCCAACAACTTTCCCATGTCAACTTGATACGCTTCAATCTTAGCAGTTGATTCTTCAACATTCTTTGTAAGCAGATCAAGCTTAAATTTTGATTTATCAAACAAATTCATGAAATCAGAAGCAGTATCCTCCGCTTCATTCTTCCATTTCTTGACTTCTTTTACTAACTCATCCCTTTCTTCACAGATCTTAGCCTTTGCAGTTTCAACATCCCTTTTATCTTGTTTAGAAATTTCTAAAACTACCTTCAGCAAGTTAATTTCTCTAAACAAACATTCATTCTTCAGACTCAATTCCTTCACATTTTCTTTAGAAATTCCAAACTCCGAACTAATCATTTTAAAATCAGCAGTAACTCTTTTAATTTCTTCAATCAACAATTCTTTTTCTTTCATCAAGACTTCAATTTTAGACTCGAATTTCTCATTTTCAGCAGCGTCATATGAACTTGAATCAGAATAATAATCATCTTGCTCATGTGTGACAATTAATGCTGATGTATCATATCCAAACTGTTGACCCCAATCATAAACACCATCATGTTGAGCTGTCAAAGCTATTGTTTTTCTGGTGTTACTAGTAGATAGTTGAGTAAAACCAGGCTTGGGTGATTGAGTAAAATCAGGCTTGCTTGCATGTGCCTGTTGACAATCTTTGGCAAAATGTCCAAGCCGTGAACATTTATAACATTTCAACTTAGACTTGTCAAATCCCAGTTTATCACCAGAAAGATTTCTTCCATGCTTCTTGAAGAATCTCTTCGATCTTTGACATAACATAGCATACTGCCAAGATATATCCAATTCAGTTAGTTGATCATCATCAAGAGCATCAAGATCATCACTGGTTAACTTTGCATCAGCAACATTCTTAATAATCGAACCAAAAGATGATGAGATCAAAGCAGAAATCATTTTAGCACAATCCTCTGTTGATTCAGCAGAAAAGGCATTCTGAATTGAAAATTTTGGAATTGTAAATCTACAACCCCGTGAAGACTTGTTATCAGAATTATCAGGAATTCCAGTTAAGAAAGCTGTACTAGGTGCAGAACTCAGACTTGGTTTAGCTTTAGCATTCATGCTTGCCGTATTCTCACCATGATAGAATTCAGGATTTTGCAAAGTAGCAGTTGACTTCTTTGAATTTAACATTTCCATTTCTCGAGCATGAAGTTTTCCAGTAAGCTCGTGAAATGTCATTGTAGAATAATTCTTATCATGAGTGAGCAGCAAAACATAATTCTCCCACTTATCAGGTAAAGCTTCCATAATCTTTTCCTTCAAATCAGCATCAGATTTCTCAATACCAACTACCTTTAATTCACTCATTAGATGTGAAAACCGTGAAACAAGAGCAGTAATGTTCTCATTTTCATAGTTTTGAAAATTATCAAATTCTTTGTTCAATACTTTTTTCCGACTTTTCTTGTAACCATCATTACCCTCACATCTTGCTGAGAGAGCATCACACAATTGCTTTGATTTCTTACAAGTGCTGAATTGATGTAACAATTCAGTAGGTAAAGCCATTGTAAGATAACCATAAACTTTCTTTTTAAGCTCATAACTTTTCCTTTCAGCAGCATCAAAATCTTGAAGTTCCTTATAATCTCCTTCTTCAGTTGGTCGTTCATACAACTTTCGAATCGGAATCCATAGATCAATATCATTTGTACTTATGTATGCAGAAAACCATTTCTTCCAATTTTGATAATCTTCTAGCTTCAACAATTTGGGAACTTTCTGACTTGTTCTAATTTCATTATCAAAATTCAGCATGATTTGCATCGCACTTTGCATTGCAGCAAACGCTTGAAATTCCGACATTGTTTGACAAAATTAAGATTATGTCGGCCGAACTCTCTCCGAACTTATAACTAAGCTCCGAACTTTGTCCGAACCTAAAACCAAAATCCGAACTTCGTCCGAACTTGCTCCGAAACAAAATCAATCGTCTGAATGTCGACCGAACCTATGTAGCTCCGATCTCGCACCGATCTAACTCCGAACCTAATCCGAACTAGACCAGACCTCTGAACTCTCACCGAAGATTGACCGAATGACGACCGAACTTCAAGTTCGGAGCAGTTACTCCGAACCTGATCAGGAGACTCCGAACTTCGAACTCATTTTTCAAAAACGCGCGAAAAATGACTGATTTTGACGAAACTTGTTACTGTGGATCAGTAAAATCGATAGAAAGTAATTTAGGAACAGATTTAACACCAAATAATCGATAGAATGGATGTCAAACACGAAAAGAAACTCGAGAATCACGAAAAACGCTTCAAAAATCTGAAAATAGCAACCACAGATCAGTAGAGTGAAACAGAATGCTCTGATACCACTTGAAAAAGCGTGAGCTTCAGATCATCTACTCGATCTAGCTAATCGAATATCGAAACGTAATTAACTGATTGCTTTATTGATCAAAACGAACAATTACAATCAGTGAAACACTTAGAAATGACACAGAGAAAACACTATCAGAAACACACACTTATCAGAATCTCACACGCTCAGAACTCTTTAATTACAAAGACCAAACATCTATATATACCCGCTGGACCGAGCTTCGGCTGAACGTCAGGTTCGGCCAGTCCGAACTTCAGGTTCGGACATAGTTCGGCCAGACCTAGTTTGACTTGATCTTGCACATTGCTTGATACTTCACTCGACGCACATATCAGGTATGAACAAAATGATCTTCCGAGGTAATATTTACCTCGGGGGCCCTTTTTCTTTCGCTTTGATGTTTTCCGGAGTGATTTAGTCCCTTCGAGGTAACTTTTACCTCGGGATCCTGAATTTTTCCTTCCGAGGTAAGTTTTATCTCGGAATAAAGTTTTTTTCCTCTAAGAGTAGAAATACTCCTAGGCTTTTATGGAAGGAAAATGTTCAAATTTCTCAAAGTCATGATTGCTGACATTTTCTGATATTTGCTTGTCAACAGAGTTAGGTTGTGTCTGTTCTGAATGAATTTTATTTTTGAACTTTTGACCCTCTAAAGTTGATTTTCTTGTTATTATCACAATTTTTTTTATTTAATAGAACTTTCTATCCTTTCAGTTGTTTGACTTTTGACAGCTTAACTAATATTTAAAAAATGAATTATGATGGCAATTGATAGCAAGATTACCGATTTTTCCACAGATCAAACATTCCTTCAGTATTTTAGTTTTAGTGACAAACTCAAATTTTTTTGAGACTGGAGGTGTTTCCTATTTTGAAGAGTTTTGAGAAGAATCAGATTCAGTTCTTTTGGTCTCTTTCAATTTCCAGAGAGATTTCACATTTTTATCAGAACTGCTGTAAATTCGAGGTTTACTA
The DNA here is from genome assembly GCA_039602395.1 of Deinandra increscens subsp. villosa. Lineage (NCBI taxonomy): Eukaryota > Viridiplantae > Streptophyta > Magnoliopsida > Asterales > Asteraceae > Deinandra > Deinandra increscens. Next base: position 110,988,724 of record JBCNJP010000027.1, read on the forward strand.
GTGACAACATTTTCTGTTATAGCAGCTTCTGATAAGGCCTTTTCAATTTTGGATGTTAACTCAGATATATCACTGGAAATTGAAATTTCTTTTCTTGTTTTGATGATGGGATCAGGGGTGAGTTAAACTTTTGTTTCTTCATTCTTAAACTTTTTCACACATTCAATGTATGAATCAGGATAAGTGACTTCATTATACCCAATTTCATTATTCAAATGATTTCCTGTTGCTTCCTGACTTTGCCAGAGTTTTAAGTGTTTCACATTACTGGCCTGTAGTTTCTCACAGTCAGCAATAGCAACAGAAAATTTGATTTCACAAATACTCAATTCAGATTTTACATTTTCATATTCTTTGTTTTCAAATTCTAATTTAGAGAGCATATCCTTGATTTGAGTAACAAGATTGATTTTTCATGTTTTAATGCACTAATATTGTTGATTAGTTCCTCAATCTTATTTTTGTAGGCAATATCAGCTTTTCTAGAATATTCTTTTATTTCTTCGAGACTTGCCATTTCCTCAATTAGTTCAAGGTTATGTTTTCTATAATTTTCTATTTGTTCAGCACATTCAGGTTTGCAAAGAAGGAAAAGTACTTCATTTGGAATTTCTGTATTTACCTCATATTTTGAAGATGTATCTATGGATTAAGTAGAGGAGTTCTCACCAGAGTAAGAGATTTCTTTTGCCATTAAAGCATGATTGATGGTAGAGAATTCTTGCATGATTTCTTCCCAATCAACACAACTTGTTTGATTAGCAACTGAAAAAGCATAAGACGGATCTTACTATAGGTTTGCTTAATCGTAGAGTGAACACGAGACGTAAATAATAGTTTGTTTTATTGAAATCAACAAAGACTCAATTACAAACTCTCTCTAAAGCTCTCTAGAGAAACACTCTCAAAACACATAGTTAAGAACTGGTCTCTCTCTTCTAGTTCTTACAAACTCTCCCTCAACTTGATGGAAGCTTCGTCTTTGAATACTTGACGATGCACAATTTCTTTCATCTTTATCAACATCTTCAAAAGACTTGAAGTTGTGATAAACTCATTCCTTGGAGTACCTGGCCAATCATAAATAATCTTGGCGCAAAACTTCTCTTCGAAAATCCAAGATATAGATTTTGAAAATGATTTTCGTATCTTGTGTCGTTCAATCGAAAACAAAAAAGAAGTAAAATCTTTTTGGCTTTTAGAAAGTTTATATCAAAACAATCCTAAAATCTCTTTGATTTTTAAAACTTATGTTAAAACACACCAAAAATCTTTTTGTATTTTTCTAAAATTAAATATAAATGCAATGCAGAAACAAACTCTATTTTTTGATATTTTGTGTGAAAGATCACGACGCAAGATCACATCAGACATAACGCATCTAGCACATTTCAATTTCGGTCTTAATCAGCATGTAAGCCAAGATAATCGCAAATACAACATTGATTGTTTATTTCAGCATGCACCAATCATATTTATCGTTTTCATATATGCTTGAGGTAATTTATTTATCATGCACTGATAACTCGGCCTCTACTCTATCAGAAATAATAGCAAATCATCATGTTTATCATATAGAAGTAACTTTTATATGAGATTTAAGCATCCTTGATGAGTCATGCAAAAATAAAGCAGAACCTCAAATACCTAGCAATCAGGTCGGTCTTGTGGACACGCAAAGAAAGCCCAAGTATTTGAGAAAATAAGAAAGCAAAACAAGTTGAAGTTGTATAATCCAACAACAATCAGGTCTATACTTCCCCATACGCAGAGAAAGTCCGATGGATTATACTAAACACCAATGAAATTAAAACAGAACGTCAAACGAACAACAATCAGGTCGATCTTTCGATACACAGAGAAAGTCCGAATCGTTTGACAAAATAAAGAAAATCAAACAAGTTTAAATCTTTCAAAAGGAAACCATGCATTCATCAGGATATCTCTTTTTTCTATATTTGTCTCAGAATCATCACATAGCATTCATCAAGAAGCAAACAACCAAAGATTATCAAGCTTTATGTTTATATCTTACTTGCAGATATCAGATTAGTCATGCACATTCACAGATCATACAAGAACCTACAGCCTTTAGACTTACTCTATCCATGGCAGATAAATATATATGCTGATGTACCATAATTTCTTGCTTTTGTCGGATCAATTTCTCAAATTTTCATCATTTTTTTATATTTTCCAAGTTCTCCCTCTAAAATTCAAAAAGATACTATTTTTTGAATTTTCAAAATTTCTCCCCCTAAGAATATGAACGAAAGAAAAATGAATAACAAAAAAATGGAAATGATCGATCAACACTTGACACAATTTTTGAAAAAGATATTTTTGAAAATCAGTTTTTCAAAGATAAGAACAATGCTTTTGAACTTAAAACCACAAGTATCTCACTGTCAGCAACCTCTCAATTACTAACAAGTCTTCCAGAAATACCTGCAGACACTGGAAAATAGTAAGTTCTCAAGACCCCGACCCTCATCCTCAACGATGGTAGGTCGTCCAGTGTCTTCAACAAAATCTGTGTTGGCCGTGGAGACAACTTTCGGTCTCCATTGTTGTTTTGATTTTATGATTTCTAGTGAACCATCGTCAACTGATGAGTGACAATCAGAACTACTACCCAATTTTTCCGAAAGAGATTTCTTTTTCCATGAAAATTTAGTAGTGGGCATTGGTTCACTAAAAATAATGCCATCAAGATCAACATACTTTGTATGTTTGGCATTTGATGAGGAATTGTTAGTTGTCATGGGACAATTATTTTCATAATGACCCTTCTGACGACAAACATAAAGAGTCTTTTACCAGTTGGATGGATTGAAATTGGTTTTCCAAACTGATCAGTGAGACCTTCATCATGGATTTTTGAAAACACAGGTTTTGATTTCTTTGGTTTGTGAATTTTTGGAAAACATATTAGAGAATCATAAAAACCCAAATCATCTCCATAACCAAAGAATTTATCTTTATGATAAAACCTGTTAGATTTAGCAGAATAAAATGAATTTGAACTCTTACCGCCTTGTGGTGTAGCATCAGATATACAAGAAGACTCTTCAGAAGAAAGCTTTTCATCTGGTGAAGAGACTTTTTGCTTCCAACATTGTGCCTTTGTATCTGAACACACCCTGCTGCTTCTTTATCTTCTTCGCTTTGAATTCCTTGTTGTTGAAATCCTTAGTCGGCATTTCTGTTCCTTTAAATCCCAAACCACCATTTTTCCGTTTAAACTTATCTTGAACAGAATTTGGTATCTTATGACCTTGTTTGGCAAGTTTTGCAAATTCAGATTTGATTCCTTTCAGGTCATTCTTTCCAGAAATCAATGAATCATCTATCACAATTTCAGAAAACTTTGGCACTGTTACTTTTTCTGGATTTCCATTAAACACTGGTCTTTCTCAAGAAAAGTAGATTTAGCATAAAACTTCAATCCATTGCAATAATTAAACATCTTTTTATTCTTTTGATATTTTGACTTGGTTTTCTTTCCTGAGCTGGTATCAGCAAACTTTGAATAATCATGCTGTTCAACACCAGATGGTATAGCTGGAACAGAAAGTTCAATATCAACAAGAGCAGGAACTTGATGAAGACTCGCATCTTGACCATTATTCTCACTCTTTTCCAGTTTATATATATAATTCAGAAAAGTCGGGGAATTGTTGCAATTTTTCGATTTTCGTTGCAAATCAAAAATCTCAATCTTTTGTTCAGATATTTTCATATTAGCATCCGATAACTCTTTTTGTGAAGCAATGTACTTGTCAGACAATTTGTTATAATCAATTATATGACATTGTCTCAAGCGACATTCTTCCAGAACTTCTTCAGTAACTTTCTCTACCTGTTTCTTATAGTAAAGAACATCTTGTTTCAAAATGTTATTTTGACTTTGAACCTCACCATTTTCATCACGCAACTTTGTAAGTTCCTTTTGAAGTTGAATTACTCTATCGGCAACTTCGATAGCAGCTTTACTAACTTTTTCATATTTTTGTTGAAGAGTATAACATTTTACAAATAAAGCATCAAAATCTTCAACAGCTTCCTTTTCCTTAGCTTGAGCTTTATTGCATTCTTCCACCAACAAATTCTTCTCGTTCAACCATTCTTTCTTAATACTAGCAAACTCCAAACAATTTGCACATGATGCAGACACATCCCTTTGAATTTTGGCAGCTAAATCATTACAAGCTTTACTTTTCCATTTCTCTACTTCTTTTGTCAAAGAAATATTTTCTTCAGTCAACATTCCCACCTTATTCTCTAACTCTTCAATTTTGCCCTTAAACTTCAAATCTTGATCAATTGTTTTCTGAGAAAGTTTAGACATATGTTCCTCACACTGTCTTTACAAAATCCCATATCAGTTTTGCTTTTCGAAACTTCCTGATTGGATTTTTAAGAGTTATAGGCAAAACTAACATAAGAAGTGCAGTAGCCTTTTCATTTTGATCATACGATTTCCTTTCTTCACTTGAAAAATTATGCATCTCCTTAAAATCACCATCACCATAAATTGGATACTTATGTTCGTTTGTAATTGGTAACCACAATGTTTCATCCAAATTATTAACATAAGCTCTAAAATTTGTTGCCCAACCATGATAATCTTCAAGATTTATCAACTTTGGCACATTCTGACGATGACGCTCAACGAATACTTCAATTTCATACATTTTGAAAATTGTGAAATTCGATCTCAAAACTTCAAACTTGAAAACGAAGGTCTTCCAAGCGGATTTTGGGTACCAAAACTGAGGGTACTGGCCATTAGGCTAGTAAAAGTGTAGATCTTTCCGAGACGGTCGTTTTGGCTAGTATTGAGTTCTGTAACTCGTAACGGTTCTCAAGTTACGTCAGTTATCGTAAACCACTGAAAATTTTAAACACTGTTCACCGAACCTACTCCGAGCAGCCTCCGAACTTTGTCCGAAATTTAGCTACGCCGAATGTCCTCCGAACCTGACCTACGGACGATCAAACAGAATCTAGACCTAACGAACACCGAACAATGGCCGAACTTCGTCCGAACGTGGACCGATCTCTCACCGAACCAATAGAATCGCCGAACTCTGTCCGAACTCCCTCCGAACTGGGAGTTCGGAGCGGTTATTTTTCAGTTACTCCGAACCTCAGACGAGTGCAGACACTCTCGACATAATTTTTGCGATTTTGAGAGAATTTGGACGAGATTTTTGACAGGAACTCAGGTAAAACACATAGAAATGTTTTAGAAATGAAAAGCACTCGAAAAACTCAAAGATTTACTCGTTTTTTAATGAAAACCACTCGGTTTTATCAAGAAAACGACTACTATCAAAGCAAACGCAATAGAGCAACCTGGATTTGCTCTGATACCAATTGAAAAAGCATACGACGGATCTTACTATAGGTTTGCTTAATCGTAGATTGAACATGAGACGTAAATAATAGTTTGTTTTCACTACGTCAAAATTCACCTTTGGCCATGGAAAAAAACCGTGACAAAAGGTGTTTGGTCACGTTTTTTTTCGCATTCCAACCGACACCATAGGTGCCGTGACCATATGTACCCTACGGCCACGTTACAATATCAGTGGCTGAAGCAACCTATAAGCGTGGCTAAAGGGTACCAATATTTGTTGTTGTAATCAAACAATTCTTCAGAAAAGCGTGGCCAAAGGGTCCCAACGGCCAAAGGGTTGCTGAAATCATACATTTTGTCACAGTACGTGTGG
>JBCNJP010000027.1:110994961-111028064 GCA_039602395.1 Deinandra increscens subsp. villosa
TTATTGAAATCAACAAAGACTCATTAGAAACTCTATCTGAAACTCTCTAGAGAAACACTCTCAAAACACATAGTTAAGAACTGGTTTCTCTCTTCTAGTTCTTACATTCAAAGCACAAGTTCCTATATATATGCGTCTGGGCCGATCTCCGTCCAAACTCCAAGTTTGGCTGGTCCGAACCTCAGGTTCGGACCTAGTTCGGCCGGCAGCTTGAACTTGTCTTGAATCTTCACATCGTCTCGTTCAGATACTTCACATGACGCACATATTATGTATCAACAGCAACAACAGCAGTTGCATGGCTTTGTGGCTTTGAGCTTGATGAAGGAGCAGTGGGACCTTCACTGGATGCATTTGAAGTTAAAGGTTTTGTTCTTTAGTCAATAGCATGTGTGGAGTAGGTAGCTGGTGTGTATGCATTGTGAGGTATCTGGTATTTATTTCCTCCATCTTGGCTTATGTTCTCTCTTATGCGTTGCTTGCATTCCCTAGCAAAGTGTCCTAATTGGTGACAGTTGTAGCATTTAGCTTTACTTTTGTCAAACCCAATTTGAGCATTTCTATCTCCATTGAATTTTCTTCATGTTCTTTTGTAGAACCTTTGTGCACGTAGGGAGATCATTGCTACTTATGTGTTGATATACATCTCTTCTAGATCATCAGCACTGAAGCATTCTAGATCTGATCTAGTGAGCCCACTCTGATTGTTTTCTGCAATATGAGCAAAGTTGTTATAGAAAAGAGGCATGATTTCATTATCTCTAGGTGATGTAGGATAAGTGATCAAAGAAGTCTGTTCACTGTAGTGACTTTTGTCTTATGAGCGGTGATGAGTCCAGTAGATGTTGGAATAGTCAAGTTTGCTGGCTTTTTCATAACACCTGACTTTTCATTGATTTTCATTTCATGAGCACTTATCATCCTTCGAGCTCTTTAAAGATTGAGTCAATTAAATTGCACAACTCCCTTACCTTTATCTGAGCAACCTCTTCCTCTGATTTCAAATTTCTGACAACCAGGACCCTCTTTACCTTTGTTAATAGCAGGTAGTTCTCATCATTCTTCACTGGTTTCGTAAGCATCTGAGAGGCAATGGAAATTATCCTTTGCCTTTCAGCTTCAGTCATGGCATCCAAATTATATTTCCTTAATCTCTAGTTGAAGGACCTCTTCTTAGCTTCTTCAAGCAGGCTTTCTACAACCCAGTTCTGTGAAAATAGATCCAATTCCTCTTGAAGCTCCCTTGCTATCCTTTCATCTTCAGCAGCCATTCTGGCATCTTCCACCATTTTATTCATAGCTTCAGATTCAGGAGTTTGAACAACCTGCTGGATGGTTCTGATGTTTGCAGGTTGAACTGGCTCTTCAGCGTGAACTTAATTATGTGCTCCTCAAAGCTATTAATGTTTCTGCTATGCCTTTAGCTTCATCACTCAACTGTTCTTCCGGTTGAACTATAGGTACGTAGGTTATCGGACCCTAATATTGAATGACCAGGGCCATGTACTGGATCAAGGGTGTTTTCATCGATCAGAATTGCCTCAACCTGTGTTTCTAATTCTGATTGAACTTCCGGTTGAACATCCGCTCCAACTTCCTGTAGACCTTCAGTCACCACCTCAGGTTCGGACAAGTTCACATACAAGATATATCCAAGAAGTTGCTAAACAATACACAAGACAAAATATTTATAGAGCTGAAAACCCGATGGTCCGAACCTCAGGTTCGGACAAGTTCGGACCTGTCCGAACTTGGAGTTCGCCATAGGTTCGGCCAGCAGCTAACATGCATGAGTTTGTCTTATACTCGATACTTCACATGACTATCAAGAACTAGGTACTAACACATTTAGGATTGCAAAGAAGGGAAAGTACTTCATGTAGAATTTCAGTATTTACCTCATAGTTTGAAGAGGTATCCATGGATTAAGTAGAGGAGTTCTCAGCAGAGTAAGAGATTTCTTTTGCCATTAAAGCATGATTGATGGGAGAGAATTCTTGCATGATTTCTTCCCAATCAACACAACTGGTTTGATTAGCAACAACAGCAGTTGCATGGCTTTGTGGCTTTGAGCTTGATGAAGGCGCAGTGGGACCATCACTAGATGCATTTGAAGTTAAAGGTTTTGTTCTTGCGTCTATATCATGTGTGGGGTAGGTAACTGGTGTGTATGCATTGTGAGGTCTCTGGTATTTATTCCTCCGTCTTGGCTTATGTTCTCTCTTATGCGTTGCTTGCATTCCCTAGCAAAGTGTCCTAATTGGTGACAGTTGTAGCATTTAGCTTTACTTTTGTGAAACCCAATTTGATCATTTCTATCTCCATTGAATTTTCTTCTTGTTCTTTTGTAGAACCTTTGGGCACGTAAGGAGATCATTGCTAGTTGTGTGTTGATATCCATCTCTTCTAGATCATCAACACTGAAGCATTCTAGATCTGATCTAGTGAGCCCACTCAGATTGTTTTCTGTAATATGAGCAAAGTTGTTATAGAAAATAGGCTTGATTTTATTACCTCTAGGTGATGTAGGATAAGTGATCATAGAAGTCTGTTCACAGTAGTGACTTCTGTCTTATGAGCAGTGATGAGTGTAGTAGAAGTTGGAATAGTCAAGTTTGCTGGCTTGTTCCGAACACCTGACTTTTCATTGATTACCATTTCATAAGCACTTAGCATCCCGTGAAGTTCGCTTAACTTCAAAGTTTTATGATCCTTGTTATATTTGATGCTTACAGTATATATACTGTCCAGACATCAGAAAATGATCTCAGAAACTTTCTGATCACATTGCCATTTTCCATCTTCACATCATTCCCCTGTAGTTCATCAAGAAGTTGAACAAAACGTAGATACTAAGCATTCATACTCTCACCAGTTTTGTGGGAGAAGTTCTCATATCTCTGTTTTAGAACATCCTTCTTATTTTCTTCCACTTCATCAGTTCCTTCGTACATTTCGTTTCAAGCTTTCCATAAATCAAAAGCTGTTTTGCAATTTTTAAAACCTACGAGAACAGAATTTGGAAGTGGTGCCTGTAATGCCCATAAAGCTTTGTGATCTCCCTCAACCAACTTGTGGTCATCATCGGAATAGTCAACAACAACTTTTACTATATCTACACTTTGTGTAGTAGCAGATTTGCTGTAGGGATAGTAGGGCCATACATAACAGATTTCAGATTCTATAATAAGAGTGATGAAGATAGACTTTCATACATAATTTCCATGTATCAAAATCGTCGGGCATAAATGATGGTGGTTTGTTTGAACCACCATTTCATGATTCTCCCATTATTAAGAATGAGAATGAGAAAAAGTGACTTTTTACTAAGAAACAGATGATGTGGGTAAACAGAGTTTTAAAACTGATTTTATGTTCAAGTTTTAGAAACAAGAGCCAAGGCTCTGATACCACTTGTAGGATTGAATCTGGTTACAGAGTTTAACCAATTACAAGGTTTTACTTAGAATTAACTAGGCAGAAATAAGTTAATTCTTATGCTCTGTTTAAAGGAAAATGATATGAAATCGAATACAAACCAAGTATAACATTGATATGAATAAAACTGGGCACTATATTATAACTTGATGATTCAAAGTACATATGTGAGTTATTTACACACACTTGGAATAAGCAGATTACAAGTGTCTGTTTATAGTGCCTTAATGAATCAAGGAGAGCCCTTGATTCCTCTAACGATCATCTTGACCGTCGAGTAAAGGTACATGAACTCGAATAATATTAAACTAGTCTTGAAGATAAAGTGTCAGCTTCTTGTCATGAGAAGAGCGGGAAAAACTGGATCTGATATGTCAGAGACAAGTGGAACTGGTCAAGTTGATGTCTGAGATAAACTGTGCGTCCGGGTTAAAAAGCCTTCCGAGATAACTAAAAGTTATCTCGGGCAGTTTGTTCTTCCGAGATAACTTATCTTGGGTCTTCTATTCCTTCCTAGATAACTTATCTTTAGTTGATCAATATCATTTCTTTAGAGAAATAATTCCATACATTTAGTTTGCTGGAAGAGATCCTACCCGAAGGTAATGAAATTGTGAGAAATACATATGAGGCCAAAAAGATTATGAAGTCAATTGGTTCAGGGTACACCAAGATACATATGTGTATCAATGATTTAATTCTTTACATGAAGAAGAAAATGAATCTAACCTGTATGTCCAACTTGTGGTGAGTCCAGCTGGAAGGTGGATGAAAGGACCAAGAAACTATTCCAAGATTGAAGGGACTGTTTGTAAAACCGAGATACGATCTTACTACTGCATTCTTTGATCAAACGTAGAGAACAAGAATGTAAATAAGAGATTTTGTATTGATCACTTGAAGATACACACACAAGCTCTCTCTGGTTTCTCTCTCTAGAAAACACACACAGAAAGTGTAGAATGACTCAGAGTGTTAAGCTATCATTCTAACACAACCTATTTATACTTAGTGACTAAACAGGATGCGTACCAAATGGTACGGGCGTACCATTTGGTCCGGTGCCAATGATATTGTCACTAAAACTCATACTAAGACACGCTCACATAGATACAATACACGAGACACATCATAGCATAGGTATATGCTCTAACAAACTCCCCCTTAACGTGTAGTGTATCTATTTTCTAACTAAACTCTAGTCTTCAATCTTCAACATTGCTGCATCCGATCTTTGACTTGAAATCTTTTCAGAAATAGAGCTTGCATGGCTGTAACACTCTTGAATCATCTTTGATCTTCAAGATCCACTTGCGAAAGATATAACAAACTCCCCCTTTCACCATGCTTGAGTCTTGACACATATAACCTGCAATTTTAGAAGACAGAAACGCGATTTCCTTTTCTTTTGAAAATTAATTTAATCTTGGCGCAAACCTTCTCCTCGAGAATCCAAGATATAGATTTGAAATTTAATTTCGTATCACATGTCGATCGGTCGAAAACAAATAAGAAATAAACTCTTTTTGACTTTTCTAAGATAATGCTAAAACACACCTAAAATCTTTTTGGATTTTCCAGATATGAAAGATAAAATGCAATACAGAATTAGACACTATTTTTGTCTTTTGCGAGAAAGATCACAACTTGGGATCATATTGAACATAACACGCTATACAACAATTCAATTTCAATTACTTCAGCACATAAGTCATGTGGATTACTGGTACAATTTGTCCATCATAAACTCAGGCACAATCATACTAATAACATCTGGATATGTTATTGTATTGATTAAGTTTGCTTTGACCAGTGTACCCCACACTATCAGACATACTCAGATATGTTTTTGCTTTTATAATTCATTTTGTGATTTTATTTGTGATTTAATCACATAATGATTGTACTCATGATTTAGTCAACTGTGTTCCATGCAAAAAGAAATAAGAACGTTAAATCGTCTACCTTAAGGTCGATCTTTCGATACGCAGATAAGGCCTCGGATTTAACAAAATAAGAAAATAAAAACAAGTTGAAATCGTATAACCCAACAATAATCAGGTCGGTACTCCCGTACACGCAGAGAAAGTCCGATGAGTTATACGAAACACCAAAGAAAATAAAGTAGAACGTCAAACGAACAACAATCAGGTCGATCTTTCGATACGCAGAGAAAGTCCGATCGTTTGACAAAACAAAAACAAGTTCAAATCTTTGCAAAATGAACACATGTATACATAGTGACTTCTCATTTTCTTTTTCACATATCTTTTTCTTGATATATCATGAGATACGCATCAAGATGTTGTCCACTTGGTCAAGCATTAGCATTTAATGTGTGTAGATGCATGGAGCGATGGATCGTTTGCTAATCACGTGATAACGAGATGAAGATGAGATCAAACAAGTAAATACAAATGGAATTTGTATTAATAAGCCTTGAGAGCACACACACAGAAACACACACAGAAGTGTAGAATATGGCAAGAAGTTCTAAACTCTCTACACATGATACCTATTTATAGGTATGACTAAATGAGCTGCGGACCATGTCCGGACCATCTGGTCCGGGCGGACCATTTGGTACGCAAGACCAACTGGTCCGCTACCCTCATAGTCACACACACATATGCTCTAATATACATATAATACACAAGACACAACGTAGCATAAGAATAGGCTTCTACAAACTCCCCCTTAACGTGTAGTGTATCTTTTTTAACTAAAACTCTAGTCTTCAATCTTCAACAATGTTGCATCCGATCGTCAACTTGAAATCTTGTCAGAAATAGAGCTTGCATGGCTGGATCATTCTTGAATAAATCTTTGATCTTCAAGATCCACTTGTGAAAGATATAACACACTCCCCCTTTCACCATGCTTAAGTATTGACACACAAAAACCTGCAACTTTAGAAGACAAAAGTGCGGATTTTCTTTAAATTTCCAAAAATAATTTAATCTTGGTGCAAAACTTCTCTTTGAGAATCCAAGATATTGATTTTGAAATTTTGATTTTGTATCAAGTGTTGATCAATCGAAAACAACAAAGAAATAAAATCTTTTTGGCTTTTAGAAACTTTAGATCAAAACACACCTAAAATCTTTTTGATTTTTCAAAGTTATGCTAAAACACACCAAAAATCTTTTTAAATTTTACTAAAATGGAAATATAAAGGAAATACAAAATTACACTCTATTTTTGGTATTTTGCGAGAAAGATCACGACACGAGATCATATCAGACATAACGCATCTAGCACATTTCAATTTCGGTCTTAATCAGCATGCAAGCCAAGATAATCGCAAATACAACATTTATGTTTATTTCAGCAAGCCAAGGTAATTTTATCATGCACTGATAACTCGGCCTCCACTCTATCAGAAATACTGGCAAATCATCATATTTATCATACAAAACCTACTTTCTTAGAGATTTAATCATCCTTGATGAGTCATGCACAAATAAAGCAGAACCCTAAACAAACAACAATCAGGTCGGCCTTGTGAGCACGCAGAGAAAGTCCGATTGTTTAGGAAAATAAGAAATATAAAAATAAAGTAGAAATTGTATAATCCAACAACAATCAGGTCGGTACTCCCGTACACGCAGAGAAAGTCCGATGGATTATACGAAACACCAAAAAAAAATAAAGCAGAACGTCAAACGAACACCAATCAGGTCGATCTTTCGATACGCAGAGAAAGGCCGATCGTTTGACAAAATAAAGAAAATCAAACAAGTTGAAATTTTTGCAAAAAGAAAACATGCATTCATCAAGATATCTCTTTATTCTATTTTTGGAATCATCACACAGCATTCATGAAGAAGCAAATAACTAAAGATCATCAGGCAAGCTTTATGTTTATATCTTACTTGCAGATATCAGATTAGTCATGCACATTCACAGATTATACAAGTACCTACAGCCTTTAGACTTAATCTATCCATGGCAGATAACATATATGCTGATGTACCATCATTTCTCGCTTTTGTCGGATCAATTTCTCAATTTTCCATTTTTTTTAATATTTTTTTTCAATTTCTCCCCCTAAAATTCAAAGAAACACTATTTTTTGAATTTTCAATTTTCTCCCCCTAAAAATATGTACAACTACAAAATGTAAACATATAAACAAGAAAGAAAATTGATCGACCAACACTGACACTTTGCAATTTTAGTTTTGGAAAAATCGGTTGAAAAACATTTGAAAAAGATATGTCATTGAAACTTCTAAATTAAGCAAGTTCTTCACTATCAGCAACACACGCATGACAGGACTTCTTGAAGAAACCTGCAGACACCAGATAAAACATTAGTGGTTTTGGGATCGGCCCGAGTCAACAGCCTCGGGTCGCCCGGTGTCTTCAACATGGTCTTTGTTTGCCAAGGAAACAGCTCGTGGTTTCCACATCAGTGGCGATTGAAAACTGTTTAATGAACCAACAAAATGATCAACTTGCGTCTTTGCCCAAGACGGCATACTAGTTGATTTTTTACATCGACGGTTGTGGTTCATCAAATATGACCATTTAAATCCACATATTTAGCAGTTTTGTTCACATAAGCGTCAGTACTCGCATTCGTAGGACATTGAGCAGCAAGATGTCCTGGCTTACGACATGCATAACACTTCCTGTGAAAAACATTAAGGGAACTGCTACCCAGATTTGATTCAAAATTTTGATTTTTATCAACAAAATTCTTTAAATTTCTCTTGTCCTGTTTGAAGACATCATGATAACCAAAAATATTTTCTGAACCAAAGAAATCAAAGAAATCGTCTGAAGAATCATACCTTGGAGGTGGACTTCGTGAAGAATAACCAGAACTATAAGAAGATCCTCCAGAATAGTAATCAACATCCTTTGATTTGAAGACATTCTTTGTCTGTTGTTTGAATTTGTTCTTTTGATTTAAACCAGTAACATTCTTTGCTTGTTGTGGTCGAAGAACTGATTCTCCCTTAACATCATAACCAAGACCTTTATGCTTGTATCCCTGGACTTTTGAAGGATTTAAAGAAAACTCTGGCGCTTTTCTTCCTTTAGCTTCGCTAGTAAATTTAGCTTTAATAGCCTTCAATTTGTTATTCTTAATCAAAGCTTTTTCTTCTTCATGGGCTGAAGAAGAAACAGAATCAACTTTCTCACAAATCTTTTCCTCTTCCAAAACTTTGGAAGTTGAAACAAACTTTGGAGCTTCACCTAATTTCTTCTCCCTTTTCTCAAATTTGTTTTTCTTCTTCTTTGCTGGAGTTGCAAATTTAGAATAATCTTGCAATTCAGCTCTCGAATCAAATGACACAGATGGAGGATTTAATATAACCACTGGAGCTGGAACAGAATGTAACTCCTCTTCTTTCACACTTTCATCACTCTTCTCCCTGATTATAAATGTAATTCAGTAATGTAGGAGACATAACTGAATTCTTCACTTGTTTTTGAAGAGCAAGAATTTCAATTTTCAACTCAGAGATCTTCACTTGAGCATCTAATAATTCTTTCTGAGTACCAATAAATTGATCTGATAAGTCATTGTACTCTGCCTTCATTTGCCTTTTGGTATCACATAACTCCATTAGCTCAGCATGAACCTTCTCCCACTTCTTAGTAAAATAAGTAACATCTTTTGTTAAAATATCATTCTTTTCACGCATCTGAACATTTTCATCTCGAAGCTTTGAAAGTTCTTCTTGAAGCTCTAAAACTTTATCTGCAGCTTCAACAGCAATCGCATTTGCTTTTTCATACCTTTGTTGAACAGGATAACTATTTTCAAATAGATTCTCAAAATCTTGAACTGCATCAAGATGAGCAGCCTTTTCTTTCTCAAAGTCAGCAATCCATTTATCCTTTTCTGTTACCAACTCTGAATTAACTTTTTCTAAATCAGCACATCTTTGTTTTGAACATTCCAAAGCAGCTATCACAACTTTGAGTTCTTCAGTTATCAAACCATAATCTTTCAACAAAGTTTCAAATTTATCATTTGCAACAACACATGCTTCACAATTCTTTTGTAAATCTTTTGTAAGTTCAGCAACTCCATCTTCCAGTACTGTTTCACATGAACTTGTTTATGAATTAGAATCACTTACCTCCTTCCTTACAACTTCGGCAAGAAATACAGATTCATCAGGATACCACTCGACATACTTATGTAGAGAACTATCATAAACCAAAGCAGGTTTGGTTGCATTTAATGCCAACTGTTTCTGTTTCTGTTTCTCTTCCATTATTTCAATATCCTTATTCCAATCATAACTTTCATCCCGTTGTGAAATCAAGGCTTGCGAGTTTGAATTGTTTTTTGAGGACGAAGAGACAGATATTTTCGGATTTTTACATTCACGAGCAAAATGTCCAATTTGTGAACATTTGAAACACCTAACTTTGGATTTATCCAATCCAAGTTTTCCTCCTGGAAGAAAAGATTGTTTACCATGCTTCTTCATGTATCTCTTACCTCTTTCAACAGTCATAGAAAATTGCCAATGTAAATCTAACTCGTTCAAATGATAATCATCCAGCTCACTTAAGTCATTTGCAACCAAATCAACTTCTCCCAGTTTCCCAAAAATTGAACCATTTGACGATGATATAAAAGCAGATAACAATGAAGCTAAATCCTCAGATGCCTTGTCAGGAATTGTAGGCTTTGATGATTGATTTGGACATGTAGGAGTACAACCTGGAGAATAACTACAAGTCTCAGATTTTCCAGCAATAAAAGCAGTAGGAGGACCTTCACTGAAAATGTTTGACTTTTTAGCATTTATCGTAGAATCATTTTCACCACGTTATGCAGCTGGATTCTGTACTTGTGCAGGCATGGACTTGTTGACACTCAACTCCATATCTCTTTCTTGTATCTGCTCAATCAAATTGATGAATGACACTCCTGAATACTCTTTATCATGAGTAATCATCATCACATAGTTTTCCCATTTTTCAGGTAATGCCTCTAATAACTTCTCTTTCAAATCAGCTTCTTCCTTTTTGATGCCAACTAAAGCCATTTCACTTAATAAATGTGAAAATCTAGTGATAAGATTTGAAATATTTTCATTTGGATAATGCTTAAAATTGTCGAACTCTTTCTTTAGAACCTTCTGTTTGCTTTTCTTGAATTGATCATTTCCTTCACAACGTTTTTGAATTGCATCCCACAATTCTTTTGCAGAAGTATATGCGGAAAATTGATGTAATAAGTCGGAAGGTAATGCCATCGTCAAAGCACCATAAGCTTTTTGTTCTGCTTGATATGCCTTCTTTTTCTCACCAGTAAGACTTTGTTGCAAAACTGGCCTTCCATTTGTTCCTGTTGGATACTCATATAGATTATTGTAAGATATCCAAAAATCAACATCATTAGCACCAACATATGAATTGAATCGCTTCACCCAACTATGATAATCTTCCAATCTGAGCAATTTCGGAACTTTCTGACTTGTTCCTATTTCATTATCATAGTTAATGATAGCTTGCATCGTGTTTTGAATCGCGGAAAACGCTTGAAAATCCGACATATTCTCCGAAATATGACACTTCAAAAACTTCGAACTCAAAAACGGAGGTCTTCCAAGCGGATTTAGTGGGTCAAAACTTGACGGTACTGGCCGTAGGCAAGTACAAGTCCTAGATCTCGTCGAGACGAACGTTTTGACTGGTATTGGGTTCCGTAACTCTTTACGCTTCTCAAGTTACGTCAGTTTTAGTGATGAACACTTTTCTGCCAGCGGACCAAAACACTTTCAGCGGACCAAAATACTACCAGCGGATCAGATTTGTACCTGCGGACCAAATCCAGATTAGATTTCGTCCGGCGGACCAGATTTCATACGACGGACCAGATGATACGCTGAAATAACTGCCGCGGATCAGATGGTACGCTGAAACTGCCACGGATCAAAAATATGAAGATTGTCTACGCGGACCAGAATGCTGATGAAGATACACGGGCGGACCAACCAGCGGACCAGAAAATTCATCCGGCGGACCAGAAATTCGTCCGGCGGACCAACTGATTTCGAGGCTGATTTCACTGATTTTCGTGAAATTTGACGTTTGGAGCTGGAAATTGCTTTAGTATGATGCGAAAACACTCCAGCAACACTCAGAAATCATTTTCCATCGTTGAAACACTCGGAATTGCGGAAATTTGATGAAAAATAAAGAAAACCCAAACTTTCTCTCTCTAAAAATCTCCAAAATCACAGAATATGATCAGCAAATGGAACCAGATAGCTCTGATACCACTTGTAGATGCATGGAGCGATGCATCGTTTGCTAATCACGTGATAACGAGATAAAGATGAGATCAAACAAGTAAATACAAATTCCATTTGGATTAATAAGCCTTGAGAGCACACACACAAAAACAAACACAGAAGTGTAGAATATGGCAAGAAGTTCTAAACTCTCTACACATGATACCTATTTATAGGTTCGACTAAATGAGCTGCGGACCATGTCTGGACCATCTGGTCCGGGCGGACCATTTGGTACGCAAGACCAACTGGTCCGCTGCCCTCATAGTCACACACACATATGCTCTAATATAGATACAATACACGAGACACAACGTAGCATAAGAATATGCTTCTACAATGTGTTTATCACATCTGAATACTTTCTGATTGAATGCCAAGCCTACCAAGCACATCGAACAATGATCTTATGGCTTTTCCAACTAATTTATCCACGAGTCAGACACGTAAGCCAATGTACTATCATTTCCCAATCATGTCGGATACAATTTCTCATTTTTCAATGTTTTTGTATTTTTCCTTTTTCAATGTTTTTGCATTTTTTCCATTTTTCTCCCCCTTAAAATGAAAACTCTATTTTTGGATTTTCATTTTAACAAAAACACATAGACACTATTTTTTGGTTTTTCAATTTTCTCCCCTAAAAGACATATGGAATGTAAAAAGAAAGAAAATTGACCTTTCGACATGGATACCTTTCAGATTTAGCTTTCAAAAAAATTTCAGTTTTGAAATTGATATCACATGTAATTTAAATTAAACCAGCAGAATACTCCTCTATCGGCAACTTTTCAATCACCAATAGATCTTCTAGAAGTACATGCACACTGGTCAAACACATCAGTTTATAAATGACCCGAAGCGAATTGCTTCTGGTCGACCAGTGTCTTGGTTTTGCTTTAAAATCACTTTAGGTTTCCAAATTTGTTGTTTTGGTAAATCGGTATCTGATGAACCAGTCACAGTTGACTGTGACGAACATCCGACATATGAATCATTTTGAAATGTTGGTAAAAATTTTCTTGGACGTTTGAAAAATGTCGGTGGAGATTCGTCAAACACTCTGCCATATTCATCAACAAACTTGTATTTGGCAGATTTACCAACATATGGAACCTTTCCTCCTTTTTTGTGTAGAAGCCGCAAAAATCGGACACACTTGTGCCATATGTCCTTTTTGTCAACAATTATAACACAAGCGGTTGTTGATATTTCTCCTCTTGGGAACCTGCATAGCTTCACAAAAATAAGCATCATCAAAATGATCATAAAATGTATCATATACCTGAAATTGATGATCATGAACCCATTTTGATGTTGGGCTTTGTGAATTTGAATTGGATCCTCCAGAAGAAAATTTGACAAATTGCTGCTTTTTGTTTTGGGGATCAGCATTCTTCACAAAAACTTCTGATATTTTCTGAGCATCCACGCAATGAAGTGGAAATTGTTTGTCAGAAAATATTTGTTCCGAACCCTTGAGCTTGTAAAACCTCTCGGGTTGAACCTTTTTAGCATTAAACACATCCTTCTTGACTTGTTTCAAATTAACGTTCTTTAAATTCTGTTGTTCTGAGTCTTGAGCCCCATCAGCGTTAACATTTTTGAACTTGAAACCAAAACTAACATGTTTCCCTGGAATCTACTCTCCAGAACCAGATACGTTATGTCCATTCTTCGCGAGACGAGAAAATTCAGCTTTAACTTGACCAACATTCTTTTGTTGATAGAAGATAGTCTCATCAATATCAGTAGAAGAACTAATCTTCTCGGTTGAACTATCTGATTTCTCTTCTTTAGTAGCGGAAGAATCAAACATAACACTTTCAGCTTTTTATTCTTTCTGTGACTTCACAACCTTTTCTTCATTTGATTTATTATTAACAAATTTAGAATAATCACCAGCTTCAACATTTTCCTTCAGCTCATGAACTCCTTCTTTAAGACTTCCTGGTGGTGACACAGTTTTATTAAACATCTTCTCAAAATTCTCATCCTTGGCCAGAAAACTTGTAAAAGATTGTAAGTTAGTAACATTGTTCAAAAGACGTTTTTAATCAATGACTTCAATCTTTAATTCAGAAATTCTTTGATAAGCTTCACCCAACTCTTTTTCTGTTGCAATTAGCTTCTTTGCCACTTTATTAGTTTCATACTTTTGCAATCTTAACTCATCTAATCCAGCTAACAATTCCTTCTTGAGTTTATCTTCATTTCTTTTCTGAATATCCAAATTTGCATTTTACAACTTGTTCACTCTAACCAACTCCCTCCTCTCATCAAGTAACTTTTCCATATCAAGTTGATAGGATTGAATCTTAGTAGCTTGATCATCAGAAAGTTTAGTAAGAGTATTAAGTCTGAACTTGGATTTGTCAGAAAGATTTTAAAAATCCTTTCCAGTTTCCTCAGCTTCATCTTTCCATTTCTTCACTTCTTTAACTAATCCAACATTTTCCTCAGATAACTTTGTAATTTTCTGTTCAAACTCTTGTGTAACATTTTGAAATTTTAATTCTTCCTCAACATTCTCTACTTGTAGATCGGAAAATATTACTTTCTGAGAAGAAAATTCTTGAATTAGATCTGCTAACTTTTGTTGTTCATTTTCCAGTTCTTCTATCTTTCTTTTATTTTCATCAACCAACAAGTCATTTTCTTTTATCAATGCTTGAATCTTCTTGTCTTTTTGAGAACAGAACTCACAAACAGATTCACAACAACTATTTCCAGAACCACTTATTTCAGATTTAGAATCAGTTACTTCTTCTTCATCATTACTATGAACAACTTGAGCAATCAGAGCACGAAATGCAGACTCATCATGTTCATCAGCAGCCCAATCATAGCCTTTATTCGATGTTCGTGCTTTTTCAAATGCTTCAAGTACATCAGCATCCCAATCATAACCTTCATTGGACTCAGAAGCAACAACAATTAATGCAACTGGAGAATTAGAAGTTCGCCCCCAATCACATCGTTTATCAACTTGAGACACCAAGGCTGTTGGAGACTTTGATGAAGAAGCAGTTGATTTTGAACATTCACGAGCAAAATGTCCAAAATTGGAACATTTGAAGCATTTTGCTTTTGATTTATCTATTCCAACCTTGCCATCTAGATTTAAACTTTGAAATCCTGTCTTCTTTTTGAATCTTTTAACCCTTTGAGCTAACATTGCCAATTGCCAATTGATATCCATTTGCTCAAGATTATCAGGATCAATCTGATCAAAATCTTCTTCAATCAGATTAGATGTTGTCAAACCACCATTCAACAATCCATAATATGAAGATAACAAGGCTGAGATTAATGCCAAGTGCTCATCCGGTGTTTTTGCTGAATATGAAGTCGGACTTGAATGATTTGGAATAGTGAAGTTACATCCTCTTGATGAATTTCCAGAATTTCCTAAACCATGACCAGCAACAAAAGCTGTTTGAGGTGGATGTAATGAATCAACACCAAATGATTTAGACTTTGCATTGATACTTGCAGAATTTTGACCATGATAAACTTCAGGATTTTGGAATTGAGCAGTTGACTTGTTTGATGTCATCATTTCCATCTCTCTAACATGAAGCTTTCCGGTTAAATCATGAAATGATAATGCAGAATATTCTTTATCATGAGTAAGCAATAATACATAGTTTTCCCACTTTTCCGGTAATGCTTCCATCAATTTCTCTTTCAATTCCTCCTCGGTCTTTTCAATTTTAACCACTTTCATCTCACTAATTAGATGTGAAAACCTTGAAACAAGAGCAGAAATATTTTCTTTTTCATAATGTTGAAAATTTTCAAATTCCTTGTTCAACACTTTTCGTCTGCTCTTTTTATATTGGTCATTACCTTCACATGAGCAGATAAAGCGTCCCACGACTGTTTAGCTTTCTTGCAAGTGCTGAATTGATGCAACAACTCGGTAGGTAAAGTCATGGTAAGATAACCATAAACTTTTTGTTCAAGCTCATAACTTTTTCTTTCATCCTTATTAAAATCTTGAATTTCTTTATACTCTCCATCTGCAGTTGGACGTACATACAACTTTTGAATTGGAATCCATAAATCAATATCGTTTGTGCGGATGTATGCAGAAAAACGTTGCTTCCAGTTTTGATAATCTTCCAACTTTAACAGCTTAGGAACTTTCTGACTAGTTCCTATTTCATTATCAAAATTGAGCATAGCTTGTACCGTGCTTTGCATAGCTGCAAATGCTTGAAAATCAGACATTTTTCACCGAAAATAATACTTCAAAAACTTTAAACTAAAAAACGGAGGTCCTCCAAGCGGATTTTGGGGGTCAAAGCTGGACGGTACTGGCCGTTAGGTATTAGCTCCCGTAACTCTTTACGGTTCTCAAGTTACGTCAGTTTTAGTGAAGATCACTTTTCTGCTAGTGTACCAAATCTTCTCAGCGGACCAAATCCGGACCAAATTAACCAGCAGACCAAATTTGTACTCAGCGGACCAGTTCCGGACCAACTTAATCAGCGAACCAAAGGCGGACCAAATTATCTCAGTGGACCAGATTGGTACGGCGGACAAAATGGTACGACAGACCAAAGAATAACCGCCACGGACCAGCTTTGAAGATTGTCTAGCGGACCAAACTTGGCGGACCAGAAACTCGATGAAGATTGCCTGGCGGACCAGCGGCGGACCAGAAGTTCTTCGGGCGTACCAGAAGCGTACCACGCTGAATTCGACAAATTTTCGGGAATTTTGACTTGACTTTTGGAGCTGGAATTTGATTCAGTAAGGTGCGAAATCACTCCAGGAACACTCAGAAATCATTTTTCACCTCGGAAACACTTGAAATTGGAAGAATTTGATGAAAAATGAAGAAAACCCAAACTTTCTCTCTCTAAAAATCCGAAAATTGATAAAAAACACAGCAGTAGAGCAACCAAATGCTCTGATACCACTTGTAAAACCGAGATACGATCTTACTACTGCATGCTTTGATCAAACATAGAGAACAAGAATGTAAATAAGAGATTTTGTATTGATCACTTGAAGATACACACACAAGCTCTCTCTGGTTTCTCTCTCTAGAAAACACACACAGAAAGTGTAGAATGACTCAGAGTGTTAAGCTATCATTCTAACACAACCTATTTATACTTAGTGACTAAACAGGATGCGTACCAAATGGTACGGGCGTACCATTTGGTCCGGCGGACCATTTGGTCCGGTGCCAATGATATTGTAACTAAAACTCATACTAAGACACGCTCACATAGATACAATACACGAGACACATCATAGCATAGGTATATGCTCTAACACTGTTTCAAGTGAAAACCTCAGTGGAAGATTTAAGATGGCATGCCACCAGTTCCAAAAAACCCAATGTGTTATGCCACCCATCTAATTCATCGGCATGGAAAGCCATAGATGACAGATTTCCTGAAATCGCTAACGATCCTTGAAGTCTTTGTCTTGGCATTTTAACTGATGGGGTCGACGTGAATAGAGGCAACAGAAATCACAGTCTATGGGCGGTTCTATCTGTCAATTAAAACCTTCCACCATGATTGTGTATTAAAAGAAAGTTCATCATTCTTTCATTATTAATGTCGGGAGTGCCTGGAAACGATATTGATGTGTTGTTGAAACCATTGGTTGATAACTTAGAGTTCTTATTTGAGGTATGTGTGGAAACATATGATGCGTATGCGCAAGAACGGTTTACTATGCGTGTAGTTGTTTATGGATGATTAATGATTATCCTGCACTTGGTACACTTTGTGGTTTCTCGTATAGTGGATTCAATGGTTGTGTGGTATGTCGGAAACAAACTAAATGTTGTAGGCTTCCTTTATCAGCTAAGCAGTGTTATGCTGGTCATAGAAGATATCTACCAGCTATACATCCATTCCAAAAGAAAACAAACCCCATCGATGGTAAAGAAGAGTTGGCAGTTGCTACAAATGCTATTAACGGGGAACAGGTATACGACAAAGTTTGACATGACACAAATGAATGGGGAAGGGGATTAAGGTGTACTGATTCAGAAATCCCAGAGACCTCAACAGAATAGGGGGAAGATCAATAAGAGAAAAAGAAACAACAAAGAGCAACCTCAATATTAGAAGAAATTCAATATATGGTTTCAAAGACGTAAAAATTGGAGGCATAAATGCATATTGAAAAGAATGTGGCTAAGAGTCTTTTTGGAACTCTGCTCAACCTTCTCGGAAAGACAAAGAATGTGGCTAAGAGTCTTTTTGGAACTCTGAAGCAATTTGGGTTAAGACCATAGTTACAGCCTAAACAGAACAAAAACAACACAGTACTTCCTGCAGCGTGTTACACGTTACAAAGAGATAAAAAGGAAAAGTTTTGTGATACATTATATAACTTGAAGGTTCTACAAGGCTATTGTTCTAACTTTTTTAATTTGGTTAGTCTAAAGGACAAGAAATTTGTGGGGCTCAAGTCACATGATTATCATATGTCGATGCAACAGTTTTTTCCGATCGCAATTCGCTCAATCATGCCTCAACCGACAAGGTATGATATTATTAGGCTTTGTTTTTTTACAAATCAATATGCAGCAAAGAGATCAATGTCAAATAACTTAATAAGTTGCAAGTAGATCTTTGTGTGACACTATGCCAGCTTGAGAAATATTGCCCGCCATTAATTTTTGATGTTATGCTTCATTTAACGGTGCACCATACTAGGGAGGTAAAATTATGTGGGCCAATATGTTTTCGCTGGATGTATCCACTTGAAAGGTGTATGAAGGTTATTAAGCACCACATGAGAAACAAAACTTATCCAGAAGAGTGCATTGCTGAGGAGAACATTGTAGAAGAAAGGATTGAATTTTTCAGCGAATAACAAAAAAACATCATAACTATAAGTGTTCCATCAAATAAGCATAGCGGTGCGGATAGAAGTACTGGGACAATTGGTAGATTAGTTGAAGTCTCTGCAAAGCTCTTCTCGAAAGCGTATTTATTTGTGTTGCTAAATACGCCTGAAATTGAGCCTTATATCGAGTAAGTAATTTAGATTATTAACCTTTTTTGATATGTTTATAAACTCTTTATAGATAACTTACAGTTCACGTACTTGTAGAGAACATATGAAATTTTTGGAAAAAGAACATCTTGGTAGTAGACTAAATGAGCTGACGAAGAACATAGGACAACATTTGGTAAATGGTTACGTGTGACGCCCACTCCCAGACTTGGCACCAGGAGGGGTCACGCATCGGATTTACTCATGAACACAAGGTACAACAAAGATAACTAAGCAGCGGAAATTTAAAACTTTTATTTAATAAGCCAAGTACTACAAGTAAGAAAGATAATCTACATAAAGTAACTCTAACTATAACTACGTTTCATTAATATGTCTATGCCAGCTCGCCAAAATGCTTCCCCTGATAGCTTGCCCGTCTAATCCCTTATCACAAGGGCCTTCTCCTTTCTACCTAAAGCCTCACCTTGAGCTGACATACATACGTACTTTTGAAAGGTCAGCTTACGCTGGTGAATTTTACGTTCCAAAAACTTTACAAATCTGAGGTTAAAACCTTTAGACATGTAAGATCCCCTTTTTCACCAACATTTATCAAGTATAACATATAATACAATTATACATCACATAATATTCCTTAACAAGAAATGCCCTCTATAAGACCATGTGTCCCACTATCCCCTTTATTCCTTTCTATAACCCCAACATTTATTATGAGTCTAAATCCTGCTAACATAAGCAGAGATACCATTGATGCTAACTGTCGAGTTTACCCTTATGCCCCCATTTCGGTAATCCCTATAACGAATAGTTGCACCATTTTCCCCGTTTTGCTAAGTACCGAGTTCATCCTTCATTGGATGATCCCTATAACGGACAGTTGCATTCTTCCCCTTTTGCTAACTGTTGAGTTTACCCTTCTAGGGCATTCCATATAACGGATAATTGCCACGTTTCCCCCTATTTGCTAACTGTCGAGTTCACCCTTCTAGGGCATTCCCTATAACGGAGAATAGTTTTCCCATTTCCCCTTCTATTTGTAGTAACCCTAACCCCATTGAGTAACACTACTTCCTAACCCCCCTGTACCACTACCCGCCCCTAGTTAAATACCCAAGTGACTTAGGGTTATTAGTAAACAGCATAAGGAATTCATCTACTGCAACAAGTGGACATCCCTCAATTTACCGTTAGTGTATGTATACAGGATGTACCAGCGACGTATCCTCCACACTTCCAATATACCTGGTAACTTATACTATTATGTATAGGATGTACCAGTGGGACTACACACACACGTAGGCAAGTATACCTGCCATGTATAGTATAGTGTTGGTAAATACTGGGTTGTCGAACCTCAAGGACACGTTTTATGCAAAAAGTTGGTTTTCAGTTAAGCCGGTTTATTTTTGTATTTTTAAAATATGAATTTGGAATGTGGATGGGTTTAAGAGAACAGATTGAAGATTGGATTTGTTTAATTCAATAGTGTAAGAGGATCGCTTAGGCAATGACTCCCCCTCCCAGGTTTAATCGATTGTATCGGTTTCGTGCACACGCCTTGTCGCTTATGTGAATTGGGTTCCTAAGACAAGGCGACCTAATTCTATGGACTGGTTCACTATTAGGGTTATAGACAGGCCCTGAATAGTTACTAATGGTCCATGGTGAAGTGTAGACAAGTTGGTTATGGGTTTGAAGTGCCCTAGGCTAAGTCCCGAGTTATCGGTGACTCAACTCACAACTGGTCGAAGGGTTAGGGTATGGATGATCCTAACGGTTCTAGAGTTGTGAAGCGGTTAAATTCTATGGATCAATTGACCCAGCAGGTCCTAGACACGACTAAGTAAGGGCAGACCCGACCTATCGGTGACTACTTGGTTTACTTGACAATGTCGAGGGTGGCTACTGGCAGAGGGTAGGTAATTTCTCACTCAGCCCTAAGGGTTGGACTCCTGATTGGGGACTAGGGTTCTTAACGATTGTGACTATTGCTAGTTCACGCGTATGCCGCAGATTCTGTGGTTCGGCTATACAATAGGATTCCTAATCGGTCGGTGCTCTGCAACCTAATGATGAGGGTCCCACAAGGCTAAGAAGTATCCAAGAACAATCAACAACACAAATGTCATCAATTGAAACAAAGAAACGAAACTGTTACTTCAAACCATAATCATATGTAAAAACCGACACAATTACATGATTAAACCATGGTTGGGCTCGTCTATGCCTAAACGATTCGATTGGTTTAGCCAACCATGGTGGAATACAAACAAATGTTCATCAAAGGAAAAACAAAATTCATATTAAACCAAATGCTTACAAGATTGAATTCGAACACGTTCTCGATGCTCCAAAGCTTCAAAATCGTCACTTCAGCGCCTCGGGATCACTCCAAGCCTTCAAGACTGCTTCTTGGTCGAAAAATGGATGCCCTAGACGTCTGGAATGGTTTGGTATATATAGGGGTCGAATTCTAGGGTTTTCTGAATGTTTCCAAAAATTTCAGGTCGGCTCACGGCCGTGACAGTGCCTCTCAAGGCCTGGGCAGGCCGTGACGTGTCTTCTGGCCCATTCTGATGTCGGTCACGGCCTGTAGGGGGTTACCTGGGTGTCGGTCACGGCTTGTAGGCCGTGACAGTGGGTCTCACGGCCTACACAGGACTGGCATGGCCATGACAGGGTCTTCATGGCTTGGCTTCAGTGCTCACAGGGTGTGACAAGGGTCTTAACGGCCTACAGGCCGTGACAGGGGGTCTCACAGCTTGCAAGCCGTGAGGTTTTTCAGCTTCTTGAATTTTTCCGTTTCTTTCCTCGTTTTCCGCACCAAGCTCGATTTTTCCTGCAAACTCATGATATTTATCAGAATTTCATATATTTTAACATTTCCAACCTGAATTCGCTAATTTCGACCCCAAAACCCGTTATTATTTCGTGTCCAAAACCACACACATCACATGTCCTCATATAATCATACATATTCACTAAACGTTTACTAACAACTCCTTTATCATTTGACTAATTAATTTCAAAGCAAGCATACCACATATCATATCACAGTCATTATAATTGCGTTATAACACGTATAAGCAATTTAAAATCATTTTCATAACACATCATATATATTAGCCCAAAATCCTTTTAACAGTTTATCAATTCAAGACATTTCACGTATAAGCATTTTAATGCATTTCCATAACAGTTCACGTATATATCTGTTGGGCTATACATTGTGAGGCATGAACATTAGAGGAGTGGGTTTACATTGGTATGGGCTTGAGGTGTTTCCGATTGGGCTTAATGGGCCGGTCACCTAGTGGGTTTACGATCTTTGACTAGGGCTTTTGTAAGGGTAGTATAAATACCCAACTAGTTTATGATTGTAGTAGTTTGGTGATTACGATTTTCAGTGTTCTCCTTTGTATTCATGATCGTAAACTCACCTTAATAGAAGATTGATCAAGTTTCATTCAAGATTTGATTGTGTTGCTTTGTTCTTCATCTTAAATCAAGTCTTTTTCATCATCTTATTCTCGAATCACTCACAAACAAGGTTTCCGCACTTGCTTGTGTTTACGATATCGTGAACGATTGGTGTTTCGGGACCAACAATTGGTATCAGAGCTAAGAATCATCTGATTCGAGGTTTCACGATATTAGATTCGAGTGTTTGGCTGGAAAAAGTGGAAGCTTGCTGCTGTTTTTGGTGTTTTCGATCGTTTCTGGGGTGTTCTTGGAGTTTACGATCGGTGTTCTTCATCAATTCTGGGTTCACGAGCTGCAAAAAAGTGTTTACGACTTCAAGATTGGATTTTTGAGTGTTTACGACTGTGTTTACGACTCTGTATTGTGTTTACGACTTCAAGATTCGAACTTTGGGCGTTTACGACTACGTTTATGATCCAGAGGAGATTACGACCAAGTTTACGATCCAGAGGAGTTTACGACCGAGTTTACGATCCGGGTGTGTTTACGACAGGGTTTACGATCTGCAAGCGTGTGAAAATCGTAAACAGGTTACGATCGGAAACCCATTTGGACTAATTTTTAAGTTTTCCTAAGCTTTTGTCATGGATTTTGAACCAAGCATGTACCAAAAACTGGCCTTTGAGATTGGATCGTCTACCCATCCTCCCAGACTCACATCTGCTGATAATTTCCTTAAAAGGAAATACAGATTCCAGAACCATTTGAAAAGTGTTGATCTGAGACTTTGGAGATCAGTTGTCAATGGACCATTCATTCCTACTCACACTGAAGCAGGAAAGGTTGGAGTGGTGAAAACTGAAGCAGAATACTCGGATGATGATTGGGAAAAATATAACAAGGATGAGAGAGCATATGTTATCATGACAATGGCATTGACTCCGGAGATTGCACAAGGGTTTAAGAAGTACAAGACTGCAAAGAAACTCTGGGATGCTTTGGTGGTTGCATATGAAGGAAATCCCGATATCAAGGCAAGCCGTAGACAAATGCTGAAGCAGAAGTTCAACTTGTTTAATCACATTCAAGGAGAGTCCTTTGAAGATCAAGTTCAAAGATTTGTGTCCTTAATTACTAAGATGTCAAGCTACGACGTTGAACCCGGACTGGAGGATAAAAATCTGAAACTATTAAACAGTTTGCCCAAGTCCTAGAATACCAACATTTCAATAATAAAGTATAACAACAAGCTGGATGAGTTAACAGAGAGAGCTGAATCATCTAAGTTCACTTAGCATGGCGGGAAAACTGAATCAGGCACTCCTATCTGAAGAAGTAGGTCCAAAACAGGCTGGAAGTTCATCGGCAAATGATTCGAGTTCAAACACAAAGTCAACTGCATTTGTAGCTCGATCTCAAGCAAGTTCTAGTGGAACAATCAATCCTGATGAAGCAAATGCCACAAATGATCCCAACTTTGCACTTGGAATGGGATTCATGAACAGTTATCATTGCCCTTATGGCTGGAACTTTGGTGCCTGCTGAGATGTTGTCAGGTGAGCTAAACTAGATTAATCCTGAAGATGTGGAAATGCTTGATGTTTCCTGGCAAATGGTAATGGCAGTTTTCCGCGCCAAGAAGTTTATGGCAACAACTGGAAGGAATGTCTGGAAGGATCGGGATAAGATAAGAATGGGTTTTAATAAGAGCAAGCTCCGATGATTCAACTGTAACGAGTATGTGCACTTTGCAAGGGAATGCACCAAGCCAAAGAAGGAGAAACCAGAAGAGAAGAAAGCTGGAGATGGTAAGGGAAAGGCAGAGACAAAGGCTTTGGTTGTGCAGGATTGTGGGGAATATCAATGGGCTTTGCAGGTAAAGGAACTAAGTCTAACTCGTACTATGATTGCTAAGATGGAGAATGATGATGAAATGGAGCATGCATTTGTGGTCATTGAAGAGAAGCCGGGAGATGAGGAGGAGAACCTGGTTGAAGACAAGGAGGCATTTGCAGCCGAAGTCGACAACACAAAGGTATGTACTAATCCCACTTGTGCTCGTTTAATTCTTGGCCTTAGACAACTTTAGAAAAATAGTCAGATAGAATTATTTGATATGCAATGTTCTAGAAGTTCGTTTAAGGGTAGATGCGAAAAGAGTGAAGAGAAAGTCAAAGCACAGAAACTATACATAGAGAAATACCAAGCCCTTGCCACTCAGAAGTCTGTCCTATATGACAATGATAAGTTAGAAATAGTTGAGCTTAGAAAGTAGGTAGATGAACTTAAACATCAGAATAATGAGTGCAAGTGAAATTAGATGTGAATCAAATGAGAAACAAAAGAATGCTTGAAGTTGGTAAGGCTTTGTCCACCTGCATAACTGATGTTAGATTTGGTAAGGATAAAGGAGGAATAGGAATTAGCTTTTCTGAAAAGAATAAGAATAGTGTTCCTCAACCTGTGTCTAGAGATATAATAGGTATGATCTATGAGGAGGATCAGGTAGATAGATCTGAATCAGAAATACGTGAAGCAGGACCTCCCATAGATAGTGTTTTGGTTGGTGTGAAACCCATGACAGAAGAGGAGTTAGAAAATGAGAAACACATGACCTATGGTTTGGGTAATCGGAGTAGATCGGTGACATTCACTTGTGAATCGGGTCCATCCCAGGAATCATTAAACGATAATGTTAGTTCTTCTGACGTGTTTGTTTCTTGTGCAGATGAAGTAAGGATCAAAGATGTTTCTGGGAAGGATGCTGACTATTTGAGAGTCAAAGAGTGTCATGAGTCTAGTAGCTTAATTTCTGATTTACCTAAGGACGATGTTTTAGCATCTGTGTCTGAACTTAATGCGTCCAAGTCAAAACAATTGATGTTATCAATGTCATCAAAACGTATTTCTAATTCCAATGAAGTAGTTAATGGTTTCAAAATTCGTGTGCCCAATACTAAAGCTGGTAGTGAGTCTAAACACAAGGAATTTGTCCCTTATCCCCAGATTGTGTCTACTTTTAACAGAACCAACAAATCAAAATCGGAACAATTTTGTTTAATTACGCAACCTAAGAAAGTTCCAAAACATTTGATACATAAATGGGATGATAAATTGGCTAAGGGAGAGCATGTTAGAAACCTTCCCATCAAGGACTTCACATCAATTGAGAAGTGTGTTACATGTGCTAAGGGGAAACAGCACAAGTTGCCACATCGTTCTAAAATGACAAACTCTATTTCGTCTGTGTTGCAACTACTACATATGGATCTCTTCGGCCCAATGCAAGTACTAAGTATCAGCAAGTTCTCATATTTCCTGGTGATAGTGGATGACTTCTCTTGATTTACTTGGGTGTTCTTTTTGTTAAACAAGTATGAAACTCCAGCACTTGTGAAACAGTTTGTTACTCTCATAGAGAACCAGATGAGCAAGAAAGTGAAGGCAATAAGATCAGACAACGGAACATAGTTTAAGAATGCTGAATTGAATATGTTCTGTGGAGAGAAAGGTATAGAAAGGAAATACAGTGCATCGTACACGCCTCAACAGAATGGTGTTGCTGAAAGAAGAAACATAACACTCATTGAATCTGCAAGAACTATGTTGTGTGAAGCAAGACTGCCAATTTTCTTTTGGGCCGAAGCAGTCAACACTGCTTGTTATGTGCAAAATCGGGTACTTTTGAACAAGCGGAATGAGAAGACGCCTTATGAAATTATTTATGGAGAAAAACAAAGGGTAGGGTACTTCAAGACTTTCGGGTGTCCTTGCACAGTCTTAATTCAATCTGACGTGGGGAAATTCGAAGCAAAGGCTGATGAATGCTGCTTTGTTTGGTATTCTGCAAATAGTCCTTATCGAGTCTACAACAAAACCACCAAAGTGATAATTGAGGCATTCAATGTTGACTGGTTGGAAGACAATCCGACTGATGCTGGAACTGGGCCAGACTGGATCTTTGATTATGGGTCATTGTTTGAAGGTTTCAACTTCTCAAATATGTTTCCTAGTCCGGGAGAAGAAGAAGACATCATTGCTCCAGCTCCTGAAGTAAGGCCATCTGTGGAAAATGTTAGTGACAGTGTATCAGCAGCAGCTCCTAAGGATGATAATGTGGATGTTCCAGAATATTCAGGAACTCATGATGATCAGAAGGAGTCAGAAACCCATGGTATGAATGATAATGTTAATGATACTAACCTGCATGTTTATGTTTCAGTACCAGATGTTCAAGCCACAAGAATCAACAGAGATCATCCTCTCAGCAATGTGGTCGGACCAGTGTCAACAGGTGTCACTACTAGAAGCCGCGTGGGTGACATCAACTTCTGCATGTACTCATGCTTTATCTCTCAGATAGAGCCTCCAAATGTGATGGTAGCTCTTAAAGATCCAAGTTGGATGGAGGCTATGCATGATGAATTGAATCAATTTTCAAAACTGGGTGTGTGGCATCTAGTGAAAAGGCCTGATAATAAGAAAGTTATACCCACAAGGTGGCTGTATAAGAAAAAGAAAGATAATACGGGTGTGATTGTGAGAAACAAAGCAAGATTGATTGTTCAAGGTCACAGACAGGTTTACGGGATTGATTATGATGAGGTGTACACACCAGTGGCCAGATTGGAAGCAATTCGAATATTCCTTGCTGTAGAAACATATCTCAACTTCATAGTGCATCAGATGGATGTGAAGACAACTTTCCTCTATGCTGAAATGAATGAAGAGGTTTATGTGGCTCAACCGCCAGGGTTCGTGGATGTAGAGCATCCAGATCATGTGTATCTTCTGGATAAAGCTTTATATGGTTTGCATCAAGCTCCCTGCACGTGGTATGAGACTTTGTCAAAGCATTTGGTGGGAAATGGTTATACAAGGGGAGTGGTTGATCAAAATCTGTTCAGAAAGAAGGTGAAAGATGATATCATTATGGTGCAAGTTTATGTAGATGATATCATCTACGGGTCAACAAATGAAGAATTATGCACCGAATTTTAGGATATCATGAGAAAGAAGTTTGAGATGAGTGATCAAGGGGAGATGAATTTTTTCCTAGCACTGCAAGTTAAACAAGATGAATATAGGATTCTCATTCATCAAGAAAAATATGTGAATGAAATTCTGGAAAAGTATAAGATGCAGGACTCCAAGCCCATCTATACTCCCATGGCATCCCGGCCTCTACTGACAGCAGATGCAGATGGGGAATCAGTGAGTGAATTCATGTATCGTTCAATGATCGGTTCACTCATGTATTTGACAGAAAGCATGCCAGATATCATGCATGCAGTATGTGTGTGTGCACGTTACCAGGCTAATCCTAAACTCTCTCATTTAGCTGCTGTTAAACGTATTTTTTAGGTATATGAAGGGCAGGCCTCGGCTTGGACTTTGGTATCCTAAGAATACTGATTTTCAATTATTTACGTTTACTGACAGTGATTATGGAGGTAGTGATCTTGACAAGAAATCTACGACTAGTGGATGTCAATACTTAGGAGACAGACTCATCTCATGGCAGATCAAGAAGCAACATACCGTTTCCAAGTCAACTGCAGAAGCTGAATATGTGGCAGCCTCAGCTGGATGCTCACAGGTAGTATGGATT
The DNA here is from genome assembly GCA_039602395.1 of Deinandra increscens subsp. villosa. Taxonomy (NCBI): domain Eukaryota; kingdom Viridiplantae; phylum Streptophyta; class Magnoliopsida; order Asterales; family Asteraceae; genus Deinandra; species Deinandra increscens. Next base: position 111,022,708 of record JBCNJP010000027.1, read on the forward strand.
CAGAATCTGCTCACTGACTACTGTATGGAATTCCTTAATACTCCATTTTTTGTTATAATGCTGCTGTGCTGCAAATTGTCAAGAATCCTGTTCAACATTCCAAAACAAAGCACATAGATATCAAGGTACATTTCATTCGTGATTGCTATGATAGGAAGTTGATTCAGTTTGATAAGGTAAGCTCCGAGCAAAATGTTTCTGACCTTTTCACAAAACCCCTTCCTCGTCCAAATTTTGAAATGTGTGTTGAAGGCCTAAGGATGATTGCCTTCGAGGAATGATCTGATCAAAACTCTTTGTACATAGTTTTGTTTTTATTTTTGCTTTGGTATTAATTTGGTTTATTCAATTAAAAAAAATGTGTGTTTTTGTTTCAAAAGCCTCATAAAAACAGGGGAAGAAATGTCATAGTTTCAGAAAATCTGAAAATCTGTTCGAGGTTTTTATGAAGTCTTTTGTGTTTGCCTTGAGTTGGTAGGAAGTGATGATATAAATGTCCAAGACAATCAGAGACAGACACGTGTAAGGGTGAAGTGAAAGATTTCTCAAAGATGATATGTTGGTAAGCTCAACCCAAAACTATGATCATCAATGTAAGTGCAGTAATGTGACATCCGAGAATTTCAAGGTTTACTTCCGTTAGACATTTCCGTTAGTTACGTTATAAGTGTTAACTTAGTAACTAATACTTAACTAGGCCGAATACGTCCACGTCCTTTGGTTGATCACAGAACCCGCCCATATGTGCTATGTGTTCATTTGTTATTGTCATTATGAGCAATGTGATTTAAATACATGATTTAATATTATGAATAGCATGACGAATTGTAAATCCTTGATTATGTGAAAACTGACCACTTTTGGGTAACCAGCGAAACTATCGGGCGAAACTGTAATGTCGCCCGGCAGCTTGTTGGCTCACTTGTGACCAGAGCCAGTTTCGCTTGGCCAGCGAAACTGCCAGCGAAACTAGGCCCTGATATATAATAACATAAAGCCCTAGTTACCTCATTTTGTTGCACCATTCTCTCCAAAACACACACACACACCTCTGGAAATCTGGTCAGTCGGGAAGCACAACCAAACATCAAGATCTCAGCCCCAAGACAACGTCCATTCGATTCCTTGATCGAATCGTGAGTCCCAAAACCTTTCTTTTATGCCTTTTCTATGTGTTTCTTCATAAAGCATGCCTAGATCTTTGTGTTATTGTTAGATCTTCTGATATGTTGCTTAGGATTGCTAGATCTACCATAAAGTTGATAACTTTGCATGTGAAATCCAACCATGATAAAGATTTATGCTATTTTAGTCATTTTAGGGTTTTATATGTATTTTGGGTGATTTGATGACAAAATGCATGTTTAATGTGTTAAAGCTTACTGATTTATGTTGGTAAATGCCCATGTATGCTAAATAATGAATTGCATGTAAAGATGGAAGCCGTTAGGTTGATTTTTAGGCTGATCCGTATGTTTTTCGCGACCAGCGAAACTGTGGTGTTCTCTGGGCGAAACTGTCCAGCGAAACTATGCATATCTTCATCCAGCGACACTATGCAGCGAAACTGCAGTGTCGCCGGGTAAACTAACCAGACCAGCTCGAGCGAATCTATCGAGCGAAATTCCCTGAACGAAAGTTCAAACCAGTTTCGGGCGAAACTAGGCTAGCGAAACTGTGTCAACAGTTTCGAGCGAAACTAGCCTAGCGAAACTGTGTCATCGGGTATTGCCTAGCGAAAGTGCTGCCCGTGCACACAGCGAAACTGACTAGCGAAACTGCTAGCGAAACTGTGACCAAAATCCAAACTTGTGCAAATTGCTTGAATGTTATGCCATGAATTGCATGATTATGCCATGATGATACATGCTATGATTTCTGTAATATGTGAACCCTTATTGATGATCAACCATCGGTGTCGTGTGTCTGTATGTCGAGTCATAGTTCCAACGTGCTATGTTATGGGCCATAGTGACGTTAAGTAAAGATTAGACACAAAACTAATACTTAAGACCTAAACGTGTTCATAGGTCTTCATTAAGCATACTTGGAATATTAGCAAAGTGTAGCAGTGCAACCAAAGGTGAGTGTCACTAACCCGATTACCGTGAACCCGTTTGGGTCACACCAAATACCTAAAGGTAAAACAATGCTGACAAACTCGAGAGTGCGAGGCACCTCCCTGATGAACGTGAAAACTCGGAGTGCTCGGCACCCACTGGATGAACTTGAAGTGTTTTATGGGAAACACTTGTGAAACTTAACAAACTATTTCTGAAACGAAAACCGTTTTAATGTGGCTAGCGTAGGTTAAAGTCTAAACCACATGATATCACATGATTTCTAAGGATGCCTTGAAAACTTAAAAGTCCTCAACTAAATTGTACCATTAATTGTAAAGCAAGGAGATGTTGGGTAGATCTACTGGAGTTTGACAAACTCCGCCCCATGGCACGGGGAGTGCACGGAGGTACAATATCAGCCTATCTGACCGTGATCCCGAGAGGACACGGGGGAGGCAAATCCGCGATGACGTAGGTCCGCAGTACTAGATGGCTCGGCCACTACAATAACTCATAGTCAGCTTTGGTGCAAACTTCCTTAGTGCATGGAACAACGGATTAGCTACCCGCGATATCGGTTGAGCACTTTAACTATACAAAACTAGTACATACCCGATAACGTAGGTTACGGACAATACTTTTACTAAACCACGATACTATGATTCCGATTAACACAAGCATTGCTTTTCATAAATAAAATGTACATAAGGATACGTTCATACGATTATGATTATTAGACAGGGCCGCTGCGTGACAAGCCCACTGTGAACTCACCAACCGTTAGGTTGACACTTGCGTGGTTTAAACTTTTGCAGATCGCTAAGGAGTATCCGGAGCGGGTTGGCATGGCACGTGAAGACTTTTATTTTAATTGAACTATTTGGGAATTTAATATAATGTTTATGTAAAGCACGTGGTTAGTGCTAAAGATAATGTTTTCCGCTGCGTACTGTTAAACTGTTTTATTTATTAATGTTTGGACTTTACTCTGATTCGTTTAGTATTTGTAACTAATGGTTGTGGTCCTGGTTTGCTCGCACCCCTTAACGGTATAAACTCCGTTAGTGGTTAATTTGGGGGTGTGACAGATTGGTATCAGAGCCATAAGTTGCAGAGAACTGGAATCAATTTTGAAAACGATTTGGAAACTGCAACTTGAAACCTTAGTTACAAATGAACAAACAAATTCCCAAAACCAAAATTTTTACGTGCCAACCTGGGATACTCGCTCTGCTGTGTAAGTAAAAGCTTAGTACGTATGTATATATATATATATATATATATATATATATATATATATATATATATATAAATATATACTAGTCGTGTGCCCGCGCGTTGCGGCGGCAACAGTGTATAGCGTGTTATTCATCTTCTGTTTACGCGTTATGGCGGCATGACAATTTACATCGCGACGACAATGTTGACACTTTACAATGTTGTACTCGTTTTTCTATCTCTGCGATGCAGCGGTGATGACAACATACATCATAGTACACAAATAAAAACGAATAAAAATAATATTATTTATTCCTTTGAATCGGAAGTCTCTTGTATCCGTTCATGAATCGGGTGGCTAAAGGCCGAATAACATATACCAAAAGAAATGTTTTCGACCATCCTTACCTTAGATGAAGATAATAAAACAAGATAATGATCATAAAAAATTTGGTGTGCTACTAAACTTTAATATGGTACCCGCGCGTTGCAGCGGCGGCAGTACATAAGCATTATTCGTCATTTGTTCGCTAGTTATGGCCACACAACAGTTTATGAATTCATTTGGGAATTCGTTATGGCCACACAACAGTATGTAATACGATATTCAATCAACCAAGAAGGTACTTTGCTTCGTTTCAGTTCTGATAGATAATTTCAGTTCGGATAAGTTCGGGTAATCAGTTTACAAGAAAATTTGAAATGGTTGATTATCACGCACTTGCTTCTATGCAATCATCGGTGCAATCCACGATGCAAACCATGATGAACTTTGATAATGCCAAATTATTCAAATTGGAAGATTATCATAGTTGGGTGAAACGTTTTGAAGCATATGTTGATACAAATGATGTGGATATGTGGTTATCATTCACAGATCAATATGTGTATCCTAAAGATGCAACTGGATAGCCGACTCTTCAAAGAAAATTTAGTTTTGAGCAAAAGAAAGCATATCAAGATGAGAAAAAGGTGTACGGTACTTTAACGATGGCATTACCCAAGGAGCTGTTACATCAATTTTCTGCTTACTTTACATCAAAAACTTTATGGGATGCTTTGCGGAAAAGATGTGAGGGTAATGATCAATACAAGAAAAGCCGACAGAAAGTTTTGAAGAAGGAATTTGATAATTTCAAGCATTATCAAAATGAATCAATTTCAAATCTAATTGCTAGATTTTCACACTTGATGAGTGAAATGGTGTTGGTAAACAATACCAAAGAAGATGCAGATTTGAAAGAAAAATTGTTGGAGGCATTACCTGAAAAATGGGAAAATTATGTTATGATGATCACACATGATAAAGAGTATTCGGGTTTGCCGTTTAATGATTTAATTGAAAGAATTCAAGCTAGAGATATGGAATTAACTGTGAACAAGTCCATGCCTGCTCAAATTCAGAATCCAGCAGTATATCATGGAGAAAATGTTTCTACCAATTCTGCTGTGAAATCAAATGTTTCAAATTCTGCACCCCCTATAGCATTTGTTGCCGGAAAATCTGAAAATGCTGGTTATTCTTCTGATTGCACTGTTTCAGTTCTAAATTCATCAACACACAATGCCTTATCTGTTAAGTTAATTGAAGATTACATGGCATTGATGTCGGCATTGGTATCGTCATAGTTCAGTGTTATTACAGGTTCTGTGAGTAATGCTGAATTGACAGAAGAAGATTATGATCAGATTGATTATGATCATCTTGAAGAAATGGATTTGAATTGGCAGTATGCTATGCTGGTCAGAAGAACTAAAAGATTTTTTTAGCAGAACAGGGAAGAAGAGGTTGAATCAGGATGGAAAAATTGGATTAGATAAATCGAAGGTAAAATGTTACAAGTGTTCACTTTATGGACATTTTGCTCGTGAATGTCCAACATCTAATGATAATAAGCTTAAGTCTAGCCAACATGCTCACTTCATTAAAGCCTCTCCAAGCAAATGTACTCCATATCAACAAGCTTTTGTTTTAGATCATGACAAAATGACAGAAATATTTTGGCATCCAAATGAATTTGCCTGGAATGCAGATCATGCGTTTAGCCAAAATGCGAATTGTAATTTCAACTTTAG
>JBCNJP010000027.1:111028564-111060753 GCA_039602395.1 Deinandra increscens subsp. villosa
GTAAACAAGTAAATAAACACAAAATATTTTTAAAAAATCTTATCAAACTTATTTGTTTTTATGATAAAATTGAACAAGTTTATTTTAAGAAGGTGGTTTGTTAAAATTGTGGTTCAAGATCAAATTCCTTCATTCAAAAGTTTAAATTGATTTTTTTTTAACTTAATGGTATAATGTGGTAATCAATTGAACTTCAAGATGGCTTTAACAAACATAATTGCTCATTGATCTGATTAAGCCTGATGCACTTGTCTCAGTTTCTCAGATGGCAGAAGAAATGATTGATGAGGAAATTTACTTTGAAAGAGATCACTGCATACCTACTTATCTTGATGACCCTCCAGAGAGACACATGCAATTATTCTACTCACTTGTTGCAGGGATGAACGTATGCAAGATAAATCATGCTCTCAATACAAGCGTGATGATTGATGAACAACTAGTCAGAGAATTCTGGGGAACTGCCAGAGCAAATCTTGATAAAACAAGAATCACTGCCACGGTTCAAAACCGCAGAATCGAGATCGTGGAAGAAGATATTCTCCAGGGGTTGAATATTGATGATAAAGCTGAAGACAAAATGGAATATTCAAAGAATGCAGTATTAGATGGTGCACGTCTCTTGCGATATGAAGGAAAATTCCCACCGATCTTCAAGTAGCTTTTTCCACACTATTGGAGGTGTTTGGCACACTACATGCAGAAATCTTTCTTGGGAAAGAGAACAAACTTTGATCAGCTGAACAAGGTGCATGTAACAACATTTGTTGCACTGGCCTTGGACTGGGAGCTTAATTTTTCAAAGATGATGCTATTGGATTGGGTTGCTAATGCTGATTTGAGTGCAAGAGAGCAATTTCTCATGACTCCAAGGTTTGTGCATATGGTGGTTTTGAAGAAGTATCCAATGATTCAAGAGAGGGCTGAGAAGCTAGATATAAAGTTCATGGATAACAGTGTGTTTCGTCTCTAAACCCAATATAGAAGGGGAAAGAGCACTTTTCAAGGAAGGCTTGAGTGGACTAAAAGAGGTGATTTCCCTGAGGTTGCAAGGGAACAAGATGAAGAATCAGAACCCGAACCTGTTGTGCCTCCAGTCAATGTATCTGTTGCTGAAGATCATGATGTTCCAGTAACTGTTCAAAGGGAAGCAGAGAATATACCTTCAGATGAAGAGAATGTCATGGATGATATTTTCCCTGAGAATGAGAACTTGGCAAATGACATTTATGGTGATCTGCAGCCAATCGGCCACAAGAGAACAAGGGATAACTTGAGTTCTTCTTCAAGTGATGGTGCAATCCCACAATAGATAAATATTAATGTTATTGATGTTGATGTGTTTGAAGAACCTATTCCTGCACGTGAACCTTCACCAAGAAAGAAATCTGATCCAAGGTCTATCAGATTCAAGTTCCAAAAGATAAGCTCAAGCTTGATGGTATTTGAATCATCAGGTGCAAATGTTGAGAGCACATTACATGATGATGATCAAGTAGATGTGCAAGAGATAACTCCAACTTAAACTGAAAGTCCTATTCTGAATGAACAGAACCCAGTTCATGAGGAAAGGCAATTCTTCGAAGTTGATAGCTCGTTGTTGAGCCCAGCCCAGTGAGAGTAAATGTTTCTACAGAATCTAGCCAGGGTCCAAACATTCAAGCTTCCGCCCATATCCAACACTTTTTGGAGAAAATATTCAAACTGGTGATCTCCCGGTAGACCTTCGGATAAGCACTGATCCTCAAATCAACTTTCTGTTATCTCAGAACAGGAAGAGAGAGGGAGAAATAAGAGAACTAAAGGAAGAAAACAAGAGACTGGAGGAGAAGGAGAGCAAGAATGAAGCCAGTATTGGATTTATGTATGCAGGATATCTTAAACTGAGGAAGAAGTTGGAAGATTTGAAAGGAGCTGATAGTTCAAATACTCAGAGTTCTTCTCAATGTGCTCAAGCCGCTAATGTAGTGCATGAAGATGAAGGTGATGACACCATTGAGATGTCTAACTATGTTCGAGGAGGAAGATTCATCTCGAAAGCACCAGAAAGTCATGAGAATTGGTTCAAGGATTTCTTCCAGGGACCTCCCCCTAAGCTGTACTCAATTGATGTGGGAGAAAGTGAAATTGACAGAAGGGGGAGCCGTTAACCTATCCTGTGCTGGCACTACGATGGTGAGAAGAAGTCGTTTGATGTAATTAGAGATGGCTATAGTCCAGTGGAGTACTACAGAAATCGTGGTCACTTTCACTCCTAGACTGAGACAGAGATGAGAAACTTGCTGAGGGCTCCGTTCATCAACAGATGGATGAATGCTCATAGAGACCTTGTTCGTAACAATCTGATGAGCCATCTTGAAGAAAACTTTGCTAACTTTGACCTCAAGAAAACAAGATGGGTTCAGACTGGAACTGACCCTGTTACAAATGAGCCTGTAGGAGAAGTGAGCCGACCTCCTACCAAGAGAACTCGAGTGATCAACATGTTGGACGAGATTGAAGATGGCACACTTGTGAAAAACTTTGACAATTGGTTTAATGATCCAACAACTCATGAGGTGGTGGTGGTCTGTAAGAAGATGCGAGAATTTCGCTTCTATGATCCTGTTGATTTGCTGAGGTTTGGAGAACGTGATATCAAACTCCTAGCCACCCAACCTATCCTAGGTGATGAACTTGATTTTGAGAATGCTATAAGGGTGGGAATCTTTCATGGAACGGTGAACCGGATTGTGGAGCGTAAATGGTGGTCTAGGAAGGAGTCTCACACCTTCCGTTTTGATTTGCTTCTTCCCTAGACTGTCTAATGGTTCATGCCTAGGGGAAGATTGTTGGGCTATACATTGTGAGGCATGAACATTAGAGGAGTGGGCTTACATTGGTATGGGCTTGACGTGTTTCCGATTGGGCTTAATGGGCCGGTCACCTAGTGGGTTTACGATCTTTGACTAGGGCTTTTGTAAGGGTAGTATATATACCCAACTAGTTTATGATTGTAGTAGTTTGGTGATTACGATTTTCAGTGTTCTCCTTTGTATTCATGATCGCAAACTCACCTTAATAGAAGATTGCTCAAGTTTCATTCAAGATTTGATTGTGTTGCTTTGTTCTTCATCTTAAATCAAGTCTTTTTCATCATCTTCTTCTCGAATCACTCATAAACAAGGTTTCCGGACTTGCTTGTGTTTACGATATCGTGAACGATTGGTGTTTCGGGACCAACAATATCAATCCAAAAGCACTTTAACAATTTAAAACATTTCGTATATAAGCACTTGAATGTATTTTCATAAGCCTATATATATCAGCCCAAAAACATTAAAACATATAAAACATTTAAGAGTGGGCTTATAGAACTCACCTTATCTCTGTTACCTCCCGATTATTCCTAATCCGCGTATAGTATGGCGTTAACACAAGGTTTAATATAATAAACATTTCATATGTTTATCTCTACATTTTATAATCTTAGTAATATCCAATTATTAAGAATAGCCCTTTCTATAGGTCAAAATGACCAAAATGCCCTTATAGGCAAAATATCCTTCTTTAATGATAATATGAAGACACACATTCCTATAAGTAAACGCACACGCCGGGATCGCCCAGTGTGGTGTGCCAGGTCTCAGGTGGGATTTATGCGACACTCTCGCTTTGCTAGAAACCTAGTGTACATGCACTTACCCTTCCGGTCCGCACGAACTTCTAAATATCCGATTAACTTGGTATCTTCGATACTCTAATATTTATCCATTTTTAAACCCATATATACTTATTATATATATAAACATGTTACTATACCAAAAATAAGGCCCCATACCCTCCGGATTATTTTATATTTAAATAATCATATTTCCAAAACCCTAATTTACCGTTTTTCTCATTTTTTATTAAAACTCATTTTCCTTTCAAACCAACTTAAGTTATTATCCATTATAACATTTTATAATTTACTTTAAAATATCAAAGCTTAATTCAACACTGTTTACTCAATTTGGGCTGAATAACGTAACGAAAACCCTGATTTTGACTCGTTTACAAAATCTTTACCAAAACTTTAGGATCACCTACAAAAATTCAGACCCTAATTCATCCCCCCCCCCCCCCCCGATCACCCAATTTTAGCAAAACAAGCTCAAGAACCCTCGTTTTTACATATTTTTTAAAACCATACTTAGATATAATATTATCAAAAACTGAAAGGGGTTATTTTAGATTTTACCAAATGACGCCTAACTATAGAAAATCAGATTCTAACACCTCTTGATGAGCTCCAATTTGACTGATGAATATTCAGACGTTTTCTAGGGTTTTTGGGATCTTAATTCATGAAATTGGTGATATAAATCGATGGAATGGCTTGGTATTTATAGCTATGAGGTGTGCAAGGACCTTATGCCACGATAGGGGGTATTTATCCACTTTAAACCCATATATACTTATTATATATATAAACATGTTACCGTTTCCCAAGAGAGAGTCTTGTGATACTTCAAGTATTTGTCGTCGCCAACTACAATTTTACTAAAGTGTGTGCCACAAGAATAAATCTGAGCGTAAGAAGAGCCATGGTCATCAGGATAAAAAGAACCCAGAGAAGAAACCAAAGAAGACTCTCAAATCTAATAAGATATTCATTGCTACTGCCTCCGCGACCAAACAAGGAGAGAGTGTTTACCATGGAACCCAATCATTGTGTAGCAAAGGAAACCTTCATCATACCTTAGGCTGGTGAATTGTCCACCTTGGACATTGTAAATCAAAATGTCATATAACCAGAGACTACCCCACCCATGCCTGCTATGGCTGTGGTACAGCTGGTCATTCGAAGAGTTATCGCGTCTAGCATATTAGACACCAAGTACTCCATCGAGTTAGCAGATGGTAATATAATGGAAATCGACAAGGATTACCGCAGTGCTACCTTGCGACTTTCTGATAATTCGTTCAACAGTGATTTACTGCCCGTCAAGTTGAGAAGCCTTGATAATGTTATTGTCACTGAGTGATTGTCTGCAAGTCGCACCAAGATTTTCTTTCAGGCAAAGCTATTAAAGAATGTTCTGATTTCATGGGAATTTCCCGAAGTGTTCTCCAAAGATTGCATGGTCTGCCTCTATCTAGGCAAGTGGAGCTTTCATAGCGACCTGGTGATCAGAGCTGCACGTGTTACTCATTCTCCCTATAGACTTGTACTCCCCGAAATGCAAGAATTGTCCAACCAACTACAAGAGTTATTGGACAACGGATTTATGCAACCCAGTTGTTCCCCCTGAATGCTCATGTTCTCTCTGTTAAGAAGAAAGCCGAATCCTTCCAGATGTGCACACTACTACAAAAACTGGCATTCTTGACGTGCATTGCGTGTCAAGAAAGTGCCTTCTTGACACGCAAATGCGCGTCAAGGATGCGGGGGTCAAGAAGCTTCTTGACGCGCAAAATGCGTGTCAAGAAGCTCTTGACGCGCGAACAATGACACGCATTTTATGACGCGCAATGAGCGTCATAAAATGCACGTCAAGGAAGCCCCCGTCATAAAGAGAGATGACACGCATTTTTGCGCGTCAAGAATGTAAAAAAATTTAAAAAAAAAATATTTTTAATAGAATCACTAGTTTCCACATTTAATAGCAATTAACCTCATAAAAAAACACAATTATAACAAAATAATGCATTTCATATATATATATAACAACATTATAAAGTTAACATGAGTTTACAAATTGATTTAGTATGCTAACCATAAACCTATAATAATAAGTCTAGCTAACACAATATATCGTATCTTTCTCATACCGACTCCAATTGAGGTGATTCAAAAGGCCACAGACTCGTCTCCATGTACTTTACCATATCATCAAGCTAAATCGGTCAAAATCAGCTGCTACAATTGCCATAAATTCCATAAATCGCAGCTGTAACCTGATGGAAAAATTTTTGACCCGTTAAGCTTGCTTTGGTCATATCTTGGTCATACAATCCTGAAAGAACGAACAAAAGAGAATCTAAAACGGGTCACAACGTATTCAGCTGCAATGTAGTGAAGTGCATAAGAATCCTCTCCTAAATCGGGTCACAACTGTGTGTGGAAAAAACCTAAGTATTTCATTTAGGCAAGGGGAGAAGATCAAACAAATCCATAGCAGGCCTACTACTCCTTCAGCCTCAAACACATAAGTTAACTTACGAAACTGACCTTCGAAATTTGCAGTTCTTAGAAGCTTACGAATTGCTGATTCAGGAATATATAACGGCGCACCAGAATGCGTTCCTTGTGCCTGCTGCTATTTATTGTTAAAACTCAAGCAACTAAATAATGATTATTCGCTTGGTTTTTTAAACAATCTGATTATTACCTCAGTTTCTTGTGTGAGTGAGAAACCAAAAGCGGCCCATGAATTTGAATGAACATCAGATTTTGTTTGTGGCTGAAGTAAAAGAATCCATGAAATACACATCTGATTATTTAAAAGGTAAAATAATTTTATCTAACCACCCCTTCTTTGCATAAATATAACAATGGTTCCATAAAGAAATTTGCATAAAGATAACAATAGCATAAACATAACAGTGGTTCCAAAACCACATAATAAGTAAAATTTTAGCAAGCATATAACAATGGTTCCATAAAGAAATTTGCAAGCATATAACAGCAGCAACATACATGAAAACAAATACAACCCAAAATAACCACATAAAACAGTAGCTAACAGAAATACTCACCGTTGAGTTGACCCATTTGAGTTTACTCGTCTTCTTGGATCCAATTTGTACATTATACAAGCCACCTGGTGTAGAAATCGATGGATAGATTGATGAAACCACCATTTGCATCATCATGTAGCCAAACATTGTGTAACCTTGGTCCACCATATCTTCTCTAGGGTAGAAAACAGATATTGCCGTTTCCTGCTCAATGTGTTAGCTGCTGGAATACATAAAGTATATAATTTAAACATACACTTAAGAAGTTTATTCTGAGATCATACCTTACCACCAGGTAATAACTGAGAAAACGCGTGCCAATCATATCGAGGAAACAAATGTGCCAATAAAATATGACCAGCCTCATGTACTGCCAACAGCCTCTTCTTTTCTATAGATACCTGCCCCATTTAAAAAACATGATTAATGACTAAATTACCCTAACAAAGATGCGAAATTTCATAGGTCAAGAGAAAATAAATGCATACTCGTTCTTCAAATTTCTGGTGTTCTTCCTCTGTCAAAAGCACACCCATTTCCTCAAGTAGCTGCTTATCTAATACATCAACAATATCTTTCTGGTATATTTTTGTATGTCCTTTTCTGGTATATCTTTTCACACTTCATATGACAATATTAAATTATTTAAAAAATATCACTTACAGCCATTATCCCGGCTTCATTGACAAGATTTCTTATATCTGCCCCGGAATACCCAACAGTGCGAAAGACCAGCTGTATAGTTTTAAAATGGTAAATTAAAATTATGAAGCCAAAGCCTCAAAATATAATAAAATATAATAAAAACAAAGAAGATGAAATTCTCAAACAAATTGGCTTGGTCAATGGTGAAGGCGTCTTCCTGCTTAACGCTGCTCCATCTCTTGACCTGATTTAAAATGACTTGATATTATGGCTTCATAATCTTCACTTCTGCAACAACAGATGACAGTAATCCACCATGAATACAAATTAGAATATACAGAACCTCATATGAATCTGCTGAAATATATCCATACCGTAGTTTAAACTCGATATGAATCTGCTGAAATTCCTACCAGGTACAATCCAGGGAAAACATTCTGCGATACGAAACATGCACAATCTCATCATCGAAACGAAGAATCAGTTAACAAATTACACAAATCGGAAACTAATTTTGATCGTTGTTTCACATACATCAACTTGCTTCTGTGCGATTCTGTTTCTCTTCTTAGGTCTTCGAGCAGGTCTCGATCCGGTAAATTCATGGATGAGTATGGCTTACATAATACACATACACATTAAGTTATTTATAAGGAGGTTAACATAATGGAGACTTTGGGTTAAGATTATAAAATATATGCATTCCATTTACTAAAATATTTTACCTCTTTAAATGATTTGTTAAAAGGGTGGATTTAATTAAATCCATCAGTATCAGTTATTTTCGGTTGAAAAGAAATGCAAGTAGGGATTCATGAATAATATCTAACCTAGACAAAATATCCCACCTCTATGTGACACAGAATTTAAAGATCTGAAATAGCATCATTTAAAAAATTGACATGTAAAAATGCTTGTCTTATAATGTAGATGCACATACCCTTCCCAAATCTTAACTAAACGTATAGACAAACAGTCCCATCTAGAACTTTCACCACAACATATATGATCATTCGTTCTTAATAATCGAAACACCGTTTTATTGCAGGTTTCAGAGGCATAATGTGATGTTTGTTATTGAGGCCTAAAGGAAAAAACAACACAAAATCTACACGCAACTGAAACCCATGTAGGAAAAACAAAAACAAAAACAAAAAATAAAAATAAAAATGCAAATATCATACCATTCTACGGCAGTGGAGTAAGTTTTTGTGTTTGCATCTTATCAAAAACCTTTTTATTGTTCTCATAAACACTTTTACTTTGCGATCTTCAAGTGGCCACAAACTCCAACTTCCACCAGCACTGTCAACAATATCAGGAGGCAATTGATAAGAATCTAACAAAAAGAGGCAATTTATTACTAATTCTATTCTCAAATTCTTCCATGACCTTATTTAGCACAGATTCTACAAGCTACACAACCATTCTTGTTGCTATAATCCAAACTTGGTGCCATTAGTACCCTAATTAAATAAAATAGACATAGCAAGCGAAACTAAACTGTGACCGTGTCTGTAATTTATATGAAATGACCTAAGATGGTTGTGTAGTTATTTAAACTTCATCAAATACCTTGATTTATAATAGAAAATTGTTCACTATTCCTATAAGACCTATAGCATACATCTCATTTTCAAGATATATTTCTATTTCATATGAGAAGGTTGGATAAAGTTAAAGTGACATTGATCATATAACTTAACATCTTCATATATCATATACGGCATCAGACATTGATACACACAAACGAAATTCTCATAAAAGTAAATACAAATTGCATACAAATCACTGAGACACTACAATTAAGTAAAATAAAATATGAAAGCAACTACACAAACAACAACTAACCGACCTTATGTCAGAGGAAGAAGGCTATCAAATTCCGGCGGGAGAGGAAGTAAGACCCCATCTGTAAAAGCCACAATGAGGAAAATGCATCATAAATTATTGCCGACTGAAATCCCCATCTGTATGCCGCGGGTTAAATTTCATGTTACAGGTTTGAGTGAAATTCCATAATCGGTTTCGTACGGTAGAAGTTGAAAGGATGGGTTGGGAGCGGAGGTGGAATTAATGAATGTGGCATTCGATTTGGGAACTAAACTGAAGCAAGAGGGGGAGAGTTGAGCAGAGTAAACAATCGCAGTGTACGATCTGGTGCTTCAAGAGGGAGAAAGTTGAGCAGAGGAAACATACCTTTAACCCAAGGATTGCTTGAAAAACCCTAAAATTGAAGTAGATGTACGATCTGGTGCTTCACCGTCGGTTTTTCCTATCGTGCCGTTGTGAGAGTGGTGAGGATTTCGGCGGTTGTGGAGGTCGGAGTCGGAGGAGTCGGCTGGAGGTGAGTTGCGGTGGCGGCGGCGGCAGTGGTTGTTGAGTTGGATCCTCCATAAAGAAAAAGAAGCTCCGATTGTTGTTCCACCGAAAAAATGAGAGGTGGAAGTCATTTGAGGAGCAGGAATAGGTATAAGGCAAATATTTTGGGGAAAAGTTGAATTGAGCAATGAGCGGCAATTAAAATTTTAGGACAGGCTTTGGCGGGAAATTTTTTTTATAAAACGACGGATAATTCTTGACACGCGTATTTTAAGTGTCCTCCGTGTTTTTTTTTCTCTAAATATGACAGATATTCTTGACACGCAAAAATGCGCGTCATGAATTCTTAGGAATTACCTATAATTGACATTTTATTTTGACACTTTGGTAATTGCACGTCAAGAATTTTCGAGTGTCATCGTTCGCGTGTCAAGGAAAGCAGTTTTTGTAGTAGTGGCATCAATCACTCTAAGACGATCAAGTTGTCAACAGTTAAGAGTTTGAAAAGAAGACGTTACAAAGACCGCATTTAGGACTCGCTAAGGTCATTACGAGTTCTTTATAATGCCATTTGGTTTTACTAACGCACCAATCGTGTTCATGGCCTTAATTAACCGTATTCGCAAACCACACCTGGATAAATTTGTTATTATGTTCATAGACGATATCTTGATCTACTCCCGTAATAAAAGATGAACATGAAAAACATTTAAGACTTATCCTGGAGTTCCTTAAGAAGGAGAAATTGTACGCGAAGTTTTCAAATGCGACTTTTGGATTCGCGAGTTACATTTCTCAAGTCACGTGATTAATGAAAGAAGTATCAAGGACTAGAAGACGCCTTCGACTCTGCCTGAAATCCATCAACTTTTAGGACTGGCTGGCTACTACCGATGATTCATTTAGAATTTCTCCAAGATAGCCAAGCCTCTCACTGCCCTGACTCAGAAGTACAAGAAGTTCATTTGTGTTTTGAAGACTGAAGCCACTTTCCAGTTGCTGAAGCATATTACCAATTCCCCTCGATAAGTGAAAGTTCATCAGAAGAATTATTCGACCCACAATATGGAACTTGGAGCTGTTGTGTTTGCTCTAAAATATTTGGAGACATTACCGTTACGGAACAAAGTGTGCCACCGACACTAATCACAAAAGTCTTCAGCATATTTTCAGCCAGAAAAGAGTTAAACATGAGACAATGGCAAAGAGTAGAGTTACTCAACGACTATGTTTACGAAACCCACTACCATCCTTGAAAGGAAACGTAGTTGCTGATGCCTTGAGTAGGAAAGATCGAGCAAAGCCTCTTTGAGTCCGAGCTCTTGGTTTGACAATCCAAACCAACCTCACCTCCCTAATCCGTGAAGCTTAACCCGAAGCTCCGAAGGTAAAATTCAAACAAGAAGATTTCCTGCATGGCATGGAAAATAAATTGGTAATATAGCCGGATGAAGCATATTACCTTATGGGTAGACTTTGAGTGCCGAATCTTGGAACAATAAAGAGACTTGGTCTTTAATAAAGTGCACAAGTCTAGATATTCTAATTACCAGGGATCCAACAAGATGTATCAAAGTTTAAAGGATTATACTGATGGCCAAGGTGAAAGGACAATTCAGACCTTAGAAGACACATTACATGTTTGTGTGACAGATTAGTTTCACAGAAGACAGATCTTTGTAATGGTTGGTACAACCATTTGCCACTCGCTGAGTTTCTATTTAATAACAATTATCACTCGAGTACTTGATAACGGTTTGTCGAGACCGTTACAAATCCCCAACTTAATAAAGATTTGTAGTAGTGGAAGTCAGGGTATCGAACCAAGGGAATTAGTGGTCACTTGTTAATTGACTAAATTATAACTAAATTATTCTAAATTACTTTAACCTAAATTGCAAGAAATTAGAAATTTGCCTCTTAGCTGTAAAATTGGATTGGTTGATTTAACACTAAATTACGAAAACTAAATTACGCTAGCAAATGTTGACTTAAACTTATATGAACTAAAGGTAACCACTTTAAGATCCGGTTTCGTGAATTACTGATTTCGCACTTCGAGAATCTAACCTAGAAACCACATAGACATGGCTGTGCTAGAATTCATTCAACCTAACCAACCGACTATTATGAACGTACTTAGTATAGTCCTAGAGCTATGCAATTAAGGTAGTCCGGGAGCGGGGGGTACGAACACGACAATCAATCAGAAAAATCAAACAACTAAACACTGAATTAATGATTGTCACAAGTCAAGAATTCATCCAATGTCAAAAACCCTAATTTGAAATCAGCAAAACACTAACCTTCACTTAAAGTGATTACAAGAAAATTAGCCGGACATGGCAACAGTCGAAAGCACGGAAATCATTGAAAACATCATCGAAGAACTTGGCAAATGCTTGGAATTCTTCACCGTAGGCCTGGAAATCTCCTGAAATCCGTAACCAGCACTCCAAGGTCGTCAAAAAGGCAGAAGATCCGAATGAATGGCATCACATTGGCTTAAATAGCCAAACCCTAATTTTTGGCCGACATTGCACCCACATCGTGTCGCGACAATCCCATATACAAACCTTCGCGCCACGATCTCGCCAAAATAGTCGGGGGCTTAATCTTCAACACGCGTCGTGTCGCGAGGAGCAAGGCTCAACCCTCGCGACACGATCTGACCTTGAGACCAGAATTCTTCTAAACCTTTATCTCTTCAATCTCACCGATCTTGTCACGTTAACGTATAACCCTGAAATAAATGAAACTGTACAAAGTGACGTGTTCCCAGCTAAATATAAACCATAAAAATAGGGAATTACGAATGATAACACGCTACAAATTACTAACACATCAGTACTCAAGTCACCCCTATTCAAAACCTTATAATGGATTCCACATCGAAAGGTAATATAGAAAACCTGGAAAGCAGGGAATGCTTAATCCTTGATACATTTGCTCCTTGAGATACTAAAACGGATTGAGCAACTGGCCAACCGACTTCAACTTCATTTTGAGTTAAATGATATTCGTAACACCTTCCACTTCTATGATTTGAAGAAATATCTATCAAACGAATTGCTTGTCATTCCTTTCTTCTAGATTAGGATTCATGATAAACTCTATCATGTCCAGAACCAGTTAAGATCTTGAACTGTAAGACCAATAAACTAAAACAAGTTTACATTCCCATCTTCATTATGCATTAGAACTTCCGAGAGTCTAGGAAGGGTCTGACCGATAGCTAATCACCCTAAATTCCTTCATATGCCATGAAAAACCAAGGTGGTGGGCAAATGCCTTGGTTGCGCTACAGAAGTAGGATCGAGACATTGTGTACTCGTTTTTGTAGAACAAATTAACACCCAGACAAGAACATCGATAGTGTTTGAGATGTTATGAAGTTGAGCAAATCTAGTCAACATAGATAGATATGTGATGAACAAGATGGTAGTAGATAATATTGATAATTGAATAATTACATTTACCTACCCCACTCATACTCGGGTCTCATGAATAAGTGTGTGTTCATGAACCCTTCACAACTTCTAGAGAACCATGACTAACTATCTCTCATCACTCATACATTCCTCTATTGGATATGCATCTATTTATACTAACATTTGACCTACCAAGAGCAATATAGTAAATACTAAACTAGTGATAATATTACAACAATAAATAATAATCCCTAAGGCCTTGAGTCATAAGTCTTGAGTCGTCATGGTCTTCACCGTGTTGCATGTACTGTATTATAAATAACTCGTTGAGTATTTAGTTACATCTTCCAAATCTCGACGGCAGGGTCTCGGGATTCCCAACAGACTCCCCCTATTTGGTAGATGGATACTCAACATTTGTGTGATATTAACCTTGCCTCCAATTTTTACCACAATGGCATTGTTGCATCTGTTACGGCTTGAGGACTCTTCGTAGGTTAAAAATCACATTGCCTTGCTCATGGCTTGCGTAGATGCTCGATTATCTTCTCACCCATGGATTTTGCAATCAAGCAAACAATAGATAATAAACTTGTTCTTGATCTGTTGTTCTTTGTTGTAATCAAAACACATAAACAACCGTTGCAACAATATTTCTGTGAAGTCTACGAGTAACAAATTATCATCCCATATCAACCAGTAGACCCCAAACTGATAAAGAGATGTATGCTACAAGATTCATGACTTCAAGTAACAATTGTGATTGTGGGTTTCTAACAGAAAACTTATTCGGGCAGAAACATATCCCATACAAGTCATGATATTCATTTAAAATAAGATCATTAACCCAGATCGTTAGCTCAACTAAGAGTAAAATAGGTCTGACCTGAGTATTAACTTCGGCTAGGAGCGATTTTCCGATGTATACTCCAGGGACAGAATCATCTACGGCGCCCCGAAAAATGAACAGAAGCTTAACCCCTACAATCAGGTCTAAAGTTAATATCCGATCAGGGAGGTGTTTTACGATCAGCTAAGCTTCGAACAAAAATTTTCTGGATCAGAAGCAATTTCCAAGAGAGAGAAAAGGTTTTCCAAGAGAGAGTGCAAGTTGCACTAAAGTAGAGAGAAATAGTAGGTTATTGGATGTAGCTTGTGGAAAGAAGAGAAAGTGTCTGATAGTTGACATTTGGGTATATGAAGGAAATAATGGATGGATGGTGACATATCCTTGGTAGAATTTTGAAAAGGCAAACATGTGCTTTTAGTTGTGTTTGACGTGAAATGGAGAACCCAAGACAAAAAGAAAAACTCAATAGATGGTGACATCTCATAAAAGGTGGTCCGTTTTGTTTTCAGATGAATTTCGAGACATAAAATTTGACATACTGTGTAAATAATATTAAAAGAGTACACAAAATTAGGCATATTATACAAGTCAAGAAAGCTTGTGATTTTGAGCAAAAAGATATCTAGATGTGAAGATAATTTTGAAGCTTTGTAAAAAGAAAGCAGGAGATCCTTCTTATCCCATCTTTAAGAAAGAGTGGTGTTCCTCATCATAACCCTTAAAGCTTGTAGTAAGAAACAAATGAAAGAGTTGATAATACAAGGAAACAAAAAAGTTGCAAGTTCTCATGATTATAAGTACATAAAAACTTTAAAAATTACTATTCTCATCTAGATTTCTCATGGAGGAGAGTTCAAAGAAAAAAAACCTCTCCATTTTCTTACAAATGAGCATATGAACACAAAGTTAAGATATCAACCATGAGGTTTCATTAACTCGACCATGGTTATAATGCCAATTGAACAACCAAGGTGGTAGGAAAATATCTTGGTTGAGTTGTGGAAGTAGGATCGAGACTTTGTGTACTCGCTTTTGTAGAACAAATGAACACCCGGGCAAGAACATCAATAGTGTCTGAGATGTGATGAAGATGAGCAAAGCTAGTAAACATAGATATATATGTGATGAACAAGAAGGTAGTAGATAATATTGATAACCGAATGATTACATTTACCTACCCCACTCATACTCGGGTCTCATGAACAAGTGTGTGTTCATGAACCCTTCAAAATTTCTAAAGAACCATGACTAACTATCTCTCATCACTCATAGATTGCTCTATGGGATATGCATCTATTTATACTAAAATATGACCTACCAAGGGCAATATAGCAAATAATAAACTCGTGACAATATTACCACAATAAATAATAATCACTAAGGCCTTTAGTCATAAGTCTTGAGTCATCATGGTCTTCACCGTGTTGCTCCTACGGTATTATAAATAACTCATTGAGTATTTAGTTACATCTTCCAAATTTCGACGTCATGGTCTCGGGATTCCTAACATGCCATTTGTCCCCGACACATTGCATATTCCGACGAAATCTGAAAACCCATGATGAGCAAAGCCTAGGCTGATCATGCAAGGAAAATCATAATTTTGGGTGCACACATAATTGTAACCTGAACTGCATGAAAATCCTGGTAGAAGCCATTCGTGAGTGATCATTATTTGTCCAAAACCTTTCAAACTCAGAACCTCATTCATTTGTGTGTGCAACACATATCTTGTTAATGAACTGTTGTGGATTGCCTATCAACTCCACTTCATTAGAACTCTTGTCAAATATCTAAATGTCACTTGGAAAAGCTAGAATCAAATTAGACAGAATTACCCTTAAATTGTCAACCGATGCAGCGCAATCAATCAAAATCAATTGAAATTCGAGATGAAATTCTCTTAACAGGGGGGGGGGGGTATGTGACAACCTGTAAAATTTCCTCGTCAACCTTAACCATTGACTATACATTTAATCATTAATCTATTCCTTAATAGTGTATTTGCTGCATTAGACTTAATTTTTTTAATTATATTAGGTGACCATACATGCAACACCCGATACCTTACTTGACTAACCCATGACAATATTGAAAATCGAACATTACAAACGAGAAAAATTCTATACTTTATAGTTGGAATTTTAACAATAATAAAATAGAAAAAGACTTATATATTTTTCTCGTCAACTTCGTATTATTATTTAATACGTATCCTTCATCAACTGTTTTAGACATCATTATCTATTGAACTATCTAGTTTAATACAATTATTATTTTACGTCTTAAATTCTCAAAGTGAACTCATTTAATTATTTGACATGTTATTCATTTAAACTTCCTAGTTTAAATAAACCACGAACAACTACGTCAAAATAATTAACCATTTATTTATTTAACACATTCGCGTTTAATTATTTTATACGCATTTGTATGTTAATTAAATAAACCCAACACTAGTTAGTAATTATTTTATTAACAAAACGTAACAATGAGATCATTCCTTGTAAATCATTCGTCAAAACCTGATCATTTAAATCAAACCTATGCACTTGATTACGCCCGTTTAGACAACCATATCACTATCTTTTTTAATAGTTCGACTAGATGATCACCACCTTCTTGAGTTTTTATAGAACTTCCCTAATTATATTTTTTATAAAAAATTAGTTGACCTTTTACAATATCATACAAATCCCATTTTATGACAAAGCATCTTACTCAATATTCTCCCAATCTTCCTCTAATCTTCCAAGACCCCACTTGATTCCACCTCCCTCCTTCCGTTCTTCTTTTCACGGCATTCTAACGCCCACACAAACACAATTTCACTTAATCCTTCACCTACACCTTATTCTCTCTCTAAAACATCATGAACACTATGAACACTCAAGAATACCCCCTTCTAAACCCCTAAAAATTCGGTGATCAAAGCCTCAACAAAGTCATCAACATCAAGCCTACACAAACAGAGAAGCAACAAGCACTTCGGATCAACCATCAAGTATTTTCTTCTTGTTTTAGGAAGAACTCTTTGCAAGGAAATAACAATTTCTTTTATTCTTCTAGTTCCTGTGTGTTTAAACACAAAACAAATCAACTATCAAGTCTTGATAAAACCCCGTGTTCAAAAGAATCTATTTTTGGAAAGTAACCAAAATACATGTTTAAATAACTTTTTATGTCACATAAACTCTTGAATATTTTCTTTGATAAAGAAAAGGTTTTTTTAACATATAAATAACAACCAATTGATTTAACATGAAAGAAATGATCCTAGAATTCCAACTACGGCAAAATACGGTTAAATTAGCTACTTTGATCAACTAGTTTTTGCTATGAGTGATTAAAATTTTCATGACCTATTTTAAAGGTGTTATTATTGTTCATATATTGTTATTTAGTAGAAAAAAATGTGATGTAAAAAGTCTAATGGATTGAAACATGGAAAATAACACATACAAATGACGTTTAGTGGGTTTTTAATGATCAAAATTCAAACCGAGACTAATAGTTCATTTTTTCTCAGAAAAATTTATGATTTCACATTAAAACATCTTTGGTGAAGACACTTTTGATATAACAAAGGTTAGGACACCTAAAATGGTAATTAGGATACCCGAAAACCCTAAAAACGGAAATGAATGGAACTCACTACATCAACCAACCTAGTTTCAGTTTGGATAGTAGGTTTTAGTCATTTTATGTTTCTAAAATGAATCATAAGAGCCTATATTGAAAAATCTTGTTTTAGAAAGAATCCGGGTCAAAGAATAGTATAAACCGAGCCGAGAAAACCCTAGATTTGTAACCCGTGATCAAGTCTAACAATCTGAATCTTTTTTAGATGAAATCAGTAGTTAAAAATGTCACCAATAATCTTAGAATTATTTAGAAACTGAAAAATAGGTAAAGGAAGTTACCGGACGAAAAACAGATAAATACCGGGCTAGCAGAGCAATACCGGCAAAACCGACAACCAAGAATCTAAAAATATGAGAAAATATATCTTTGAAATACACAACATCTTAGTCAATCATTTTCATGAAAACTAATAATTTCTAAAACAATTTGAAATTAGATCACGTATCGGATATCGGCTTAAACCGTTCATTTTTGACAATTAATCACTATTTATTGAAAATTTGCCAAATCCTTTGAGATAAAACTTCATAATATTTATGATGTAAATATTATCATGAAAATGAATTTTGAAAAGAAATATATATATTTACAACGATATATATAAACTTGAGTATTTTCATACACGGAGATTGTTTAACTATATATTACCCTTAACGATTCAATATCATTTATCGCGTTTAATCAAATGAAATACATACATATATATATATATATATATATATATATATATATATATATATATATATTGACTATATATAATCTTAATTATATCATGTTGTAACGCAAATTGAATGCTTAATATTTACTTAGACGATAAATATTTTGCCAAAAACTTATATATACATTTGAACAATAAATATACCTCCAATAACCTATATATTTATTTGAACAATAAATATACTTTCAAAAAAATAATTTCCGTTAATACTAACGGCTAACCAAAGTCAAGACTTGACCAATTTTATTTAGTAATGGAATAATTACTCAATAAACATCGACCCTAATAGTCTTAATATATATTTGCGACTTACAGGTCACATGCATATTCTCTTGTGTGATACATACATCACCATTCCCAGGTGAGTTTCACGGCGCCTTCTTATTTACTGTTTTATAAGTTGGGGGAGAATTCATATAAACATTTATCTATTGCAAAACATTTATCTTTGCAAACGTTTACCATCAAACATTTATCTTTGCAAACCTTTATCGTTAAATATTTAAACATTTACATTTACATGTACATTATAAATATTGTTTGTTATTCTTTACAAAGACTTATCATTATGCATTGCAAACATTTATCATGATTTTATTGCATCCATTCACCATTAAATCTTATCATACTTGACAACGAGGATATCACGTAAGACGTAAAGATTACATGTTCTTTTCATTGTTTCCAAAACATCTTATGACAAATTCAAATGCATTATTGTACCTATCCCACTATTAATTGAATTCAATTAGTTCAGTACGAGAAGATGACTAATGAGTAGATCTATTAGGTTGACGCCCCTGCCTATAAAATTGGCCACTCCAATTTCCTGACTCCAAGGATATAGACAATAGGTAAATGACAGTTATTCTTGTCCATTAGGTATCATTGAGAAACGGTGCCAAGAGTTCATAGTCAGTTAGTGTTTGAATTCAAGGTTCATGTTAATCTTACAACCACATTATCCTAACATACGTCAACTTGATTAATAACATCGCATTACTTGAATTGCATAAGTCTTTCAAACTTTATACATTTCATTACATGAATTGCATATGTCTTTCAAACTTTATACATTGCATTACGTGAATTTCATAAGTCTTGCAAACCTTATACATTATACAACTTGAACCGTACATGCCTTTCAACATCAAACTGTACATACTTTTATCATTGTACTACAAGTCTTTATCACAAAGCTTTGTAAAACTTGACTCACACGAGTCCTTTTACTTAAACTTGTGAACTCACCAACTTTCTGTTGACCTTTTAAACTTTTGAATTTCTAAGTACTTAACTACTGTTTGCTTGGAATGTCATTTATCAAAGGAGCTACATTTCGTGGTGTCATAGTCATCATTCAACATTTTCGAAGATTTCCTAAATTGAGTCGTCATACTTTTAAATCTTAATATTATTATCTTGAAATAATGTTTACTTTCACTATCTTTTCGCTACAACTTGTAAAACTACGCTTGTCAAATCAAAACGGCTCATTTGTCTAATCATGTAGAGGTCGATTCCTTATAAACATGACTGTGATTCCATCAGTCACATGCCTCCGATGCCGTGTAATCAGTCTGTGACATGTTGTATGTGACATATCTAGAATGTACAAACCTTCTTCTCTAGGTGCTTTGATTAAAATCTTTTCTTCAGGTACTTTTACACCAGGTTTTAATATAAGAGCCTCAGTCTCATTAAAAAAATATATATATTCAATTTCTTGTCACACATTTGTGAGACACTTAGAAGATTAAAGTTAAGAATATCAACATAATTTACCTTATCAAAGTTAAGCTTCCAATTTTTCGCCTTTCCATGACCAGAAATGTGACCTTTAGTGCTTCCAAAAGCAACTGGTCTTCCATTATGTCTTTTTGTATTTTTTTAGTAAGTTTTTATTTCCTGTCATATGACTGGAACATCCCCTTTTTAGAACCGAAACACTTGTCTGAGATTTATTACAAGTAAGACAGATGGGTTAGTTTCTTTAGGGGGGGCAAGCCTTTGTGGTCTAGGGCCTTCCCATGGCATCATTGTGAGTGATACTCCTTAAAACAAAAGTTTGAGTTAGAGGTTTATCATTTGTCATTCTAGATGAGCTTTTAGATTTCTTTTTTGAAATAACTTGTCTTTATTGACTGTTGGGAAAAGCACTTTAGGTTGACTGAAATTGAATAAGTCTAGCAGCCCTTCTCTATGTATATTCTCTCTGTTTTCTAGTTTTAGGCGATTCAAAATGAGGAACTTCTGACTTTGTCAGTTGATCATGTAATTGGTCTGGAAGGATCTTGTTCAGTGTTTCAAGCTTGGAAGATGACAGAATCAGTAACTATAAGCTGAGTTTTATTATCACCGAATGAGAACAGGACAGACACAAACTTACCTAATGAAAACTCAACTGGTAAAAGTTGTTGGGCTATACATTGTAAGGAATGAACATTAGATTGGGCTTTCATTGTTTTGGGCTTAGTAGGGTTTACGATATGGGCTTCTTGGACCGATTTCTTTATGTTTATGATTGAACTTAGGGTTTTGTAGAGGGTAGTATATAAACCCTCAGAGTGTTTATGATTAGGTAGCTTTTGAGATTACGATTTCTGCCTCTCTACTTGTTTACGATCAGTTTCACTAGCTCAAAGAAAGTATTGTGTTTCATTCAAGATTTGATCTTTGTTGTTTATCTCTTTGTCAAATCTATTTCTTCTACTTTCTTCTTGAATCAATCACTTACGAGGATTCCGCACTCGTTCGTGATATCAATATCGTGTTTTGGTAGATTTTCTGGACCAACAATTGGTATCAGAGCCAAGAATCACTGATTCGAGGTTCTCACGGTATTGGATTCAAGTGTTTTCTGGAAAAAGGTTCGATTTTTGAAGGTTTTGAAGGTGTTCTTGGGGTTTACGATCGGGCTGCTGCTGTGTTTGAGGGTTTACGATCTTTTTCTGGGTTTGTTTGTGTGTTTACGACTGCAAGTGTTTGAAGATCATCATCGGAAACGTGTTTACGAGTTCAAGTTTCGATTTTTATCGGTTTACGACCAAGAAACTGGTGTTTACGACATTTTCTTATCGGAATTGAGAGTTTACGACTTTTATTTGCCGGAATCATCAATCGTAATTGAAGTTTACGATTTTCTCGGCCGGAATCGACGTTTACGATTAAGCTTCCATCGTAATCTGTGTTTACGATCCGGTGTTTACGACTCGCTGTGTGATTTGATCGGAATCAGGTGTTCTCGATCGTAATCAGGTGTTTACGATCGTAATCTCTCTTTTTGGACATTTGGACTTTAGTTTTAAGTTTTCCTAAGCTTACGTTATGGATTTCGAACCGACCATGTATCAGAAGTTGGATTTTGAGATTGGATCCATCACCCGTCCACCAAGACTCACATCGGCGGATAACTTTCTGAAGTGGAAATATAGGTTTGAAAACCACTTGAAGAGTGTTGATCTAAGACTATGGAGAGCAGTAATTCAAGGGCCATACACGCCTACACACTCAGAAGGAGTTAATACGGGGAAAGCTAAAAAGGAAGAAGAATATGATGATGATGATTGGGAAAGATGTAACAAAGCTGAGAGGGCGTTTGCTATCATTGTCACATCCCCGATTTCCACTAACAGAGTTTTACCGTGTGGGGTGTGAACCAGACCAGGACCCGAGTCATTAGTTACATCAAACATAAGTTAAGGGTTCAAAATGTAAATATATTTCCAAACGGGAAATATCAACCAGAGTTTAAGTTTAGCGGAAGCTTATAAAAGTTATGTTGCGCAAAACAAGCGCCCGACAAGTAAATAAAGTTCAAGATAAAGGTTTTAAAAGCAAGTTCCCAAAAATAAAGTTTAACCAGCGTACGTGCCCAAAAATCCGATTCTCCTAGCGTCCTGCAAGGCATGCATAAGAGCAAGTGTCAACTAATGTTGTTGAGTTCACATAAGCACATAAGTATACTAGTATAGTTATGCAGTACGAATACAACAGTTTTTATTCGTATATAAGCATGTATATTAACAGTACAATCCATATCGTAGGTAGCGAGCCTAAGTTCATGTCACTAAAACGTTCACAACCGAAGCTGACCTATTAGTTGTAGAAATAATTCCTTACGTGGTTTGCCTTCCCCGTGTCTACTCGATCACGGTAAGTTTAGGCTGACATTGTCCTCAGTCCGACCGCCAGTCGGGTGGTGCATCTCGTGCCCGCTGATTGGGGTTTGTCAGACCCCAGTAGTACTACCCAATATCCCCTCGCTATAAACTATTAACGGTTCGATAAGTAAGGACTTTCAAAGATAAGAATTTTACATGAACATGTGATATATGTTGGATTTCTACTTTAATCATACATAAACGTTGTCGTGTTATCAACCTAACCCGGGTGTAACGTGTTTGCGTGTGTTATCGTCCAAAACCGGACCTAACGTAAAGGTTGTGTAACTCACCTTAGGGTGCGCTGCTACAATTTAGTAAGATTTCGAGTCTTGCGTAGCTACCGAACACCTATTGAATTTACATACGTAAGTGTGTGTCCGCACATGAGTCACATAGCCTAGACGACGATATTAAGACCAAGTAATTTCAAATATGACGTAGGTGACAATTTCACTACATGATAAAAATCGTTTGTTCGAAAGCAGTCAGAAATGAAATTTAGTCAAGAACAGAAGGATTTACGAAAACCAATGCACGAATATTATTCCTAATAATAAGAATGTAGAGATGATCGGGTTATATATATATATATTTTCGTAAATATAAATATCGAGGTGTAGTCGAAAGTGTGAAAAAAAGATAAAACGTCGATATATATATATATATATATATATATATATATATATATATATTTATATGTCGTGCCAAAGTTTCGAGAGTATAAAAAAAAATTATTTAAAACATACGCACGTATATAAGTGCACGCCAATAAATCAAGTATGTATATATATATTTCTATGTTGCAAACTAATTTATATTAATATAAACGAGCCTATAATATTTTGATTAATTAAAATCGTAATGTTTTTTTTTGTATTATAAACGTTCAACAAGAACCCTAATGGGGTCTATGAAACTTTCACGGGACGAGATTTAATAGTAATGTGATAGGAGTTTTAGGTTTTGGAGTAAGAAATCTTGAAATCTTAAAAAAAAGAAATAAAACAGTGAAAATGGTGGTCACGGGTCTCGAACCCGTCACCTCACGTTTAAGATTCAACGCCCAAACCATTAGGCGAGTTGTTGTTTTGTTAACAGACTTGCATTATAATTCCTTTAAGCATACAAATGATGGTAAACTGGATGGCTCATGAAAAAAAAAAACAGGAAAAAAGGAAGAGGGTTGTGGGGATTCGAACCAGAGACCTCACGGTCTCAAACGAATGCTCTAACCAGCTAGGCTACATGCGAGTTTTTTGTTTATATCCAGAAGCTTAAGTATTTAACCCGACCCGTCCAGACTTCATCTTCTTCATTAACCCTAATGTCGCCGGAGATATTTTTCGGCGACCGGAAAAACGTAAAACTTGAAATCGAGACTATAGAAACATGCGATTTACATAGGTTATGGTTTACCTCAAATCACTGATGAGTTTTGGCGGGTTTTAGATGCCGAAAAAGAAACCGAAAATCTTGACTCCGACGCTTGACATTGCTCCGTTCTCCAAATCGATGCTACAGGGTTGCTCGGCAGAGGGAGGCGATCCCAGTGATGTACGAATGGTTAAGAAATAGTGCTTGGTTGGCCGGACTTTTTGAGTTCGCCGGAAAACATAAAAAAAACGAGAGAAAGAACGAGAGCTTGAGAAAGGGTGTGTGTTTCGCAATTGAACGGATCTTGAGCAGTAATATGATTCTTGCAATCACAGGAGACTTGAATGGGGGATTGATTGGCTTAATTTGAAACCAACGATGATAATGCCGATCGGTCGAAACCGATTCACGTTTTACAGCTCGTAAATGTCATTTATGTGACTATGGGAAAATGACAAAATTAGTCCCTCTACAATTTACAAGATGACACAATGTTTGGGTAATTGCATAAATGGTCACACAAGTTTTCTCAAAGAAAAGGGTTTAGTACTTGGCGAGAATAGTCCCTCGGGTTTATAAAAGGCCAACGGGAGTACGGGACTAACGAAAAACATAAACGATGGCCAAATGAGTGTATGCATCTCAACACCATATAACGTGTAACGTTTATGAGAAATATAAACTTAAATGACCAAATAAAATTATAGATAACAACTTCTAATTATCTGTTTAAATTCACATAAAATCATAGTTATAACCCCATAACTATATGTTTTAAGTTCCTATAAAAAAATATAGAAACGCTTCGTACAATTACGTGACACATCGTCACATAAATCATGAAATATTATGTGTGTAGATATATACTTATATACCACATAAAATCATAGATGTATTTGTCACATAAAATGACAAAACGTTCCATAAAATATGATTTACATAAAATCATAAAATATAACTATTCAAGTAAGTTAACCGACGTCTAGACTCATGTGCATCGCTCGTGTAACTATGAAAGTTAACGGAAGTAACGGACGTTATCGAAACATAACACAAGTTGTTAACGGAGTTAACCTGGAAAATTGGCGGTTGTCACATCATCCCCTTGTTAAAGAATTTTCGTCCCGAAAATTGCCTTAAGTTGCTACGGTTTCTGTGGAAGGAAAAGAAAAATTTTAGGGTTGCTACATTATCCTCTTGTTAAGGAAATTTTGTCCCAAAATTTAACTCATACCTTAATTAGATGTTTACGCTTGATCAAATAGGTGAGGATATTTCTTTCTCATCTGATCTTCACGTTCCCACGTGAATTCTGGTCCACGCTTAGATTGCCATCTTACTTTGACGATGGGAATTTTACTTCGTTTCAATGTTTTCTCCTCACGTCCCATGATTTCCACGGGTTGTTCGATAAATTGCAGATTTTCATCGATTTGTAGTTCCTCTAACGAAACTATGAGAGTGTCATCAGCTAAACACTTCCTCAAGTTTGAAACGTGAAACACGTTGTGTACTCCATCCAATTCAGGAGGTAGATTTAAACGGTAAGCCACCGGACCAATAGTTTCGGTGATCTCGAATGGTCCTACATAGCGTGGATTTAACTTCCCGTGTTTTCCAAAGCGTACAACGCCTTTCCAAGGTGAGACTTTCAGTAGTACTTTGTCGCCGACTTTGAATTCCAAAGGCCTTCGGCGTTTATCTGCATAACTCTTTTGTCTATCTCTTGCCGCTTTCATGCGGTTTCTGATTTGCACGATTCTCTCTGTGGTCTCGTGCACTAGTACAGGTCCAGTGAGTTGACTCTCACCGACCTCAGCCCAACAGACCGGGGATCTGCATCTTTGTCCGTAAAGATCCTCAAATGGAGCGGCTCCAATACTGGTATAATAGCTGTTGTTATAGGAGAACTCTACCAGTGGTAAGTGCGTTTCCCAATTCTTGCCGAAATCGAGCACACATGCTCTAAGCATATCCTCGAGAGTTTGGATGGTACGTTCAGTCTGTCCATCTGTTTGAGGATAATACGCGGTACTAATATCTAATCGAGTGCCCATCGCTGCTTGTAAGGATCTCCAAAAAATTGAAGCAAACCTGGGGTCTCGGTCGGAGATAATCGATAATGGCACTCCGTGTAGCTTGACAATCTCCTTGAGATAAATCTTTGCAAGCTTGTTTGTTTTGTCATTTTCCTTAATAGCTAGGAAATGGGCGAACTTTGTTAACCGGTCAACGATGACCCAAATCATATCGTTACCGCCAGAAGAACGGGGCAATCCCGTGACGAAATCCATCGATATTTCTTCCCATTTCCATTCAAGAATTTTAGGTTGTTGCAGTAATCCTGCTGGCTTTTGATGTTCCGTTTTGACCATTGCCCACGTCAAGCACTTGCTAACATATCTAGCGATGTCAGCTTTCATATTGGGCCACCAATATAACCCTTTTAAGTCTTGATATATTTTGTCTGAACCTGGATGGATTGAATAACGGGACTTGTGGGCCTCGTCCATCACCAGTTCTCTAAGATTTCCATGGAGAGGTACCCATATACGATCCTTATAATAACGAAGTCCATCGGACTTAACTTCAGAAGTTCCATATATGTCACGTAATGATTCAGACCCGAAACTCTCCTCCTTTAGGGCCTCTTTCTGAGCATCCCGGAGTCTATCCGTGTCACACCCCCAAATAACCACTAACGGAATATATACCGTTAAGGGGTGCGAGCAAACCAGGACCACAACCATTAGTTACAAATACTAAACGAATCAGAGTAAAGTCCAAACATTAATAATAAAAACAGTTTAACAGTACGCAGCGGAAAACATTGTCTTTAGCACTAACCACGTGCTTTACAAAATCGGTGTTTTAAATTCTCAATTAAGTTTAATTAAAAATAAAATGTCTTCGTGTGCCATGCCAACCCGATCCAGATACTCCTTAGCGATCTACAAAAGTTTAAACCACGTAAGTGTCAACCTAACGGTTGGTGAGTTCACAGTGGGCTTGTCATGCAGTGGCCCGGTCTCATAATTATAATCGTGTCAACATATACTTATGAAATATTTATTTGTGAAGAGCAATGCCCTGTAATGTCCAAAATCATAGTAACGTGGTTTAGAAATATTAATGTCCTTAACATACGTTATCGGGTATGTACTAGTTTTGTATAGTTAAAGTGCTCAACCGATATCGCGGGTAGCTAATCCGTTGTTACATGCACTAAGGAAGTTTGTACCAAAGCTGACCAATATTGTAGTGGCCGTGCCATCCTGTTTTGCGGACCTATGTCATCGCGGTTTTGCCTCCCCCGTGTCCTCTCGGGATCACGGTCAGATAGGCTGATATTGTACCTCCGTGCACTCCCCGTGCCACGGGGCGGAGTTTGTCAAACTCCAGTAGATCTACCCAACATCCCCTCGCTTTACAATTAATGGTACAATTAAGTTGAGGACTTTTTCAGTTATAAGGCAATCCTTAGAAATCATGTGATATCATGTGGTTTAGACTTTAACCTACACTAGCCATATTAAAACAGTTTTCCTTTGGGTTCTCATGAATCCCGAAAATATTTTCAGTTTTGTTTTAGAAATAGTTGTTTTAGTATTTCACAAGTGCTTCCCATAAAACACTTCAAGTTCATCAAGTGGAAGCCAAGCACTCCCGAGTTCAAGTTCATCAAGTGGGTGCCAAGCACTCCCGAGTTCAAGTTCATCAGAGAGGTGCATAGCTCTCATAAGGTTGTCAGCATTGTTTTTCATTAAGGTATTCAGTGTGTCCCAAACGGGCTCACAGTAAACGGGTTAGTGACACTCACCTTTGGTTGCACTGCTACACTTGCTAAATAATCCAAGTATTGCTTAACGAAGACCTATGAACACGTTTAGGTCTTAAGTATTAGTTTTGTGTCTAATCTTTAACTTAACGTCACTATGGCCCATAACATAGCACGTTGGAACTACGACTCGACATACCGACACACGACACCGATGGTTGATCATAAACAAGGGTTCATATACATCTGAAATCAAAGCATGTATCGTCATAGCATAATCATGTAAGTCACGGCATAACATTCAATTAAATTGCACAAGTTTGGATTCTGGTCTCAGTTTCGCTAGCAGTTTCGCTAGGCAGTTTCGCTGTGTGCACGGGCAGCACTTTCGCTAGGCAATACCCGATGACACAGTTTCGCTAGGCTAGTTTCGCTCGAAACTGTTGGCACAGTTTCGCTAGCCTAGTTTCGCCCGAAACTGGTTTAAACTTTCGTTCAGGGAATTTCGCTCGGTAGTTTCGTCCGAACAGGTCTGGTTGGTCTACCCGGCGACACTACAGTTTCGCTACATAGTGTCGCTGGATGAAGATATACATAATTTCGCTACATAATTTCGCCCAGAGAACACACAGTGTCGCTGGTCGCGAAAAACTCACAAATCAGCCTAAAAATCAATCTAACAGCTTCCATATTTCATGTAATTCAATATCTAGCACGCATAATCATTTACCAACATAAATCAGTAAGCTTTAACACCTTAAACATGGGTTTTCATCATCAAATCACCAAAAACACATTTTAAACCTAAAATGACCTAAATAGCATAAATCTTCATTATGGTTTGATTTCAAACGTAAAGTTACAGACTTTATGGTAGATCTAGCATCCCTAAGCATCATATCAGAAGATCAAGTGATTACATGAAGATTCAAGCATGCTTTTTAAAAAAACACATAGAAATACATAAAGAATGGTTTTGGGACTCACGATTCAATCTAGGGCTTGAATGGATGAGATGAGATGATGGTTCCTTGATGGTTTTCTTGACTGACCAGAAATCTCGAGTGAGCAGATGAGAGTGGTGTGTGTGTTTTGTATGAAATGACGCAAAAATGAGATCTCTAGGGTTTTATGTTATTATATATCAGGGGCTAGTTTCGCTGGCCAAGCGAAACTGACTCTGTAAGTCAAAGGTTAAGCTAGCCGGGCGACACTATAGTTTCGCCCGGTAGTTTCGCTGGAACCCAAAAGTGACCAATTTACATTCTAAGTAAGATAAGCATGGTTCATGAATTTCACACAATTACACAATTAATCAACAAACATGTTGCACATACTTCCTCATAGAGACAATTCCATAAGTAAACACATATGGACGGGTTCGGTGATCAACCAAAGGTCGTGGACGTATTCGGTCTATTTAAGCATTAGTTACTAAGTTAACACTTATAACGTAACTAACGGAGATTGTCTAACGGAAGTAAACCTTGAAATTCTCGGATGTCACATCATCCCCTTGTAAATGGAATTTTCATCCCGAAAATTATTCTTGTGTCGTAGCGTTCGCAGCCTCAGCTGTCGTGGTTGCTGGGGAAAGAAAGCAAAAGTTTTAGGGTCGTCACATCCTCCTCCCGTTAAGGGAATTTTGGTCCCCAAAATTAAATCATACCTCGAGTTTCTGTGGACGTTTGCCCGAACAAGTGAGGATACTTTTTCTTCATTTGATCCTCTCGTTCCCAAGTATATTCAGGTCCACGCTTTGAGTTCCATCGAACTTTGACGATCGGAATCTTGCTACGTTTGAGGGCTTTCTCCTCGCGTCCCATGATTTCTACCGGTTGCTCGATAAATCTCAAATGTTCGTCAATTTCTAATTCCTCCAAAGGAATTATTTCGGTGTCTTCAGCCAGACATTTCTTCAGGTTAGAAACATGAAACACGTTGTGAACTCCATCGAGCTCTGCAGGGAGTTGTAGACGGTAGGCCACCGGGCCTACCTCCCCAATGATTTCAATTGGACCGATATAGCGAGGATTCAACTTTCCACGCTTTCCGAAGCGTATCACACCTTTCCAGGGAGATACCTTTAATAGTACTTTGTCGCCTACCTCGAACTTCAAAGGTTTACGGCGTTTGTCGGCATAGCTCTTTTGTCTGTCTCGTGCTGCGGCTATCCGTTTTCTGATTTGAATAATTCGCTCCGTTGTATCATGAATGAGTTCTGGTCCGGTGAGTCCCTTCTCACCCGTTTCGGCCCAACGCACGGGCGATCTACATTTTCTGCCATAAAGAGCTTCAAAAGGTCCTGCACCAATGCTCGAATGATAACTGTTGTTGTAGGAGAACTCCACCAACGGAAGGTGAGCCTCCCAGTCTTTACCGAAGTCGAGAACGCAAGCTCGGAGCATGTCTTCTAAAGTCTGAATAGTTCTTTCCGTCTGACCATCGGTCTGCGGGTGATAGGCTGTACTCATATCTAGTCTGGTTCCCAGTGCTTCTTGCATAGATTGCCACAATCGGGAAGTAAATCGAGGATCTCGGTCAGAGATAATGGTCTTAGGCACTCCATGACGTGCCACAATTCGGTCAATGTACAGCTTAGTTAACTTATCCATATTGTCACTTTCTCTCATTGGGATAAAGTGTGCAGATTTGGTTAATCGATCAATGATAACCCAAATCGCATCCGGTCGATTTGATCGATGAGGTAATCCCGTTACAAAATCCATGGAGATATCCTCCCATTTCCATTCTGGGATCTTTGGTACGCGAACGCCTATACGTACACTATTTCGGGGAAAGCGACAACGAAACGATGCTACACGCTACGTCCTGATTTCTACTACGATGACTACGCCGACGGTGACTTTTATGGGGAAAACCGACTTTCGACGATAGCCACTTACGACTTACGACGTTCTTCGACGACGCCTCGATTTTGCACGAAAATCTTTTCCGAACTAATAGTGGGATAACGGGGAACTGTTGATATACATATTATGGGATATGTATAGAATATAACTGTGACTGAACACTGGCTACTTTAACTGTCCAGCAAGATGTCTGGAAGAGGACACGGGAGGAGCAACATTAACATGACGCCTGCACAACTACAAGCTATGATTAACGAACACGTGCAAGCCGCGGTGGCAGCCGTCCAAGCTGCATACGCCGCACAGGGTAATTTTTATGCCGGTTAAGGCACAAAACGATTTTATTTTGACCTGTTTAAACTTAAAACCCGAACTATTATTGCATCAGGAAACCAGCATCACTGCACATTTATGTCTTCATGGATTGTAAGCCAATGACGTTTTCCGGCGAAGAAGGAGCGGTAGGACTCCTCAGGTGGAACGAGAAATCTGAAAAGGTCTTCTCTATGTGCAACTACCCAGCTGAGAGCAAAGTGAAGTATGCTACTGGTACTTTCGAGGGAGCTGCTCTCTCCTAGTGGAATGCCGAAATTCAGATGATTGGGGTAAATGCGGCTAACAACATGCAATGGGAAGCATTTAAGGAACTGATTATGGAGGAGTACTGTCCCCGTGACCAAGTGAAGAAGTTAGAGGGCGAATTCTTGAATCTGAAAATGACTGGGTCTGAAGTCAAACAGTATACTGCGCGTTACCATGAGTACGCGGTGCTATGTCCGACAATGGTTGATGCTGAATTTAAACGCATTGAGCGTTATCTGGAGGGTCTCGCACCCCAAATCAAGAGCTTGGTGACCGCTAGCAACCCAACAACTGTGCAGCAAGCCATCCGTTTAGCTCACAAGCTTACTGACCAGGAGATTGAGAAGGGTACACTTCCTGCTAAGGCCATAGAGAAAACTGCCTTAAGTGGCAAAAGAAAAGCTGATGATGAAGCTCCTGAAAACTCCATGAACAATCAAAGTGTGGGAAACAGCACCGGGAGGTCTTATAACTCCCAAGGTCAAAGCAAGAGGTCTGGGAACAACAGTGGTAACAACCGCCAGGGCGGTAATGGTCAAAGCAACTATAAAGGTAACCTGCCCATGTGTAACAAGTGTGGGAAGCATCACACTGGTATTTGTAGAAGGAATTTAAGCTGTGAAAGGTGTGGCAAGAAAAGCCACGAGGCAAAGGACTGTTGGGCGATTCTTCCAGAGCAACAAAACCACCTAAGGCAAAACAACAACAACCATGGAAACAACCGGGGCAATGGAAACAACAATGGTCAGAACCGTAATAACAACAATGAAGCTCCCAGAGGAAATGGTAATGGGAACTGCTATGAATGCGGTGCTCAAGGCCACATGAAAAGGGACTGCCCGCAGTTAAGAAGACAGGGAAACGGTAACCAAGGAAACAATGGTGGGAATGGTAATGGTGGAGGTAATGGCAACGGGAATGGTAACAACGGGAATGGTGGAAATGACAGAGGAAGAGCTTTTGTTATGGGTCAAGGTGAAGCTCGCAACGATGCCAACGTGATTAACGGTAAATTCATCCTTAATGGTTTCTTTGCTACTGTATTGTTTGATTCTGGTGCTGAAAGAAGTTTTATTTCCACTAAGTTTGCTAAGTTGATT
>JBCNJP010000027.1:111061253-111154253 GCA_039602395.1 Deinandra increscens subsp. villosa
CACGACATTTGTAGCACTAGCCTTAGACTGGGATTTCAACTTCTCAAAAATGATGCTGTTGGATTGGGTTGGGAATGCAGATTTGAGTGCAAGAGAACAGTTCCTGATGACATCAAGTTCATGGATAATGGAGTGTTCGGCCTGCAAACACAAGACAGAAAAGGAAAGAGCAGCTTTTAGGGGAGGATTGAATGGACCAAAAGAGGTGCCTTTCCTGAAGTTGCAAGAGAACAAGTTGAAGTAGAATCTGATGCTGAACCAGAGGTGCACCCAGTCAATGCATCTCTGGCAGAAGATCATGATGTGGCTGCCAATTTTCAAAGGGAACCTGAAAATATACCGTCTGATGAAGACAACATAATGGATGGTATCTTCCCTGAGAACGAAATATTCGAGGATGACATCTATCGGGATTTGGGGCCCATCAATCTCAAGAGAGGAAGGGATGACCTGATCACATCTTCAGGCAGCGATGCAACTCCTCCAAAGCTGACTCTGAATATTAACGAAGAGGATTTGACTGAAGAACCCATCCCAGTACGTGAACCTTCTCCGAGGAAAAAGGCTAACCCAAGAACTTTGAGGTTCCAATTCTTAAAGACCAGCTCGAGCCTAATGGTGTTTGATCGTACATATGTAAATGAACAGACTGATAACACAACTGAACCGGCAATCGTTCAAAGCTCATCTCAAGTCGATGTTCAAGCTACTGTTCAAGAACCAGCACCTATGCAGACTGAGAGTCCTATCCTCTATGTACATAGCCCAGTGCATGAGGAAAGGCAATTTCTAGAGGTTGAAAGCTCTTTTGTTATACCCAGCCCAGTGAAAGTGAGTGTCTCTTCAGAGCCAAGTCAGCCCACTGTTGTTCCAAGCTCCAGGCCTTTTCTGGAAAATGAACAAGCTGCTGAGCTCCCTATTGAGATGAGGTTAAGTGCTGACCCTCACATTAATTTTCTGATGTCTCAAAACAGAATTAGAGAGGTTGAGATAAAAGCACTCAAGGTTGAGAACAGAAAACTGAAAGACAAGGAGATGGCTGACAAGAATAGGTTTAAGTATTTGTATGAGACCTTGATGGATCTGAAAAAGAAGTATAATGAGTTGAAAGGTGCCGTGGAGTCAAATGCTTCAGGTGACCCCGGTCAAAGCTCATCTCGGGGTGGGCAAGGTACAGAATCTATGAATGAAGATGAAGGAGATGACACAATTGAGATGTCAGACTATGCTCGAAGTGGAAGAGTTATCTCTAAGGCACCAGAAGGTCACGACAACTGGTTCAAGGAGTTCTTTCAAGGACCAGCCCCCACTTAATACACCATTGATGTTGGTGAAAGCTCAA
Organism: Deinandra increscens subsp. villosa; assembly: GCA_039602395.1. Classification (NCBI taxonomy): domain Eukaryota; kingdom Viridiplantae; phylum Streptophyta; class Magnoliopsida; order Asterales; family Asteraceae; genus Deinandra; species Deinandra increscens. Next base: position 111,062,596 of record JBCNJP010000027.1, read on the forward strand.
TCGACAAAAGGGGGAGTCGTGAAGCAATTCTGTGCTGGCACTATGATACCGATAAGAAGCTTTTTGCTGTAATCTGTGATGGCTACAGTCCAGTGAATATTACAGAACACGAACCCAGTTTCACTCCTAGACTGAGCCTGAGATTAGAAGTCTGTTAAGAGCTCCATACATAAACAGATGGAGGAGCACAGAAGGAGATCTAGTTCGAAACAATCTGATGAGCCACTTGGCGGAAAATTTTGTGCACTTTGATCTGAAGCAGGTAAGATGGGTTGAAACTGGAACTGACCCAGTAACTGGTGATCCAATAGGTGAAGCGAGGCGACCACCCACAAAACGCACAAGAGTAATAAACTTGTTGGATGAAATTGAAGATGGTACCTTGGTCAAAAACTTTGACTGTTGATTTTATGATCCGACGACGCATGAAGTGGTGGTGCTTTGCAAGAAGATGAGACAGTTCCGCTTCTACGATCCGGTTGACCTGCTGAGGTTTGGTGAAAGAGATATCAAGCTCCTTGCCTCCCAACCTATTCTCGGTGTTGAGAATGATCTGGAAAATGCTATATGGGTGGGGATCTTCCATGGAATAGCAAACCGAATCGTAGCTAATGAATGGTGGTCGAGCAATATGCATAATACTTTCAGATTTGATCTGCTGCTGCCATAGGCAGTCTAATGGTTCATGCCTAGGGGAAGATTGTTGGGCTATACATTGTAAGGAATGAACATTAGATCGGGCTTTCATTGTTTTGGGCTTAGTAGGGTTTACGATATGGGCTTCTTGGACCGATTTCTTTATGTTTATGATTGGGCTTAGGGTTTTGTAGAGGGTAGTATATAAACCCTCATAGTGTTTATGATTAGGTAGCTTTTGAGATTACGATTTCTGCCTCTCTACTTGTTTACGATCAGTTTCACTAGCTCAAAGAAAGTATTGTGTTTCATTCAAGATTTGATCTTTGTTGTTTATCTCTTTGTCAAATCTATTACTTCTACTTTCTTCTTGAATCAATCACTTACGAGGATTCCGCACTCGTTTGTGATATCAATATCGTGTTTTGGTAGATTTTATGGACCAACAACAGTTCTAAATGCGGAGAATGAGCTTGCTATTTATAGCAGAGCTCCCACTGAATGAGCTCATTCGGTTGTCATTTTCCACCCATTTGGTGACTCTCATTCTCCCTCACAAAGTACAATGACTCACATCGAACACTCTAGCAACTATTACATAATGTGCAAAAATATCATACAACACCCAGACTTTACATTAACAAACTCCCCCTTGACGTGTGATGTATCTTTTCTATCTATTTCAACACATTGACTCTAATCTTCAACAGCTGATCTTCAATGAGTAATTGATCTTCAACTCTGAAAAATAAGTCTAGTTGCAGTAGAGCTCGCATGGATGGATCAGGACCATATCACTGAACCAATTGTAAATGAAGTCTTCATTTGCATCTTATATAGTTATATACTCCCCATTTCACCATGCTTGAGTCATGCCTTTAATAACCTGCAACTTCAGAAGATAGAAGAGTGGTTTTCTTTTGATTGAGTCATGTTGATTGCTTCAGAAGACAGAACTAAACTTCAATTTCAACTAATCACATAAGCCATGTTGAGTGCTGGAATAATTTGACCATCTTAAACTCAGACATAATCATTCTCATAACATCTTCAGATTACACTTGTATTTATTACATAGTGTTTTGATTCATGATATCATCAACTGTGTTCCATGTAAAAAGAAATTAAAACGTTAAACTGTATACCTTAAGGTCGATATTCTGACACGCAGATAGATCTCAGATTTTACAAAATAAGAAAAATAAAACAAGTTGAAATTGTATAATTCAACAACGATCAGGTCGGTCTTGTGGACACGCAGAGAAAGTTCGATAAATTATACGAAATACCAAGAAAATGAATAATTACCAGGTAGATACTCACATATACGTAGAGATAGTCCGATCATTTACGACAAGTATACACAGTGAGTTCTCATTTTTTCTTTTCACACATCTTTTGATATATCTTTAAATATGCATCAAGATGTGGTCTACTAGATCAAGCATTAGCATTTAATGTATATCACATCAGTATAATTTATGATTTGTCGAGCCTACCTAGCACACCGAACAATGATCTAGTGGCTTTTTCATCTACTCTATCCATGAGCCAGACACGTTATCCAATCTACCATCATTACCCAATGATCAATTTCTCGATTTTCATTTTTCCATTTTTTTATATTTTTGCACTTCTAATTGGTCTGGACGGATCTTGTTCAGTGTTTTTAAGGTTAGAATATGACAGAATCAGTAAATATAAGCTGGGTTTTATCATCACCGAATGAGAACATGACAGACACAGATTCACCGAATGAAAACTTAACTGGAAAAAGTTTTAAATACGGAGAATGAGCTTTCTATTTATAGCAGAGCTCCCACCGAATGAGATGCCCACCGAATGAACTTATTCGGTGGTCATTCGCCACTCATTCCATGGCTCTCATTCTCCCACACAATGTACAATGACGCATATTTAACACTCTAGCAACTATTACACAATGTATAGATACATCATACGACACCCAGACTATGCATTAACAAATCATAAAATTTTGGGTGAGTTCTTTCATTTTGAACACGGTACTGATTATTTCATTAAAAAGTTATTTCCTTCGTGTAAAAGTACTTCCGTGAGTTTGTATCCCTTGGTTCCGAGATAATCTGTCTCTTGAAGTAACTTTGTTCACCCGGGGTAACTTTTATTTCGGTACCAATTTCCCTTTCTTTAGGAGCAGATTATATCCTAGAAATGTTTCTTTCATGATTATGGAATCAACAAATTCGATGTTCTCAAATAGTTCTTCTTCATAGAAAATGGGTCTTTGTTTGCCAATTGAGCTGGAGTTTTGAGCTCCTGGTTGAAGATTTGCTCTTCCGGGGTAATGTTAACCCCGATGTTCAAACTTTCTATCGGGATTTCTATATTCCGGATGAATTAAATTTTCATTCGGGAATCTATTAAGTTATAAACCAGAATCCTTTGATGTGGATTATTTTCAAAATCTTTAGCTATTTGACTTTTGACAGCTTAATTTTTTAGGTAGATTTTGAAAAAAATAGGTTGTCATAACATTCAATAGAAACATGACATCTTTTACCACAAATAATGCATTCCGTAGAAGCATTAGATTTATGAGAAAATGTGACCTTCTTTGTCTCATATGATTATTTTGGTAAGTCAAAAGTTCTATCAACTACTTTATTTAGTATTTTGACTTGAGAGTTTGAAATGCTAGCCAGTTATGGTTTAACAGTGGTTGTGACTGCCTTTGCAGGCTTAGAAATCTCTTCTTCTTTTTCACTTTTATTCAGCTCAGGTATCTTAGTTAAAATGTCATAGTCCTTGTTTAAAGGAGATTCGGTTATGGAATCAGGAGAGAGGGTGGCATCAGATTCATCATTCTTAATTGGTTCAATGTTAACTGTGTAAGAATCAGGATTATGAACACTTATGTATCCAAGTCCCTTAACCCCTTTTGTTTCCCTTAGTACTTTCACAAAACTTTTGACATATTTCGTTAGAAGCTTGAAATTTTTCAAAATCAGTTATAGAATCAACAAGTTTGGCTTTTGTCACAGTCAATTCACATTTGGTATCAGCAGTTGTTTTGTTTGCAATTTTTAATTTTGAGAGCAAGTCATCAATATGAGTAACAAGAATTGTTTTGCTCATGTTTGTGTATATTCTCTCTGTTTTCTGGTTTTTGGAGATTCAAAACGAGGAACTTCTGACTTTGACGGTTGATCCTGTAATTAGTCTAGACGAATCTTGTTCTGTGTTTCAAGCTTAGAAGATGACAGAATCAATTAAATATAAACTAAGTTTTATTATCACCGAATGAGAACAGGGCACACACAGACTCACCGAATGAAAACTGAACTGCAAAAAGTTCTAAATGCGGAGAATAAGCTTGCTATTTATAGCAGAGCTCCCATCGAATGAGATGCCCACCAAATGAACTCATCTGATTTTTATTCACCACTCATTCGGTGGCTCTCATTCTCCCACACAAAGTACAATGACTCACATCTAACACTCTAGCAACTATTACACAATGTGTGGATACATCGTACGACTCCCAAACTATGCATTAACAAACTCCCCCATGACGTATGATGTATCTTTTCAATGTATTTCAACACATTGACTCTAATCTTCAACAACTGATCTTCTAGGAGTAATTCATCTTCAACTCTGAAAATTGAGTTTAATTGCAGTAGAGCTTGCATGGATGCAAGATGACCATATCACTGAACCAATTTTAAATGAAGTCTTCATTTGCATCTTATATACTCCCCCTTTCACCATGCCTGAGTCATGCCTTTAATAACCTACAACTTCAGAAGACAAAATAGCAGTTTTCTTTTTCCAAAATAATGTTAATCTTTGGCAAAAATCTCCTTTGGAGAACCAAGATAATTTGAGAAGACTTTTTAAATATATTTTATCCTGTGTCGATCAAATCGAAAACAAAACAGAAAAGTATAGTTTTGACTTTTACAAACTTTAAATCAAAACACACCTTAAATCTTTTTGATTTTCTAAAGTTATGCTAAAACACACATAAAATATTTTTGGATTTTCTGTAAGGAAATGAAATTGCAAAACAGAAACATACTCTATTTTTGGTTAGAGAGAGATCATTATCCGTGATCATATTAGTTATAACGAACTGAAATACACGTCAATTTCAACTAATTAAGCACATAAGCCATGTTGATTGCTGGTATAATTTGACCACCTTAAACTCAGAGATAATCATACTCATAACATCTGGATATGTTAAGTTATTATTTATTTGCTTTGACTAGTGGATATGTTACGGTTGTTATTTGATACGCAGATAAAGCCTCGGATTTTACAAAATAAGAAAAATAAAACAAGTTGAAATTGTATAATTGAACAACGATCAGGTCGGTCTTGTGGACACGTAGTGAAAGTCCGATGAATTATACGAAACACCAAAAAATAAAGCAGAACCTTAAATGAACAACTACCAGGTTGATAGTTACGTATATGCAGAGATAGTCTGGTCATTTAAGAATATAAAGAAAATCAAATAAATTTTAAATCTTTGCATTTAGACCGTGAATATTCATTTCTCCTTTCACACATCTTTTGATATATCTTGAAATACGCATCAAGATGTTGTCCACTAGATCAAGAATTAGCATTTAATGTATATCACATCAATATATTTCTGATTTGCCGAGCCTACATAGCACGTCGAACACTGATCTTATAGCTTTTTCATCTACTTTATCCACGAGTCAGACACGTTAGCCAATGTACCATCATTTCCAAATGATCAATTTCTCAATTTTCATTTTTCCATCTTTTTATATTTTTGCAGTTGTAATTGGTCCGGACGGATCTTGTTCAGTCTTTCAAGCTTAGAATATGACAAAATTTAAATCTAAGCTGAGTTTTATTATCATCAAATAAGAATAGGACTGAGATAGACTCACAGAATGAAAACTCAACTGGCAAAAGTTCTAAATGCGGAGAATGAGCTTTCTATTTATAGCAGAGCTCGCACCCTAATGAGATGCCCACCGAATGAACTCATTCGGTGGTCATTCGCCACTCATTCGATGACTCTCATTCTCCCACAAAATGTACAATGACTCACATTTAACACTCTAGAAATTATTACACAATCTGTAGATACATTATACAACACCCAAACTATAAATTAATATATCGTAAAATTTTTGGTGAGTTCTTTCATTTTGAACACAGTACTGATTATTGCCATAAAAATTTGTTTCCTTCGGGTATAATGTAACATCCCAAGTTTCAAATTAATTGGGTGTTTAATTTTTATTGTGATTTACGTGGGTCTGAGAGTAATAAGCGGGTTTAGATGGTTAACCGGGTTATTATGAGGGATTTATTAGTTATTAAAGTTAACCTTATAATAGATGGTTAAACTAAAGAAAGTTAGAGGATTAATTGTGTAAATAAAGGGTTTTGGCTCAACTTTATAAAATATGAAATTAGAGGGACCTAGCTATAATATTTAAGAAATAAACAAGTCTGGGATTTCACCAGACATAGAGATCGCGACAGAGAGGGGGAGGAGAGGGAAAAAACCTAGTTCTTGAAGAGAAATCACGAATTGAGCTTGTTGGAGGGAGATTGAAGGGAAGAGAGGTCGAATTTAGAGTTAAGGGGGCTTCTAGACTTCAATTCCATCCTTTGATTTGGATTTCCCTTCCAAGTAAGTGATTTTATGAGTATGGAGATTTAGTGGGTTTCCTCTAAAGATCAAATGGAGGTTGAAATCTGTGTTGTTGTGTGTTTATGTGCTTAGATGATGTTAAATTACTGCTTGCATGACTGAAATTGTGTGTTATTTATAGAGGTTGAGGTGGAAGTCAAACCCCACCTCATGGATTCGACATCCATGGTGGATGGGTGATGTGGGTTGGTTATTTGAGCTCCATGTGTGCTAGTAAACTGCTATGAGTAATTGGTTTAGTGTAAAAAGCTGAAAATTTTGTAGTATGATGAATTATGGGTATAATGTAAGCATAAAAGCTTCTAAACTTGTAGAACACCAAGTATGCACATAAGGTGTTTGATGAAATGCTTGAGTGAAGAATTATTATGTGTATGAGTTGAATATTGGTGAACCAAGCTGTGATATATATTATAGAATGCATATATGATGAAAATGGATAGGATGAAAGATTGTAGGCTACTCATTAAGTAGGATTCAATATGAGCACCTAAGGTGTTTGAGGAAATGCTTGAATGAGAATGCACTTGTGTGTATGCTAATTTCATGAGTTATTTAGGTGATTGTATGATAATTGTGTGACCCATGAATATGCAATGGTGATCTAAACGATGTAATGGATATAGGTGAAGCGAGTGGAACTACAAGTCACCAACGTGAAGGCAAGAATAAAGCTTAAAGGTAACACGTAGTAGCTAGTGATTGGTGTTAACTAGTTGGTTACAATTTGATGTTAAAGCAGGAAATATGATGAGTTTTATGTGTTGTGGGTATTGGGTAATCAAACAGAGAAGTTGGTTATGTAAATGACTAACTAGGATCGTAGTATATGACCCATATTGGGTTGAGCTGAATGTTGTGGCAAGACGAGAACTATGAGAGTCTTGGGGATCTCGAATTGTCCCAACATTAAATTTAAGTGGATTAGCACATAGTGTGTGTGCTAAGGGAAAAATTATAATGGAGGAATTTAATTGAAAGCATAAACTTAAGCTGATCTTGTGACTTGTGAGTTAATGGGTCAAACGGGTCGGGTAAGAAGTTCTATTTCCTTATTCGGAATAACGAATTCGGATATGACATTTGTGAATTTGGGTGAAATCTTGATATTGCAGGTAACTATAAGCTCATGGTGCTAAAAATCCAGGTTTGATAGTTTGGTGGTTAACCAAAGTGAAAAATGCAGAAAAATGGCTAAGTATGGGAAAACTGGCCCGGAGCCCTGGAAATCAGGCTCCAGGCGTATCGCCTGGAAGTCCAGGAGCTCCAAACAATACGCTTGGAGCTGCTGGCCGGGTTTTTGTTTTGTTTTCTTGTTTTTAATTGATGTATTGTGCTGAATGCTGATATGTGCCATCAATACTAATGTGTTACTGGTGTTGTTGGCAGGTAATCGATAGTCGGCGGGTCGGGATCGAATCGAAGACTTTTGGAACCGAACATCATGTATTTTGGGAATTTAGCTTATATGCTTGTAATGGTTAATGTTAGCAAGTAAACTAGCAAATACTTAACGGCGTTAAACGCTTGATCTTTTGTAAATGTGGCTTGTGTGTTGAATGATGGTCTAAGTATAAAACGAAATTTTCAAGCTCTGAATTTCATGACGTGTAATATGATGAAATGGGATTGGGGCCTTACATATAAGTACTTCTCAGACTGAGTATCCCATGGTTCTGAGATAACCTGTCTCCCGAGGTAACTTTGTTCACTCGAGGGAACATTTATTTCAATACCAATTTTGCTTTCTTTAGGAGCAGATTCTATCCTAGAAATGTTTCTTTGATGAGATATTATGGAATCAACAAATTCCATATTCTCAAACGGTTCTTCTTCATAAAAAAATGGGTCTTTGTTTGCCAATTGATATGAAATGTTAAGGTCCTCGTTGAAGATGTGCTCTTCCGGGGTAATGGTAACCCAGATGTTCAAACTTTCTATCGGGATTACTATATTCCAGATGCATTGAATTTTCATTGGGGCATCTATTTGTTGGTCCCAAAACAACAATCGTTCACGATATCGTAATCACAAACAAGTGTGGAATCCTTGTTTGTGACTGATTCGAGCTAGAAGATGATGAAAAAGACTTGATTAGAGATGAAGAACAAAACACACAATCGAATCTTGAATGAAGAACAATCAATCTTCCATTGAGTGATGATCACGATCGTAAATACAAAGAGGAGGCAGAAAATCGTAATCAACAACTAGTAGTAATCATAAACTACTTGGGTATTTATACTACCCATTACAAAAACCCTAAACATATAGTAAACCTATTACAAGAACCGGCCCACCAAGCCCAAATCGGAAACATACTAAGCCCAAACCAATGTATGCCCAATCTAATGTTCATGCCTCATAATGTATAGCCCAACAATCTTTCCCCAGGCATGAACCATTAGATAGTCTACGGAAGAAGTAAATCAAATCGGAAGGTGTGAGACTCCTTCCTAGACCACCATTCACGCTCCACAATCCGGTTCGCTGTTCCATGAAAGATTCCCACCCTTATAGCATTCTCAAAGTCAAGCTCATCACCTAGGATAGGTTGGGTGGCCAGGAGCTTGATATCACGCTCTCCAAACCTTTACAGATCAACAGGATTATAGAAGCGTAATTCTCGCATCTTCTTGCAAACCACCACCACCTCATGAGTTGTTAGATCATAAAACCAATTATCAAAATTCTTTACAAGCGTACCATCTTCAATCTCGTCCAACATGTTGATCACTCGAGTTTAGGTGGGTGGTCGCCTCACTTCTCCTACAGGCTTATTTGTAACAGGGTCAGTTCCACTCTAAACCCATCTTGTTTGCTTTAGGTCAAAGTTAGCAATGTTTTCTTCAAGATGGCTCATCAGATTGTTACGAACAAGGTCTCTATGTGCATTCATCCATATGTTACTAAATGGAGCCCTCAGCAGATTTCTCATCTCTGTCTCAGTCCAGGAGTGAAATTGAACGCGAGTTCTGTAATACTCCACTAGACTATAGCCATCTCTGATCACTGCAAACAGTTTCTTCTCTGCATCGTAGTGCCAACACAGGATAGGTTCACGGCTCCCCCTTTTGTCAATTTCACTTTCTCTCAAAGCAATCTTTCACTTCAGCCTTACACGTGTCTGTCTCCAATTGTCTTGGACAATTATATCACTTCCTATCAACTCAAGACAAACACAAAAGACTTCATAAAAACCTCAAACAGATTTTCAGATTTTCTGAAACTATAACATTTCTTCCCCTGTATGTATGAGGCTTTTGAAACATAAACATTCTTTTAAAATATTTTTTTAAATGAAACTTAAAGTAAAAGTAAGCAAACATAAAAAGCAAAACTATGTACCAACAGTTTTGATCAGGTCATTCCTCGAAGGCAATCATCCTTAGGCCTTTAACACACATTTCAAAGTTTGGACGAGGAAGGGGTTTTGTGAAAAGATCAGAAACATTTGATCGGAGTTTACCTTTTCAAGCTGAATCAACTTCCTATCATAGCAATCACGAATGAAATGTACCTTGATATCTATGTGCATTGTTTTGGAATGTTGAACAAGATTCTTTATAATTTGTAGAGCAGCAACATTATCACAAAAAATGGAGTATTAAGAAATTCCATACCGTAGTCAGTGAGCTGATTCTGAATCCATACTACCTGCGAGCATCCAGCTAATGCTGCCACATATTCAGCTTTGGCAGTTGACTTGGAAACGGTATGCTGCTTCTTGCTCTGCCATGAGATGAGTCTGTCTCCCATATACTAACACCCACCAGTTGTGGATTTCCTATCAAGGTCACTACCTCCATAATCACTGTCAGTAAACGAAAATAATTGAAAATCAATATTCTTAGGATACCAAAGTCCAAGCCGAGGCCTGCCCTTCAGATACCTAAAAATACGTTTAACAGCAGCTAAATGAGATAGTTTAGGATTAGCCTGGTAACGTGCACACACGCACACTGCATGAATGATATCGGGCCTGCTTGCTGTCAAATAGATGAGTGATCCGATCATCGAACGATACATGAATTCACTCACTGACTTTCCATCTGCATCTGCTGTCAGTAGAGGTCTGGATGCCCTGGGAGTGGAGATGGGCTTGGAGTCCTGCATCTTGTACTTTTCCAGAATCTCATTCATGTATTTTGCTTGATGAATGAGAATCCCAGATTCATCTTGTTTAACTTGCAATGCCAGAAAAAAGTTCATCTCCCCCTAATCACTCATCTCAAACTTCTTTCTCATGATATCCTCAAACTCGGTGTATAATTCTTCATTCGTTGACCCGTAGATGATGTCATCCACATACACTTGCACCATAATGATATCATCCTTCACCTTTTTTCTGAACAGGGTTTGATCAACCACTCCCCTTGTATACCCATTTCCCACCAAATGCTTTGATAAAGTCTCATACCACGTGCGGGGAGCTTGATGCAAACCATACAAAGCTTTATCCAGAAGATACACATGATCTGGATGCTCTTCATCCACGAACCCTGGCGGTTGAGCCACATAAACCTCTTCATTCATTTTAGCATAGAGGAAAGTTGTCTTCACATCCATCTAATGCACTGTGAAGTTGAGATATGTTGCTACAACAAGGAATATTCGAATTGCTTCTAACCTGGCCACTGGTGCGTACACCTCATCATAATCAATCCCGTAAACCTGTCTATGACCTTGAACAATCAACCTAGCCGGCTTTGTTTCTCACAATCACACTGTAAAACCGAGATACGATCTTACTACTGCATGTATCAATCAATCATAGTAAACACGGATGTAAATAAGAGATCTTGTATTGAATCACTTGAAGATACAATGAAAGCTCTCTAGTTTCTCTCTCTAGAAAACACACACAGATGGTGTAGAATGACTCAGAGTGTTCACATTCATTCTAACACAAACCTGTTTATAGTTAGTGACTAAACAGGTTGCGTACTAAATGGTACGGGCGTACCATTTGGTCCGGCGGACCATTTGGTCCGGTGCCAATGATATTGTCACTTAAACTCAAACTAAGACACACTCACATAGATACAATACACGAGACACATCATAGCATAGATATATGCTCTAACAAACTCCACCTTAACGTGTAGTGTATTTATTTTCTAACTAAACTCCAGTCTTCAATCTTCAACATTGCTGCATCCGAACTTTGACTCGAAATCTTGTCAGAAATAGAGCTTGCATGGCTGGATCACTCTTGAATCATCTTTGATCTTCAAGATCCAGTTGTGAAAGATATAACACACTCCCCCTTTCACCATTCTTGAGTCTTGACACATATAACCTGCAATTTCAGAAGATAGAAACACGGTTTCCTTTTTCTTTTGAAAATTAATTTAATTTTGGCACAAAACTTCTCTTCGAGAATCCAAGATAGATTTTGAAATTTTGATTTCGTATCACATGTCGATCAGTCAAAAACAAATAAGAAACAAAATCTTTTTGGGTTTTTTTGTTTAAACTTTATATCAAAACACACCGAAAATCTTTTTGATTTTTCTAAATTTATGCTAAAACACACCTAAAATCTTTTTGGAATTTTTCAGATATGAAACATAAATGCAATACAGAATCAGACACTATTTTTGTCTTTTGCGAGAAAGATCACAACTTGGGATCATATTGAACATAACATGCTGAACTACATTTCAATTTCAATTACTTCAGCACACAAGTCATGCCGATTACTGGTATAATTTGTCCATCTTAAACTCAGGCACAATCATACTCATAACATCTGGATATGTTATTATATTGATTAAGTTTGCTTTGACCAGTGTACCCCACACTATCAGACATACACATATATGTTTTTGCTTTTATATCACCCTTTGTGATTTCATTTGTGATTTAATCACATAATGATTGTATTCATGATTTAGTCAACTGTGTTCCATGCAAAAAGAAATAAGAACGTTATATCGTCTACCTTAAGGTCGATCTTTCGATACGCAGATAAGGCCTCGGATTTAACAAAATAAGAAAATAAAACAAGTTGAAATTGTATAACCCAACAACAATCAGGTCGGTACTTCCGTACACACAGAGAAAGTCCGATGAGTTATACGAAACACCAAAGAAAATAAAGCATAACGTCAAACGAACAACAATCAGGTCGATCGTTTGACAAAACAAATAAAATCAAACAAGTTTAAATCTTTGCAAAATGAACACATGTATACACAGTGACTTCTCATTTTCTTTTTCACATATCTTTTCCTTGATATCATGAGACATGCATCAAGATGTTGTCCACTTGGTCAAGCATTATTTTTTAATGTGTTTATCACATCTGAATACTTTCTGATTTAATTCCGAGCCTACCAAGCACATCGAACAATGATCTTATGGCTTTTTCATCTATTTTATCCATGAGTCAGACACGTAAGCCAATGTACCATCATTTCCCAATTATGTCGGATACAATTTCTCATTTTCAATGTTTTTGTATTTTTCTATTTTTCAGTGTTTTTGTATTTTCTGTTTTTCTCCCCCTTAAAATGAAAACTCTATTTTTGGATTTTCATTTTATCAAAATACAAAGACACTATTTTTGGTTTTTCAATTTTCTCCCCCTAAGCTACATACGGAATGTAAAAAGAAAGAAAATTGACCTTTCGACATGAATACCTTGCAGTTTTAGCTTTCAGAAAAAATTTCAATTTTGAAATTGATATCACATGTAATTTAAGTTAAATCAACAGAATACGTCTCCATCAGCAACTTTTCAATCACCGATAGGTCTTCTAAAAGTACCTGAACACTGGCCAAACACGTCAGTTTATAAATGACCCGAAGCGAATTGCTTCTGGTAGACCAGTGTCCTGGTTTCCTTTCGAAACCACTTTAGGTTTCCAGTGTTGTTGTTTTTGTAAATCAGTATTTGATGAACCAGTCACTGTTGATTGTGACGAACAACCTACATATGGAACATTTTAAAAACGAGGAATAAATCTTCCTTGAGTTTTGAAAAATGCAGGTTGTGAATATTCATCAAATACTCTGCCATATTCATCAATGAATCGTTGTTTGGCAGCTTTACCAACATGTGGAACCTTTCCTTTTCTTGAACTAGAAGCAGCAGAAACCGGACAATCTTGTGCCATATGCCCCTTTTGTCGGCAATTGTAACACAAGCGTTTATTGACATTTTGGCGTTTCGGAATATGCAAAGCTTCACAAAAATATTCATCTCCAAAATGATCATAAAAGGAATCGAATACCTGATACCGATGATCATGAACCCATTTCGAAGTCGGGCTCTTCGGAGTAGAATTTGAATTTCTAGGAGAATATTTGGCTGTTTGTTTCTTCTGGGTCTTTGGAGCAGCATCAGTTTTATTAGAGACCTTAGCAACTTTATGAGAGTCCACACAGTGAAGTGGAAACTCCTTATCAGAGAATATCTGATCTGAACCTTTGATTGTATAAAATCACTCAGGTTGAACTTTGTCAGCTTCAAACACATCCTTCCTAACTTGCTTCAGATTGACTTTCTTTAAATGTTGTTGTTGTTGAACCTTTGAAACATTCACTTTAACCTGTGTCTTTTGAAATCCCAAACCTGTATGTTTTCCAGAAACCTTTTCTTCTGAATCAGACGATTTATGCCCGTTCTTTGCAAGACGAGAAAACTCTGCTTTAACCTTGTTGATAATGTTTGGAGCATCAACTATCGTTTCAGCAATGTCAGTAGGTGAACTTGCAGAATTCTCTTTGTCATCAGATGAAGAACTAGACACACCCTTTGGAGCTTCAGAAGTTGCAGCACTCTGGCCTCTATTCTCATTCCTTTCTTCAACAGATTTAGAACCAACAAACTTAAAATAATCACCAGTCTCAACCGTTTCTTTCAAATCATGAACGCCTTCTTTAAGACTTCCTGGTGGTGACACGGTTTTGTTAAACATCTTCTCAAAATTCTCATCCTTGGCCAAAAAACTTGTAAAAGATTGTGAGTTAGTAACATTGTTCAAAAGACGTTTTGAATCATTGACTTCAATCTTTAATTCAGAAATTCTTTGATAAGCTTCACCCAACTCTTTTTATGTTGCAATGAGCTTCTTTGCCACTTTATTAGTTTCATACTTTTGCAATCTTAACTCATCTAAGCCAGCCAACAATTCCTTCTTGAGTTTATCTTCATTTATTTTCTAAATATCCAAATTTGCATTTCGCAACTTGTTCACTCTAACCAACTCCCTATTCTCATCAAGTAACTTTGCCATATCAGTCTGATAAGATTGAATCTTAGTAGCTTGGTCATCAGAAAGTTTAGTAAGAGTATCAAGTCTGGACTTTGATTTGTCAAAAAGATTTTGAAAATCTTTTGCAGTATCCTCAGCTTCATCTTTCCATTTCTTCACTTCGTTGACTAAACCATCATTTTCCTTAGATAACTTTGTAATTTTCTGTTCAAACTCTTGTGTAACATATTGAAATTTTGATTCTTTCTCAACAATCTCTACTTGAAAATCTGAAAACATTTCTTTTTGAGAAGAAAATTCCTGAATTAGATCTTCTAACTTTTGCTGTTCATTTGCCAGTTCTTCTATCTTTCTTTTAGTTTCATCTACCAACAACTCATTTTCTTTTATCAATGCTTGAATCTTCTTGTCTTTTTGAGAACAAAACTCACAAATCGATTCATAGCCACTATTTCCAGAACCACTTATCTCAGATTTCAGAATCAGAATCAGTTAATTCTTCTTCATCATCATTATGAACAATTTGAGCAATCATCGCAGATGGAGAAGTCCATGCAGACTCATCATCGGAATCGGGAGTACAATAAGTACCTTTATCCGAAATAATAGCAGTTAAAGCAAGAGGTGGAGAATCATCAGAAGTTCGTCCCCAGTCATATTGTTTATCAACTTGAGAAACTAAAGCTGTTGGAGACTTGGATGAAGAGGCATTTGGTTTTGAACATTCACGAGCAAAATGTCCGAAATTAGAACATTTGAAGCATTTTGCTTTGGATTTATCTATTCCAACCTTGTCATCTGTATTTAAACTTTGAAAACCTGTCTTCTTTTTGAATCTTTTAACTCTTTGAGCTAACATTGCCAATTGCCAATTGATATCCATTTGCTCAAGATTATCAGGATCGATCTAAACAAAATCTTCTCCAATCAGATTAGATGTTGTCAAACCACCATTCAAAAATCCATAATACAAAGATAACAAGGCTGAGATTAATTCCAAGTGCTCATCCGGTGTTTTTGCTGAATATGAAGTTGGACTTGAATGATTTGGAATAGTGAAGCTACATCCTCTTGATGAATTTCCAGAATTTCCTGAACCATGACCAGCAACAAAAGCTGTTTGAGGTGGATTTAATGAAGCAACACCAAATGATTTAGACTTTGCATTGATACTTGCAAAATTTTGACCATCATACACTTCAGGATTTTGGAATTGAGCAGTTGACTTGTTTGATGTCATCATTTCCATCTCTCTAGCATGAAGCTTTCCGGTAATGCAATAATACATAGTTTTCCCACTTTTCCGGTAATGCTTCCATCAATTTCTCTTTCAATTCCTCCTCAGTCTTTTCAATTTTAACCACTTTCATCTCACTAATTAGATGTGAAAACCTTGAAACAAGAGCAGAAATATTTTCTTTTTCATAATGTTGAAAATTTTCAAATTCCTTGTTCAACACTTTTCGTCTACTCTTCTTATATTGGTCATTACCTTCACATCGAGCAGATAAAGCATCCCATAATTGTTTAGCTTTCTTGAAAGTGCTGAATTGATGCAACAACTCGGTAGGTAAAGCCATGGTAAGATAACCATAAACTTTTTGTTCAAGCTCATAACTTTTTCTTTCATCCTTATCAAAATCTTGAATTTCTTTATACTCTCCATCTGCAGTTGGACGTATATACAACTTTTGAATTGGAATCCATAAATCAATATCGTTTGTGCTGATGTATGCAGAAAAACGTTGCTTCCAATTTTGATAATCTTCTAACTTTAACAGCTTAGGAACTTCCTGACTTGTTCCTATTTCATTATCAAAATTGAGCATAGCTTGTACCGTGCTTTGCATAGCCACAAACGCTTGAAAATCAGACATTTTTCACCGAAAATAATACTTCAAAAACTTCGAACTCAAAAATGGAGGTCTTCCAAGCGGATTTTGGGTGTCAAAACTGGATGGTACTGGCCGTAGGCCGGTACAAGTCCAAGATCTCGTCGAGACAAACGTTTTGGCTAGTATTAGCTCTCATAACTCTTTACGGTTCTCAAGTTACGACAGTTTTAGTGAAGATCAATTTTCTGCTAGTGTACCAAATCTTCTCAGCGGACCAAATCCGGACCAAATTAACCAGCGGACCAAATTTGTACTCATCGGACCAGTTCCGGACCAACTTAATCAGCGGACCAAATTATCTCAGCGGACCAGATTGGTACGGCGGACCAAAGAATAACCGCCACGGACCAGCTTTGAAGAATGTCTAGCGGACCAAACTTCGCGGACCAGAAACTCGATGAAGATTGCCTGGCGGACCAGCGGCGGACCAGAAGTTCTTCGGGCGGACCAGAAGTGTACCACGCTGAATTCGACGAATTTTCGCGAATTTTGACTTTTGGAGCTGGAATTTGATTTAGTAAGGTGCGAAATCACTCCAGGAACACTCAGAAATCATTTTTCACCTCGGAAACACTCGGAATTGGAAGATTTGATGAAAAATGAAGAAAACCCAAACTTTCTCTCTCTAAAAATCCGAAAATTGATCAAAAACACAGCAGTAGAGCAACCAAATGCTCTGATACCACTTGTAAAACCGAGATACGATCTTACTACTGCATGTATCAATCAATCATAGTAAACACGGATGTAAATAAGAGATCTTGTATTAAATCACTTGAAGATACAATGAAAGCTCTCTAGTTTCTTTCTCTAGAAAACACACACAGATGGTGTAGAATGACTCAGAGTGTTCACATTCATTCTAACACAAACCTATTTATAGTTAGTGACTAAACAGGCTGCGTACCAAATGGTACGGGCGTACCATTTGGTCCGGCGGACCATTTGGTCCGGTGCCAATGATATTGTCACTTAAACTCAAACTAAGACACGCTCACATAGATACAATACACGAGACACATCATAGCATAGATATATGCTCTAACACACACCTGTATCATCTTTCTTGTTCTTATACAACCATCTTGTGGGTATAACTTTCTTACTTTCAGGCCTTTTCACTAGATGCCACACTCCCAATTTTGAAAATTGATTCAATTCATCGTGCATAACCTCCATCCAACTTGGATCTTTAAGTGCTACCATCACATTTGGAGGCTCTATCTGAGAGATAAAGCATGAGTACATGCAGAAGTTGATGTCACCCACGCGGCTTCTAGTAGTGACACATGCTGACACTGGTCCGACCACATTGCTAAGAGGATGATCTCTGTTGATTCTTGTGGTTTGTACATCTGGTAATGAAACAGAAACAGGAAGGTTAGTATCATTAACATTATCATTCATACCTTGGGTTTCTGACTCCTTCTGATCATCATGAGTTTCTGAAGATTCTGGAACATCCACATTATCATCCTTAGGAGTTGCTACTGTTACACTGTCACTAACATTTTTCACACATGGCCTTACTTCAGGAGCTGGAGCAATGATGTATTCTTTTTCTCCCAGACTAGGAAACATATTTGAGAAGTTGAAACCTTCAAACAATGACCCATAATCAAAGATCCAGTCTGGCCCAGTTCCAGCATCAGTCGGATTGTCTTCCAACCAGTCAACATTGAATGCCTCGATTATCACTTTGGTGGTTTTGTTGTAGACTCGATAAGCACTATTTGCAGAATATCCAACAAAGTAGCATTCATCAGCCTTCGCTTAGAATTTCCCCACATCAGACTGAATTAGAACTGTGCAAGGACACCCGAAAGTCTTGAAGTACCCCACCCTTGGTTTTTCTACATAAATAATCTCATAAGTGTAAAACACGTAATTGATCTTGCTAGTGCATTATTACAATCGGATTTGGACAACACAAGGTAAATAATCTTCTTTATATTGATCACAGCTTGTTAACAGAGATTACAGCGAGTATTCAGGTTACACCATGTAAAACACATACTTAAGAAAGCTCAGACCTCACTCACACTCTCTAAATCAAACTGAAACCTATATATAGAGACTGGCCAGCGGATCAACTTACTAGCGTATCAGGTGGTCCGGCATACCACCTGGTTCGCCACTGATCCGCTGGATCTATAAAATACAAACTTATAAAATTACATATTCAAAATACCAAGACCTAGCACTAGACAACACAAAATGCTCTAACAAACTCCCCCTTGTCTTGTGCTAGTCTTCAGAAGCTCTTGACTCTGTCTTCTTCCAATCCCGTCTTCTGTTATTTCCAGCATGAATCCCACCATCAAAGCAAACATTTATCACCTTCTGAAATTGCATTGCTTGATCAAAACATTCAGGCTTGTAGAGAATCTTGTTAGAATGCAGTTTTTCAATACCATTCTTCGACAGATTTATCAATGACATCGGGTCATAGATTCTCACAACCTTGTTATCTTCTTTGATCACAATTACAGCTTCTCCAGACACTTCATCATAATACCACCACCTCAAAGTCTTGATGAAATCTTGTTCAAGCCTTTTTAAAGGTGTCTTCTTGAGCTGAACTGGCTTCTTATATTTCAGAATCACTAATGGTCTGCCTGTGATAGGATGAATATCTGTTGGATGCTCAGAGTAAGTTGGTCTTTGAGGAGTCAAAAACCTGAATCTTCCTTGACATTCTTCAATTAACTTCTCTTTAAACACAGCAGCCAAAAGATTTCCTTCATGATTCAAAAATGGACTTCTAGACAAGTCCCTCACATCACACACAGGTAATGTGTTGAACCTTGAAGCATTCTTCAGATACATAATCCCAAACTCCTTCTTGATAGCATAGCATTTGAGTTCAGAATCATACATCCAGCTAATAATCTTTCCAGAAGCTTGTCTTCCTTTTCTGTCAAAAAACCTTTTCTGATCAACAATTTTTGAAGATTTTTCAACTTGAACTGGAACTGGAAACTTCTTTGCTCTTTGTTCTTTTAACCAAGCTTCAAACAACAGCTTCTTTTCCTCTTCTTCAGACACATCAACAGATTCAGATGTTTCAGGTTGTTCTGATTGTTTCTCTGTTTCAACCTTCTCTTCACTGTCTTTACCAAAGAAATTAAATCCCTCAGAATAGTCGTTATCAGAAAAATTCCCATACATCGTTGGATCATTGGGATATTCTTCAGCCGTCATATCTTCCACTTCCACATGTTCATCTTCAAACACCACTTCTTCTTCTGAATCATCTTCCTGATATGGATCAGCAACTGGCACCTTATCAACATCGTCCACATTTAAAGCAAATATGGCTGCCAGCTGCTCTTTAGTGAAGGGATTAACAAACTCTCCCTCTTTCATTTCAACCCTAGATATCGGAGTCACATCATATATCTCTTTATCTGCAGACTCCCCCTGAGATGTCGTGGCTGTACCAGCAACAGCAGATGATGTTCCTGCTGCATCAGTACCAGTACCAGCACCACCAGCACCACCTTCTGGATTATCAGGGTCATCGTTTAAAAACTTCATAACATCCTCTTCTTCTCTGCAAGTTTCCTCAGGATTCGGCCTTTTCTCCCCCTGAGCAGATAAAGCAGTAAGCATCTGCTTAAGCTGCTCACCCATAGTCAGAGACAAATGCTTCAACTCAGCAATTTCCCGATCTTTTGCTTCATCCTGGGCTTTTAATCGAGCAAGTTCCTTTGTATGAGAGTGATCTCTGGCAACTAACTCTTTACACAAATTCCTCAGCCCAGAAATCTCTTAAGCTTGCAACTTGTTTGTATGTTCTACTCTTTCAAATCTGGCTTGAAACAATGCGAGCTTTAAATCAGTAGAAGAAATTGTGGAAGTAGTTGAAGAAGTGGAAGCAAAACTAGTAGTAGACGGTCTTTTAATAGTCAATTTTCTGATCAGAGGTTGTTGTGAACTTTGAACATCAGCTGCTTTGGTGGTTGGTTGACTTGGGATTGAAGACGACGTAGTCACCTTTTGCTTCTTGCTAGGAGGACTTTGCCCAGATTTTCTGGCATCAACAAGAAATGAACCAGGCTTCACTCCTTTATATCCAACAGCCATACTCTTCATACGCTTGCCAAGAACAACTGCAGGAGCTTTGCCTTTATCCACGGGCTTTGACTTTGCAACAGGCTCCTCCATCCTAGGAGTATAAGATGGATCATCTTCAGTATCTTCGGCCTGTTTGGTTCTAGACTCAAAGACAGAAGTATCTTGATTCTGAGATTTCAAATAAGCAATGTGAGCCTTAGAACCTCTCTTTACTGGAATTTCTCTTGTATTGTGCAAAATGAGAACATATTCACCAGAATCTGAATCAGTTTCAGACGAACTACCAATAACATCATCACCCTTAGATCTAGTAGCATCATCATCCGGAACATTATCATTTACAGCTTCAGAAATTACTTGCTCTGGATTCTGTTGTTGCTGGACAGGTTCTTGCACAACAGGTTCTTGCACAACAGGTTCTTGATTAGCAGGTTGCTCAATTTCATCATCTTCTACAATCACAGTCGGAAATCCATTATCATCATAATGTAATTCATCATCAGAACTGTCAGAATGTTTAGCAGCACCATTCTCTGGAGCTACATAATCAGAATTAGCAAGATGACCAATCAACCGCTTATTCGGTGGAGCAACGGCATTTCCCTTTCGCTTGTAATACACGGGAATCTTTCCAACAACTACTCTGTTCATGTGCTTCATATCTATAATAGCAGCAGCATTCTTTGGAAGATTCGGATGCATATCATTCAAAATCATCTGTATAAATCTTGGATACATGATGCTTCTCACTTGTTTCACCAAAATGTTCTCTCTCATGTAGTTAAAAATCCATCCAGAGAAATTGAATTCTCTGTTTAACACCAATGCACAAAAGAAAGATAGCACCCTCAAATCAAACTCTTCCTGACCTCTTGTTCTATTTCCAAAACACTTAATGATAACGTGCATCAAGTATTTATACGGAGGACTCAGATTTGATTTAAGGTACCATGGAACATACAATTGTCCATCATACTCAATTCTTTTTAATAAAGCTACCAAATCTTCTTCAGGAAATTCAGTTGGATAAGTAGCTTGATCATTTAACCGTAAAACTCTTCGCACATCAGCTTCAGAAATAACCACATCAGTTTCAAATATCTTTGCATGAATTACTGACGGAGTCACCGAGCAATCCACTTGCGCTGAATTCCAGAATATGTGATCTTGCTAGTGCATTATTACAATCGGATTTGGACAACACAAGGTAAATAATCTTCTTTATATTGATCACAGCTTGTTAACAGAGATTACAGCGAGTATTCAGGTTACACCATGTAAAACACACACTTAAGAAAGCTCAGACCTCACTCACACTCTCTGAATCAAACTGAAACCTATATATACAGATTGGCGAGCGGATCAACTTACTAGCGTATCAGGTGGTCCGGCGTACCACCTGGTCCGCCACTGATCCGCTGGATCTATAAAATACAAACTTATAAAATTACATATTCAAAAT
Organism: Deinandra increscens subsp. villosa; assembly: GCA_039602395.1. Taxonomy (NCBI): domain Eukaryota; kingdom Viridiplantae; phylum Streptophyta; class Magnoliopsida; order Asterales; family Asteraceae; genus Deinandra; species Deinandra increscens. The sequence goes on from JBCNJP010000027.1 coordinate 111,084,583, forward strand.
ACCAAGAACTAGCACTAGACAACACAAAATGCTCTAACAATAAGGCGTCTTCTCATGCCACTTGTTCAAAAGTACCCGATTTTGCACATAACAAGTTGTGTTGACTACTTCAGCCCAAAATAAAATTGGCAATCTTGCTTCACACATCATAGTTCTTGCAGCTTCAATGAGTGTTCTGTTTCTTCTTTCAGCAACACCATTCTGTTGAGGCGTGTACGGTGCACTGTATTGCCTTTCCATACCTTTCTCTCCACATAACATATTCAATTCAGCATTCTTAAACTCTGTTCCGATGTCTGATGTAATTGCCTTCACTTTCTTGCTCATCTTCTCTATGAGAGTAACAAACTGTTTCACAAGTGCTGGAGTTTCATACTTTTTTTTGACAAGAAGAACACCCAAGTAAATCGAGAGAAGTCATCCACTATCACCAGGCAATATGAGAACTTGTTGATACTTAATACTTGCATTGAAATAGAGTTTGTCATTGGAACGATGTGGCAACTTGTGATGCTTCCCCTTAGCACATGCAACACACTTCTCAATTAATGTGAAATCCTTGATGGGTAGGTTTCTAACATGCTCTCTGTTTACCAGCTTGGTCAAATTCTTCATGTTGGCATGTCCCAGACGTCGATGCCATTACAATGCCAGATTTTCATTTTGCTTTGAAATAAGACAAGCCACATCAGAAGGCGGAGGATTACCCATATTGAGAAGATAAGAATTTCCTCGCCTTGGTGTACGCATCAAGATACACTCCTCTGGAATCTTGGCTCTAGGTTTGAGAATAATGCATTCTTTACTATTAAACAACACAGAATATTCTCGATCACAAATCTGCGAAACACTGAGCAGACTATGTGACAACTCTTCCACATAATGCACATCTGAGAACGTCAAGCTGCCATTCTTCACCACACCTTTCTTGCTGATCCTGCCACCTACTCCACCAGCAAAAGATACACCTCCACTATTGAAATCTTGAACCTCTTCCAAAAGCGATAAATCTCCGGTCATATGTCGGGAGCAACCACTATCAACGTACTAGAGATTCTTGACAGTTCTTCCCGGCTGTCCCTACATGAATAAAAGATCAGTTAGAGTCGGGTACCCAGGCCATAATAGATCTGGGCACACCCTTGGAGTCAATGTAGTTGACTAATTGAAAGGACATTATAAGGATCAATCTAACCCTCACGCGATATCTGAGACTAGTAAAACCGTGCGGAATCCGGTTTTAGCTAGTTGATTCAAGAAGCAATAAAGAACAGTAATCGAAAAGTATAATGAACACTAAATAACAAACACAAACCGAGTAGACTTGAAGAAAGAACACTTGTATTAATCACCGATTGCTTACACCCTTGATCGAAATTCTCAGGGAGAATTTCGAGATCACCAAAATCGCAAAAACACTAGCAACCCTAAATTGAATAATGGAGGGTCTATATATAGGAGAGATTGACTTGGTAAACAAGTCAATCTCTTTACAAAATTCGAACCCTAAGCCACTCCCAAAACCGATCGGACCCTATACAATCACAAGCCCACATTTTAACAAGCCCAACACTAAAAACACTAGACCAAACTATCAACTAATTAACTAATGCAAAAGCCTCAAAAGCCCGGACTCTACAATCTTCCCCTAGGCTTTAGCATTAGTCAGACTTCACATCCTGAACTTCTTTGACAGATTCAATGTTGCTGGATCATACCACAGTTCTTTTGCAACAATCTCAGCTACAGCCCGAGTATAACACTTTGCATATTCTTCAGTGTCTTGATTACTCTCAATCTGATGCTTTGCTAGTACCATTATATCCTTGTTGTGAAACCTCATCAAATCATGAACTTCCATGACATTGATTATCTTTGATTTGCAGAGAATTTTGGCTTCACCAGAATAATCACTATAAGCCCAGGTTTGAAAATCATGCAAGCAATCTTCTGGATGTCTCATGGGCAGAGGTATTGTCTTTGTCTTTTCTGTTGGTGGATACAGAACATTTGTGAACTTTTTTGCTGGTATACTCTCCCTTCCTGGGATACTCTTCTTCCCATCCCATTTGAATACACCCCTGTACTTCTTTACATACGATTTCTTGTGCGGAAACTCCTCAAATTTCTTGAACTTGCTTCGCACTGCATTTTCCAGCTTCTTGTAGAAATACTTTGCTTGCTCATTGTTTGATGGATTTGAGAATCGTGCTTGGTACAACATTGTGAGATCTACATTCGTCCAGGAGTAAAACTGGGTCCAGCTCTTGTAGTATTCCAATGGATACTGACCCTTTCTTCTTACTACAAACATATTCTTCTCTCCATCAAACATCCAGGCTTTAATATCTGCATTAATCCCTTGCTTATCATGATAATGCTCTCCCATCTGGATTAGATACCTTTCAGGAGGATAGGCAAATGTCTGAGCCTCCCAACCTCCGTAAAATTCAGAAGCTGGTACTGTCATATAATCTCTATCCCGAGTATCTTTATCTTCAGTGGAGGCTTCGGGTAATACAGTCTGAGTTTCCTCAGGAATATCAGCTTCAAAGTCAAATGCTGGTGATTGTGAGGAATCACCTGCACCTGAACTTCCTTCTGTGTTACCTGGATCTCCCTTATTACCTTGACCAGAGTTGGACCTGCTTGATCTATCTGAGCTAAGCTGCTTGATTAGCTTATGAAGATCTTTGAATTGTCTTGTAAACTCTCGGTTTATCTTCTTCTGATTCTCCAACTCAGTGTTGTGAATTTTCTGAATATCAATCAGGTCTTCAATTACCTCACTTTGGACTGCATTCTGGGCTTTCAGAACTTTTATTTCTTCTCTAAGTTCCTTTTCCAGTCTGTATTCAGGGGTTTCTACTGCTTTCCCCTTTTCTTGGGTTGTGGGTTGAGTAGATGATTGACCAGCACTTGAACTTGTGACTGGTGGTACACGATGTCCAATCTCCTTCTTCTTGGGTCACTTGGGCCTTCCACATGGTGTTTTGTAGCAATCAACTCAGTCTCAGTCATTTCTTCAAGAACAGAAGCACCGAGGGGAGGATCCTCTGTGGCTTTCCGTTTTCTAATCAGTGGCGTCTCAGCAGTTTCAGTCTCAACTTCCTCTAGAGTGATGTCATCAAGATACGTGTCATAATTGATACTATCTTCACCTTCAAAATTCAGAGCACCAATCCGCACATCTTCTAAGTCAAAGTCTTCCCAGTCAGAGTCATCAGGAAGGTTAACAACTTTCTTCGGAGGAGGAGGTTGACTATGTTCTTCTTCAACAGAAGCATTTCTGTCCAATGGAACTTTCTCTCTCACTATTTCTGCAAATTCTCCAAACTTGTCACCAAACGGCATCTTATCAGACAACTTCTTCTTTGGATTTATTATTGGAAAAACCTCAATACCCATTGGCTTAGTATCATGTGTGTCATTAGTCTTCCTCAGGGCTGGATATCTTGAATCCAGAACTGACTGAATGAACCTTGGTACGACTGCAAACTTTTTATCTCTGGACACAACAGCCTTCACATCTTCAAATATCATCCTGGACCAGTTGAACCGAACACCTCTAACTAGTGACACCATTGCATGGGTGTGCACTTGGTTCAACTGATCTGTAGAGCTCTTTTTGGCAATGACACATTTTTGCAGGTAATGTGCCAGCATCCTCCAATATGGTGGAATGAGAGCCTTCATGGTAGGAGGAGATATTGTGAGGTAGCCCATTTCCTTCAGGCACTGTGATACCATCTCTTTGTCAAGAACAGTGGGATCAGCAGCAACATCTTTAAATCTGAGTGCCTGCCTGAAATTTTCTTCAGTTAAAATTACCTCGGTAGCTTGAATCTTGGCAACTATCTGCTTTCCATCTTCAGATACATCTGCCGTCTTCCAAAACTCTTGCTGCATACGTTTGCAAATAACCGGGTTTGTTGTTAGTGCAAAGTGTAGACAGCACTTCTTCAATCCTGTTATCATTGACTGGTACTTCTCTTTGTATTCAGCAGGCGGGTCCAGCAAATAGGCCACTTGATTGTGATCTTTGACAAACTCTAAATCCCTGCACTCACAAACACAGATAAACATCCAAAACAAATGAAAGTTCATTAGTCTTACGGATTTCTCGAAAAACGGACAGCATAACGGCTTAAAATTAAGTGAAAAAAACCATTGAAAACATCATCAGGTACCTTTCCGATCGAAAAGCAGGGTTTTCGATCGGAAAGCATCCGTCCGATCGGGAAGTCACTTGGTTACCGAGGTCCCTGATCGAAAAGTATACGCTCTTGATCGAAAAATGATAACTGATCGAGAAGCCAAACTTCTGATCGAAAAGCCTAAGCTCTTGATCGAGAAGTCCAAGCTTCTGATCGAGAAGCATACCTCCCTGATCGAAAAGCCTAAGAACTGATCGAAAAGGGCAGTTTGCCGATCGAAAAGTCTCAGGCCATCGATAACCATCGATCGAAAAGTGCTGGGGGCCTGATCGAAAAGCCCCAGCTCGATCGGAAAGTCTCATCTTCTTCATTTTTCCAACCTGCAACTCAACCAACAGTTCACATATGTATATTCCGAACATATTTCAAGCAAAACACATTCCGAAACCATTTTCCCTTCCATTCCCGACCCAAATGCGGAAAAATTAAACACATACTCCATTCGATCCTTGGGGGGTCGGGCAAAGCGCTTCAATCGAGGTGCCATCGCTCAAATTGACACCAGAGAGGTGCTCAGGAGGTGATTCAGACCGAGCCGGTGTTGACGGATGTTGGAGACGGTGGCGGAGGGCGTCGGATCGAGAGGAAATAGTGGCGGCGGCTACGTGGGTGCGAGGGTGTGATCCGGTGATGGTTTCCAACGGGAAGGGTGGTGGTTTGGTCGCGACAGAGTGGCGGTGACGGTGGTGGTACGAGATGGTGGTGGTAGCAGTTGGTGGTGGTGAACGGAGGAGGTAGGTGGCGGTTAGGGTTTGGGAGTCGAAAAGAGGAGGATGAGGGAGTGAGAAGGGGGCCGACTCTCTCCCTCCTTTTGTTTCAAAGATTTTTAAAAAACAAATTCATTTTACCCCCTCAAGTTTGAAAGATGATCACAAGAACCCCAAAACTTTAACTTAACCTCATCTTTTCTTAAAAAAAAACTTTATTAAAGAAAAACTTCAATCCCGTTTATTCAGAAAACTTCCCCTGAAATCAAGCCCGAGAGATTAATATCTGGCAACTTAACACAAACCATAGATAAAAAAATGAAATAAAATTAACACAAAATAACCAAACCAAAATAAAATTAAGCTAACAAAAACAAAAAAAACTTAACTAACTGAGTTTTGAATGAAGAGGCATTGTTAGGGATCATACCAGATAGTCTGTGACTGAGGAACCTTTTTGTAGAAACGAGATACGATCTTACTACTGCGTGTATCAATCAATCATAGTAACAACGGATGTAAATAAGAGAATTCTTATTGATCACTTGAAGATACAAAGAAGTTCTCTCTAGTTTCTCTCTCTAGAAACACACACAGAAAGGTGTAGAATGACTGAACTGGTTCAACTGGTTACCATGCACATTCTAACACACCCTATTTATAGTAAGTGACTAATCACCCAGCGTATCAAACTGATACGCCGGACCACATGGTCCGGCGGACCATGTGGTACGCCCATAACCAAATAGTCACTACAACTATCACTTAGACACACTCACATAGATACAATACACGAGACACTCATAGCATAGAAATATGCTCTAACAAACTCCCCCTTAACGTGTAGTGTATCTATTCTCTAACTAAATTTCAGTCTTCAATCTTCAACATTGTTGCATCCGATCTTTGACTTGAAATCTTGTCAGAAATAGAGCTTGCATGGCTGGATCACTCTTGAATTATCTTTGCACTTCAAAATCCACTTGTGAAAGAAACTTCATACTTCCCCTCTCACCATGCTTGAGTCTTGACACATAAACCTGCAATTTCAGAAGACAGAAACGCGGTTTCCTTTTTCTTTTGACAACTAATTTAATCTTGGCGCAAAACTTCTCTTCGAGAATCCAAGATATAGTTTTGAAATTTTGATTTCGTATCACATGTCGATCGGTCGAAAACAAACAAGAAACAAAATCTTTTTGGCTTTATGAAACTTTACATCAAAACACACCGAAAATCTTTTTTGAACTTTTCAGATATGAAACATAAATGCAATACTGAATCAGACACTATTTTTGTCTTTTGCGAGAAAGATCACAACTTAGGATCATATTGGTCATAACATGCTAAACTACAATTCAATTTCAATTACTTCAGCACATAAGTCATGTCGATTACTGGTATAATTTGTCCATCTTAAACTCAGGCACAATCATACTCATATCATCTGGATATGTTATTGATTGATTTAGTTTGCTTTGACCAGTGTACCCCACACTATCAGACATACTCAGATATGTTTTTGCTTTTTATATCACACTTTGTGATTTCATTTGTGATTTAATCACATAATGATTGTAATCATGATTCAGTCAACTGTGTTCCATGTAAAAAGAAATAAGAACGTTAAATCGTCTACCTTAAGGTCGATCTTTCGATACGCAGATAAGGCCTCGGATTTAACAAAATAAGAAAATAAAACAAGTTGAAATTGTAAAACCCAACAACAATCAGGTCGGTACTTCCGTACACGCAGAGAAAGTCCGATGAGTTATACGAAACACCAAAGAAAATAAAGCAGAACGTCAAACGAACAACAATCAGGTCGATCTTTCGATACGCAAAGAAAGTCCGATCGTTTGACAAAATAAAGAAAATCAAACAAGTTTAAATCTTTGCAAAATGAACACATGTATACACAGTGACTTCTCATTTTCTTTTTCACATATCTTTTCCCTGATATCATGAGACATGCATCAAGATGTTGTCCACTTGGTCAAGCATTAGTATTTAATGTGTTTATCACATCTGAATACTTTCTGATTTAATGCCGAGCCTACCAAGTACAACAAACAATGATCTTATGGCTTTTTTATCTATTTTATCCATGAGTCAGACACGTAAGCCAATGTACCATCATTTCCCAATCATGTTGGATACAATTTCTCATTTTTCAATGTTTTTGTATTTTTCTGTTTTTCTCCCCCTTAAAATGAAAACTCTATTTTTGGATTTTCATTTTAATACCAACAAAAACACAAAGACGCTATTTTTGGTTTTCAATTTTCTCCCCCTAAACTACATACGAAATGTAAAAGAAAGAAAATTGACCTTTCGACATGGATACCTTTCAAGTTTAGCTTTCAGAAAAATTTTAGTTTTGAAATTTGATATCACATGTAATTTAAGTTAAATCAGCAGAATACTTCTCCATCAGTAACTTTGCAATCACCAACGGGCCTTCTAGAAGTACCTGCACACTGGTCAAACACATCAGTTTATAAATGACCCGAAGCGAATTGCTTCTGGTCGACCAGTATCTTGATTTCCTTTCGAAACCACTTTAGGTTTCCAGATTTGTTGTTTTGGTAAATCGATATCTGATGAACCTGTCACAGTTGATTGTGACGAACAACCTACATATGGAACATTTTGAAAACATGGAATAAATCTTCCTTGAGTTTTGAAAAATGTAGGGTGTGGGTATTCATCAAATACTCTGCCATTTTCATCAATGAATCGTTGTTTGGCAGCTTTACCAACAAATGGAACCTTTCCTTTCCTTGAACTAGAAGCAGCAGAAACCGGACAATCTTGTGCCAGATGCCCTTTTTGTCGACAATTGTAACACAAGCGATTGTGTACATTTCTTTGTTTTGGAACCTGCATAGCTTCACAAACATATTCATCTCCAAAATGATCATAAAAATTATCATATACCTGAAATTGATGATCATGAACCCATTTGGATGTCGGGCTCTTTGGAGTAGAATTGGAACCTCCAGAAGAATATTTAGCACCTTGTCGCTTCTTGATCTTTGAATCAACATTCATCACAAAAACTTCAGCAACTTTCCGAGCATCTACACAATGTAGCGGGAATTCTTTATCAGAAAATATTTGTTCCGAACCCTTGAGTTTGTAGAACCTCTCGGGTTGAACTTTGTCAGCTTTAAAAACTTCTTTCTTTACTTGCTTCAGATTAACTTTCTTCAAATGATGTTGCTGTTGAACCTTTGAAACATTCACATCAACCTGTTTCTTTTGAAATCCCAAACCTGTATATTTTCCAGAAACTTTCTCTTCTGGGTCAGATGATTTATGCCCGGTCTTTGCAAGACGAGAAAATTCAGCTTTAACTTTCTTGATATCTTTTGGAGCATTGATAATTGTTTCATCAATGTCAGCTTTTGACGACGAAGATCCAGACACAACCTTTTGAGCTTCAGAAGCTTCAATACTTTTGCCTTTTTCCTTTTGCTTTTCTTCAGCAGATTTGGAACCAACAAACTCAGAATAATCACCAATCTCACCCTTGTCTTTCAAATCATGAACGCCTTCTTTAAGACTTCCTGGTGGCGAGACTGTCTTGTTAAACATCTTCTCAAAATTTTCATCTTTAGCCAGAAAACTTGTAAAAGATTGTGAGTTAGTAACATTGTTCAAAAGACGTTTTGAATCAATGACTTCAATCTTTAATTCAAAAATTCTTTGATTAGCTTCAGCCAACTCCTTTTCTGATGCAATTAGCTTCTTTGCCACTTTATTAGTTTCATACTTTTGCAATCTCAACTCATCTAGAGCGGCCAACAATTCCTTCTCGAGTTTACCTTCGTTTCTTTTCTGAATATCCAAATTTGCATTTTGCAACTTGTTTACTCTTGCCAGTTCTCGCTTCTCATCTAACAACTTCTCCATATCAAGCTGATATGCTTCAATTTTAGCAACCGAATCATCAGAAGCCTTGGTAAGTAAATCAAGTTTAATCTTGGACTTTTCAAACAAATTATTAAAATCATTGGCAGCATCCTCAGCTTCTGCCTTCCATTTCATAACTTCCTTGACTAAGTCAGCCTTTTCTTCAGACAATTTTGTAAATTTCTTCTCAAATTCCTGCTCAACACCTTGAAACTGCAACTCTTTTTCAATTAACTCTGTCTGAAGATCTGAAAACTTTTCTTTTTGAGATTCGAACTCTTGAATCATACTTTCCAACTTTTCTTTATCAGCAACCCAATCTTCTTTTTCCTTAACTAAACCTTGAATCATTTTATCTTTTTGAGAACAAAACTCACAGACAGATTCATAACCACTATTTCCATAACTACTAACATCTGAATCAGAATCTGTTATCTCTTCTTCGTCATCACTGTGAACAATTTGAGCAACAAAACACGACTCATCAGGAAAATCAGCCTCCCAATCATAACCTTCATTCGATGTTTGTTCTTTTGATGCAGAAGAAATAGCAGTCAAAGCAATTTGAGGTGAAGCAGTTTTATCAGCTGTCTGAACCACCTTTTCTTTTGCGGGACACTCACGAGCAAAATGACCATATTTGGAACATTTGAAACATTTGATCTGTGACTTATTCAAACCAAGTTTGTCTCCTTGAAAAATAGATGTCGTTCCATGTTTCTTAATAAACCTTCTACCTCTTTCAGTTAGCATAGCAAACTGCCACTCCAAATCTAATTTATTCAACTGATCTTCATCCATATGATCTAAATCCTCTCTATATAGACAAGAGTTACCAATTTGACTAAATATGTCGCCAGAAGAAGATGATATGAATCCAGATAACAACGCAACTAAATCTTCAGCTGACTTCCCATTAATCGAACTAGCAGATGATCTATCAGGAGTAGTGAAACTGCACCTCCTTGATGAACTTTCATACTTACCTGAACCATGATCAGCAACAAATGCTGTTTGAGGTGGATTTGATGTATCATAACTAGATGATTTAGACTTTGCATTGATACTTGCAGAATTTTGTCCATGATATAACTCAGGATTTTGTAATTGAGCAGTGGACTTGTTTGAATTCATCATTTCCATTTCTCGAGCATGAAGCTTTCCAGTCAAATCATGAAATGATAATGTGGAATAGTCTTTGTCATGAGTAAGCAACAACACATAATTTTCCCATTTCTCTGGTAATGCTTCCATCAATTTCTCTTTCAATTCTTCCTCGGTCTTTTCAATCTTGACGACTTTCATCTCACTAATTAGATGTGAAAATCTTGAAACAAGAGCAGAAATATTTTCTTTGTCGTATTGTTGGAAATTTTCAAATTCTTTGTTCAACACTTTCCTTCGACTCTTCTTATACTGATCATTGCCTTCACATCGAGCAGATAAAGCATCCCATAACTGTTTAGCCTTCTTGCAAGTACTGAATTGATGTAACAACTCAGTAGGTAAAGCCATGGTAAGATAACCATAAACTTTTTGTTCAAGTTCATAACTTCTTCTTTCATCCTTATCAAAATCTTGAATCTCTTTATATTCCCCATTGTCAGTTGGACGCACATACAGCGTTCGAATCGGAATCCACAAATCAATATCATTTGTGCTGATATATGCAGAGAAACGTTGCTTCCAATTTTGATAATCTTCCAATTTTAACAACTTGGGAACTTTCTGACTTGTTCCTATTTCATTATCAAAGTTAATCATAGCTTGCATCGTGGTTTGCATAGCCGCAAATGCATGAAAATCAGACATTTTTCACCGTAAAATGATCCTTTAAAACTTCGAACTCAAAAACGAAGGTCTTCCAAGCGGATTTTGGGGGTCAAAACTGCTCGGTACTGGCCGTAGGCGGTACAAGTCCTAGATCTCGGAAAGACGAACGTTTTGGCTGGTATTGGGTTCCGTAACTCCAAACGGTTTGCAAGTTACGTCAGTTTTCGTGAAGATCACTATTCTGCCAGCGTATCAAAACAACTCGACGGACCAGTTCCGGACCAAAACAATCAGGCGGATCAAATTTGTACTAGCGGATCAGATTCCGGATCAGATGTACTAGCGGACCAGAATTATACTAGCGGATCAGATGCGGACCAGATATCTTCAGCGGATCAAATTTGATACGGCGGACCAAATTTTCAGCGGATCACACTGATACGCTGTAACTGCTGCGGATCAGACTGATGAAGATTGCCTAGCGGATCAAACGGCGGACCAGTCTGTTCGTTGGGCGGACCAGACGCAGAAAAACTAAAAAATCGACTGTTTTTCACAAATTTTGACAATTGAAGCTGAAAATTGGATCAATATGATGCGAAAACCCTCCAGGAGCATACAGAAATCATTTTTATCCTTGGAATCACTCAGAATTGGAAGAAATTGAAGAAAAACTTACCAAACCCAAGCTTTCTCTCTCTAAAACTCCGAAAATTGATCAAAAACACAGCAGTAGAGCAACCAAATGCTCTGATACCACTTGTAGAAACGAGATACGATCTTACTACTGCGTGTATTAATCAATCATAGTAACAACGGATGTAAATAAGAGAATTCTTATTGATCACTTGAAGATACAAAGAAGTTCTCTCTAGTTTCTCTCTCTAGAAACACACACAGAAAGGTGTAGAATGACTGAACTGGTTCAACTGGTTACCATGCACATTCTAACACACCCTATTTATAGTAAGTGACTAATCACCCAGCGTATCAAACTGATACGCCGGACCACATGGTCCGGCGGACCATGTGGTACGCCCATAACCAAATAGTCACTACAACTATCACTTAGACACACTCACATAGATACAATACACGAGACACTCATAGCATAGAAATATGCTCTAACACTTTTTCAGCTTTAGTTACTTCGCGTGTTCAGGTGATTGCCGGTATTTTGGTCCATCGTTAAACTCATGCCACTTTCGCTTACTCAAGCAGTTTCATCACACAGTTTATATTTTAAGGTTTATTTAATTATGACAATCTATCCAGGTCACACACATAAGTCCTAGGTATAATTTGTACACTCTATCAAGCACACCTGGTTTCCGTACAACATTTTTCACGACACCTTTCCTTAAGCCCAACATCATGCTCCAGACGGGTTGAGAAAAGAAAAGAATAGATCACGGGGGTTTTGTTGGATAATATACAAAGTCAGCTGAATTTTTTGAAACATTTTTAATAATGTTCTCATCAGTGACACAGGCTGAGGGTTTTGGACGCTTGAGGGTCTCTTTTGATTATGCACATTGGCATCTTTTTGGTTTATCATATATATACAATGTGATCTTAAAACGTACGTGGATCAGGGTGGTTCCATGTCTCCGCTTTCGCAGAACAGAGGAGTCCTGACTCACGTACAGCATTCCCAGGTCATTGCTTACGCAAAGCAGAGGGAATGGGATTTTTGAGCATGACATTAACACTCAGAACTGGGCGTGTGTCTCAGGATACCTGATGCACAGTCAAATGGAGATTGTACTAACCTAAGTGTGTGCTCCCTTTCAAGCATCATACGTTATCTTCAAGTGTTGTGATAAAACATACCTTTTGATTGATTGTCAGCAGAGCCTACCAAGCATATCGACCATGAATCACTGCTTTTGACTTCCACTTTACACGTGTCAGTCAGCAAACACCTGGAAATTTATAGCACTTCCCCTACTGGTCTACCAAAACCATTAAAAAATTTAAAAGCAAACACTTTAGAGGAAAAGCATATCTCATATCTTCCCCTTGCTTTTATATTTTTTTAAATTACCAAAAAGACACTATTTTTGTTTTTTTTTTTTTTGAATTTTTCAAAATTTTTTTTTTTGAATTTTTCAATTATTTTTTTTTAATGAAAACACAAAAATTGCCAGACTACTCATCAAAGGCTATCATTCGAATGCCTTTGAGACACATTTCAAAATTTGCACTTGGAAGGGGTTTGGTGAACATATCCGCCACATTGTCCTCCGATGCCACCCGTTCTAAATGGATAAGTTTGCGGTCATAGCAATCCCGAATGAAGTGCATTTTGATATCTATGTGTTTGGTTTTGGAGTGCTGCACGGGATTTTTCACAATTTGCAATGCAGCATTATTATCACAAAAAATGGGAGTATCGAAGAAATTCAAACCGTAATCTCCCAGTTGATGCTGCAACCATACCACCTGTGAACAGCACGCGGATGCAGCCACATATTCTGCTTCGGCTGTCGACTGGGACACCGTGTGCTGCTTCTTGCTCTGCCAGGATACCAACCTGTCACCTAAAAATTGAGCTCCAGTAGATGTCGATTTTCTGTCAAGCTCATTGCCGCCATAATCGCTGTCAGAAAAAGCATACAGATTAAATCCTGACTCTTTAGGGTACCAGAGGCCTAGACGAGGCCGACCCTTTAAATATTTGAAAATACGTTTCACAGCAGAGAAATGAGAGAGTTTAGGATTAGCCTGATAGCGTGCGCATTGGCACACAGCGAGCATGATATCTAGGCGGCTGGCGGTTAAGTACATCAGAGACCCAATCATTGACCGGTACATGTGCTCGCTCACTGGTTGACCGTCTGGATCCCTGGTAAGTGCTGGTCTTGCCGCCATATGTGTGGAGACAGGCTTTACATCCATCATTTTGTATTTTTCCAATATTTCTGTGACATATTTTGCCTGATGGATAAGTATTCCACTGTCACTCTGCTTTACCTGTAGGGCAAGGAAGAACTCCATCTCACCCATCTGACTCATCTCAAACTTTGTGCGCATTACCTTCTCAAACTCTTTGCACAAGTCTTCATTGGTAGAACCGAAAATGATCTCATCAACATATACTTGCACCATGATTATGTCATTCCCAACTTCCTTTCTGAAAAGTGTCTGGTCCACTATGCCTCTTGTGTACCCGTGTGCTAGAAGATAATCAGTCAGAGTCTTGTACCAAGACCAAGGGGCCTGATGTAGGCCATACAAGGCCTTGTCTAGCTTGAACACATGATATGGGTGTTCCTCATCAATGAAGCCAGGAGGTTGAGTAACATACACCTCTTCATCCATTTCAGCATATAAAAGGTTGTTTTCACGTCCAACTGGTAGACCGTGAAGTTCATGTAGGATGCATAGGCTAAGAAGACTCTTATTGCTTCTAATCGGGCAACCGGTGCATACACTTCATCATAATCCACTCCTTGAATTTTTTGTGGCCCTGAACCACCAACCTGGCCTTGTTTCTGACAATGATGCCATTGTCATCCTTTTTATATTTGTAAAGCCACCGAGTAGTAATGACCTTTTTGTCAGCGGGCCTTTCTACTAACCTCCAAACTTGTAGCCGAGAGAATTGATTTAACTCTTCATGCATGGCCTCCACCCAACTAGGAACTGTCAAGGCCATAGTAATGTTGGGGGGCTCAATTTGTGAGATAAAACAGGAGTACATACAGTGATTGATGTCTCCTGACTCGCTTCTTGTTACCACCCCGGATGCTAATGGACCAATGATGTTGTCCAAGGGGTGGTATTTATGAATTCTGGTCTCCGCAACGGCCTGAACGGGAATTTCAGGAGGTAAATTTAAAAGAACGGGTTCATCAGTTGTTTCAGCTGCATCATCTGCATCAGTTGCCTGTGTTTGTGGAGTGTCTGAGGCGGGATCAACTTCCGCATCAGTTTCATGTGTTTGATTATCCACAGGATCAGCAGTCTCCTGTACTGGTGTGGTATCTGTTTCAGGAGCAATGACTGGAGCCTTGGTGATGGAGTGTGATAATGGCGGTCCTGAAACTGTATCTTCATAAAGTTCTTCAGCTATGACAGGTTCCAAACCCAAAAGACGGAAGAATTGATTATAATCGAAAGCTTGAGGAGGACCCACTCCACCATCAGATGGATTTTCTCCGAGCCAATCCACATTGGTAGACTCCATCACAATGCAGGTTCTTTTGTTGAAAACCCTGTAAGCGGAGCTGGCAGAGTAACCTACAAAATAACATTCATAAGACTTAGCAGCAAATTTGGGAACATCAGAGTTTACTAAAACTGTGCAAAGACACCCAAAAGCCCGAAGGTGTCCAATTCTGGGCTTATCATTGTAAATCAGCTCATATGGAGTTTTCTGCTGCCGCTTGTTGATGAGCACCCGATTTTGGACATAGCATGCAGTGTTGACTGCTTCTGCCCAAAACATGGTTGGTAGCTTTGAATCACACAACATAGTGCGAGCAGCTTCAATCAGGGTCCTGTTCCTTCGTTCTGCGACGCCATTCTGCTGGGGGTGTAGGGAGCACTGAATTGATGCTCAATTCCCTTGTCGGCACAAAAATTGTCAATTGTGTGGTTTTTAAACTCCGCCTCATTATCACTCCTGATGGCCTTCACTTGCAACTTTAATTTATTTTCGATGAGCTTGATGAAGGCGATCAGTATACCTGCAACATCACTTTTCTTGGACAAGAAAAACACCCAAGTGAAACGGGAAAAATCATCAGTGATAACTAAACAAAAAGCACATCGGTTAAGACTTAACATACTGACTGGACCGAATATGTCCATGTGGAGCAACTCCAGTGGAGACGAGATTCTGTTGAAGACCTTCGGTTTATGTGGCCTTTGTGCTGCTTCCCCTTAGCACAAGCCATACATTTCTCCTTAAGAACAAATTCTTTGATTGGGAGATCTTTAACAAGTCCTCCTTTGGCAAGTCGATTCAGGTTCTTCAGATTCATGTACCCCAATCTTTGGTGCCACAGCTGAGCATGGTTCTTAGCTGTTTTAGAAAGGAGACAGGCCACCTCAGATGTGGGGGGTTTCTGCATGTTCAGCACATAAGAGTTACCATATCTGGGTGTTCTCATTAACACCCAATCATCGGGGATGGAGTATCCAGGTTTAAGAATGAGACACTCCTTATTGTTGAATAGAACTGGATACTCTCGATCACATATCTGTGAAACACTTAACAAACTGTGTTTTAACTGCTCCACATAATTGACATCGTGGAAGCTGAGACAACAGTTGCAAATTGTGCCTTTCTGACTGATATATCCACCAACTCCTCCGGCGAACGACACATAACCTCCATCAAATTTTTCCAAGTCTTGTAGTAGGGATATGTCGCCCGTCATATGCCTGGAACAACCACTGTCAACGTACCATAGGTTGCTGACAGTCCTCCTTGGCTGTTCCTGCATACATAGAAGATCAGTTAGATTTTGGTACACAGGCCTTAAATGGTCTGGGTGAGACTGGTCTATCCTTGTTTAGACTGAGGATGTCTTTTATGTTGACATCTCGGGGGTGATTTTCCTTCCCAAGCCCCTGTTGATTATTTTTGTTTATTTTGGAACTTTTAACCTCTTGAAAAGACATGGAGTGTCTTTTGTACACTCCAATAGGCTTGAAGGACAAATTCACAACTTTTGGGACATTCCACCTATCATCCCTCTGATTGATTGATTGTGTGATTCCTTTGGGTTTTGAGAAAAATGGTGTTTCTGAAAATCTTTTGAAAAGCGGTTGAGGAGGAACAGGTGATTTTAGAAAAATATTCTGCTTTGGGCGAGAGACAGATTTTGAAGGTTTAACAGCCTTGGAAGCCGTAGCAGGTTTAGTGAAAAGCTTTGAAGATTTCTTAGCATTTTTATTCACCTTAGTTTTCACAATTGGTGGTTCCTGTTTAGGTGACTTGGGCTTTGGGCTCCATTTGTGGACATTGGGCTGTGGTTTGCCCTGCTGCACCTTTTGGTTTGAAGGTACAATCTTTGCTTTTGGCCTAGCATGTATCTTTGCCTGTGAGGGTGGTGATGTGAACTTCTGCACCTTGGAATTTGAAGGTCCAAACTTGGGTTTTGGGCCAACATGTGTTTGGCCCAATGGGACAGTCTTTTGTTGGAACTTCTTAGGATAGTAAGGCTCATAAGGACGGTGCAGGCAGTTTCTTGCCATGTGTCCTGGTTGGCCACACACATGGCAGGATTGTTTCTTTGGATACACGGGAGCCTGTTGTTGGTTACGCCCAATGGAGATCCAAGTTGGCTTTGAAGCGTTTTTATGGATCCAGGGCTTTACCATTCGGGCTTTGTGGTCATATGCAGAGTTAACTTCTGGGTACGGGACAAAGTCATGGGGTTTTGTCTCCCGTACTTTCTGCACATTGGGAGTAGGAGAATTAACCTTATCCTCAGAAATATTCACACTTCCTGTGGGTTTGGGACCATCAACCTGCGGTCCCTTACCCCTTCTCAAAATTTTAACAGTTCTAAGGGGTTTCACAGGTTTTAAATCACATTTACCAACATTAAACACACCACATTCAGAAAGTTTATCACACACATCAGACTCTGCAGTTTTTGACTCAAACTTAACAAAAGTTTCAGGTTTCTCAAAATCACAATTTTTAAAGAAAAAATCAACTTCAGACTTCATGGGACTCTTAGTAGACTCCTTGTAATTTACTACCCCTGCTTCATTATTACCTTTATCTGCACAAGAAGTAAAAGTATTAGTAAGGTTAGAAACAGGAGCAGAAATTTTAATGGTACAGGAGGCCAGTTTCTTTTCTATCTCAGCCTTGGCTTCTAAGGAGGTCTTAAAACACTCATAATCTGAGATCATTTCATGCATCAATGGCATCGGTACTGTATGAGTGGATTTTCTGCAACATACTAGTCTGTGGGTTTTGAGGATAGTATGGTTGATAAGGTCTATTCATGCAATTTGCAGCAAAATGCCCTAGTTTTCCACATTGAAAACAATTCATGAGTCTAGGCCCATTCACATGACTAAAAACATATGAATGCCTTGGGTAAGACGACTTCAACTCCGGCTTATCATCCCATTTGTGTATTAAATGTTTTGGAACTTTTTCAGGTTGTGTAATTAAACAAAATTGTTCCGACTTTGATTTGTTCATTCTGTTAAAAGTAGACACAACCTGGGGATAAGGAACAAAGTCCTTGGGCTTAGACTCACGACCAGCCTTAGTGTTAGGCACACGAATTTTAAAACCATTAACTACTTCATTAGAATTAGAAACATGTTTTGATGACAAAGACACAACTAACTTTTTGACTTGGACGCATTAAGTTCAGACACAGATGCCAGAACATCGTCCTTAGGTAAATCAGAAATTAGACTACTAGACTCATGACACTTTTTGACTCTCATGCATTCGGCATCCTCCCCAGAAACATCTTGGATCCTTACTTCATCTGCACATGAAACAAAAACGTAATAAGAACCAATATTATCGTTTAATGGTTCCTGGGATGGACCCGGTTCACTAGCGAATGTCACTGATCGATTCTGATTACCCAACCCATAGGTCATATGTTTCTCATTTTCTAACTCCTCTTCTGTCATGGGTTTCACACCAACCAAAACACTATCTATGGGAGGCCCTGTTTCATGCATTTCTGATTCAGATCTATCTACCTGATCCTCCTCATAGATCATACCTATTATATCTCTAGGCACAAGTTAAGGAACATTATTCTTATTCTTTTCAGAAAAGCTAATTCCTATTCCTCCTTTATCCTTACCAAATCTAACATCGGTTATGTAGTTGGACAAAGCCTTACCAGCTTTAAGCATTCTTTTGTTTCTCATTTTATTCACATCTAATTTCACTTGCAACTCATTGTTCTGATGTGTAAATTCATCTACCTGCTTCCTAAGCTCAGCAATTTCTAACTTAGCACTGTCATACAGGACAGACTTCTCAGTGGCAAGGTCTTGGTATTTCTCTATATCCAATTTTTGAGCTTTAACTTTCTCCTCACTCTTTTCCCATCTACCCTTAAACGAACTTCTAGAACATTGCATATCAAATAACTCTATCTCACTATTCTTCCAAAGTTGTCTAAGGCCAGGAATTAAACGTGCACAAGTAGGATTATATACCTTTGTGTTGTGGACCTCGGCTGCAAATGCTTCCTTGTCTTCAACCAGGTTCTCTTCTTTCTCTTCTGACTTTTCCTCTGTGACCATAAATGCATGTTCCTCCTCATCATTATACTACATCTAAGCAATCATAGCACCTGTCAGAGTGAGTTTCGTTACCTGCGAAGCCCATTGATACTCCCCACAATCCTGCACAACAAAAGCCTTTGTCTCTGCTTTTCCTTTACCATCTCCAGCTTTCTTCTCTTCTGGTTTCTCCCTCTTTGGCTTGGTACACTCCCTTGCAAAATGTCCGTACTCATCACAATTGAAACATCTGAGCGTGCTCTTATCAAAACCCATCCTTATCTTCTCCCGATCCTTCCAAACATTCCTTCCAGTTTTTGCCATAAACTTCTTAGCGCGAAAAACTGCCATTGCCATTTGCCATGAAACATCAAGCATTTCCACATCTTTAGGATTAATCTGATTCAACTCCCCTGACAGCATGTCAGTAGGTACCAAAGTTCCAGCCATGAGAGCGTGATAACTATTCATAAATCCCATTCCAAGAGCAAAGTTGGGATCATTAGTAGTGTTTTCTTCATCAGGGGTGACCATTCCACTAGTACCAGCTTGGGCACGAACCACGAATGCAGTTGACTTTGTGTTTGTGCTTGTATCACGTCCAGATGAACTTCCACCCTGCTTTGACCCTACTTCTTCAGATAAGAGAGCCTGATTCAGTTTTCCTGCCAAACTAAGTGAACTTAGATGATTCAGCTCTCTCTGTTTATCATCAATCAACTTTGACTTCAGTTTGTTAATTAGCTCATCAACAGTCAACTCATCCAGCTTGTTGTTATCTTTGATGATTGAAATGTTGGTATTCCAGGACTTGGGCAAACTGTTCAAGAGTTTTAGATTTTTATCCTCCTGTTCGTGTTCAACGTCGTAGCTTGACATCTCAGTAATTAAGGACACAAAGAATTGAACTTGAGCTTCAAAGGACTCTCCTTGAATGTGATTGAACAAGTTGAACTTCTGCTTCAGCATCTGTTTACGGCTTGCCTTGATATCAGGATTTCCTTCATATGCAATCACCAGAGCATCCCAGAGCTTCTTTGTAGTCTTGTACTTCTTAAACCCTTGTGCAATCTCCGAGTATTCTGCTTCAGTTTTCACCACTCCAACCTTTCCTGCTTCAGTGTGAGTAGGTATGAATGATCCATTGACAACCTTTCCTTATTACATTTTTCCCAATCATCATCCGAGTATTCTGCTTCAGTTTTCACCACTCCAACCTTTCCTGCTTCAGTGTGAGTAGGTATGAATGATCCATTGACAACTGATCTCCAAAGTCTTAGATCAACACTTTTCAAATGGTTCTGGAATCTGTATTTCCATTCAAGGAAGTTATCAGCAGATGTGAGCCTGGGGGGACGGGTAGTCGATCCAATCTCAAAGTCTAGTTTTTGGTACATGCTCGGTTCAAAATCCATGACGAAAGCTTAAGAAAAATTTAAAAATTTGTCCAAAAGAGTTTCCGATCGTAAACACCAGTTTATGATAAAGATATGTAGCAGATCGTAAACACTACCGAGTCGTAAACGTTATCGTGAACACAATTCCGATCGTAGACGCAGTCGTAAACAGCTCCGGATCGTAAACAAAGTCGTAAACACTCAAAGCTTGGATCTTGAAGTCGTAAACACCGTACTGAATCGTAAACGCGGTCGTAAACACTTAAAAATCCGGTCTTGAAGTCGTAAACACTTAGTTCCAGCTCGTAAACTCAAATTTGATGATGAACACTAATCTTAAACTCCAAGATCAGCCCAGAAAAAGTCGTAAACACCAAGAACAGCAACAAGCTTTCAATTTTTCCAGCCAAACACTCGAATATAATATCGTGGAACCTCGAATCAGATGATTCTTAGCTCTGATACCAATTGTTGGTCCTAAAACAACAATTGTTCACGATATCCTAATCACAAACAAATGCCGAATCCTTGTTTGTGACTGATTCGAGCTAGAAGATGATGAAAAAGACTTGATTAGAGATGAAGAACAAAACACACAATCAAATCATGAATGGAGAAGAAACAATCTTCTACTGAATGATGATCACCATCGTAAATACAAAGAGGAGGCAGAAAATCGTAATAAACAACCAGTAGTAAACATAAACTACTTGGGTATTTATACTACCCATTACAAAAACCCTAAACATATCTTAAACCCATTACAAGAACCGGCCCACCAAGCCCAAATCGGAAACATACTAAGCCCAAACCAATGTAAGCCCAATCTAATGTTCTTGCCTCATAAAATATAGCCCAACACTATTACAGTTATCATCCAGAATCCTTTGACGAGGATTATTTTCAAATCTTTAGCTGTTTGACTTTTGACAGCTTGATTTTTAGGTAGATTTTGAAAAAATGGGTTGTCATAACATTCAATGAAAACATGACCTCTATTACATCAAATAATGCATTCCTTAGAAGCATTAGATTTCTGAGAAAATGTGACTTTCTTTGTTTCATCAGAATATTTTGGTGAGTCAAAAGTTTTATCAACTGCATTTTTTTTATTATTTTGACTCGAGAATTCGAAGTGCTAGCTAACTGTGGTTTAACAGTCGCTGTGACTACCTTTGCAGGCTTAGAAATCGCTTTTTCTTTTTCACTTTTATTCAACTCATGTGTTTTAGTTGAAATGTCGTAGTCCTTGTTTAAAGGAGATTCAGTTATGAGATCAGGACAGATGGTGACATCAGATTCTTCATTGTTAATAGGTTCAATGTTAGTAGTGTAAGAATCAGGATTATTAACAGTTCTGTATCCAAGTCCATTAACCCCTTTGTTTCCCTTGGTATTGTCACATAACTTTTGACATATTTCGTTAACAGCTTGAAATATTTCATAATCAGTTATAGAATCAGCAAGCTTGGCTTTTGTCACAGTTAATTCACATTTGGCATCGTCAGCTGTTCTGTTTTTGGAATTTTTAGTTTTGAGAGCAAGTCATTATTAATTAGTAAAAAGAATTGTTTTCTCATGTTTTTGGGAGCTGGTGTTTTTTATTAATTCCTCAATTTTGTTATTGTATGCAATGTCAGCGTTTCTTTATTATTCCTTAATTTCCTTGAGGGTGGTCATCTCCTCAAGGAGTGACAAATTATGCTTTCTATAATTTTTAAGTTGTTCAATGCAGGAACATGCGCATAGTAAAGTAGCCACATCAGCAAGAATTTTAATTGTTACCTCGGTGTCTGTAGGAACTGTGGAAGATACTTCATTTGCCATAAAAGCATGATTTATGGGAGCAAATTCTTGCATTATATCTTCCCAGAACACACAGTCTGTCTGATTGGTAATAGCTGCAGTAACATGATTCTGAGTACTTGACCTTGAACTTGACCTTGACCTTAGAGGAGTGAGACCCTCAGTTGAGGATTGAGACCTTGAGTTTGAACTCGAATATTCATTTTAAGGCCCTGGGTACTTATTTCTTCCAACATTGTTCACCACATCTCTCCTTGGTTGCTTACATTTCCTATCGCAGTGTTTGGTGACAGTTATAACATTTGACTTCGCTTTTGTCCAAACCAATGTGGGCATTTTTTTCTCTATTGAACATACTACCAGTTCTGTTATGAACCTTTGTGCTCTTAGGGCGAACATTGCTAGTTGACTCGGGTGAATCCTCCATATGAGTTGTCTATAGCATGAGGAAACTTGATATAAAAATGAGGTATAATTTCATTATCTCTGGGTGGCTCTTGACAGGTGATCTGTAAGGAATATTGCGCTTGGAAGATTTCCAGCTGAATGCCAATTTTTTTATGTTCCGGCTGAAGTTGAAGTTGAAGCGGAATTCTCACTTCAAGCGGAACTGGCAGTTCAAGCGGAAAAAAGCAGTTTTGTCCTTTAGCGAATATTCCGGGTGAACTCGATTATCCACTAGATAATGTGTTCAACCGGACTTTTCCTGAGATGTCTTTTCAGCAAGTCCAATCCTGCAAAAGCTTCTCGGTTGCTTCTATATCTGATTCAAGCCGCTCTCCTAAAGTAGTATGTTGCTGCAAACGCGCAAGATATTCCAATTGCCGATGTTTATTCTTTTGGTAGTTTGTATTTGACTTTATTGTTTACGGTCTAGATTAGATCGCATGAGATCAATGGCTATCATTGATCTCATCAGCACTATTTATAGCTTAGTTAGCTCATAGTTTAAACACGAACTTGTAATAGTGTAGCTTTGAGTTAATGCAAATAGTGCCGAGTATTTGTTACTTCGTTGTTACTATCTTTCTGCAAATCAAGCTTTTACATTATACACAAGAACTAAATCTCGCTTAAGTAAAGTAAAATATAACTTTAATTCCGCAGGGTTATATTTGCAAGTAAAGGGCTTTTGTTTTAGTTTAACTCTAACTATAACGATCCTACAAGTGGTATCAGAGCTTTGGCTCTCACCTTGAAGACTTTCAGTGCTTCAAAGTTGATACTTTACTTGCTTACTTTACAAGCGTTGTTGTTTCTTCTTTCAAAAGGTTTTTAAAATGAGGGATTTTAGTCTAAGTTGCCTAAATGGTTCTTCCAACAAACCACCAATGTTCACTCCAGATGACTTTGGTACCTGGAAACTCAGGATGGAAGGTTTTGTTAGGATTTTGGACCGCCGTATTTGGAAATCTTTTACTGAAGGACCTTACTCACCCATGGTTTCATCTGCTGGTGATGCAGAAGTCAAGATACCAAAACCACTAGACAAATATGTTGAATCTGACTATACTGCTCTCGAATTTGACCATAAGGCATATTGGACTCTATAGGCAGCACTTCCTAACTCCATCTTAAGTGGGTTCAAAGGATATAAAACTGCTTTTGATCTATGGAATGCCTTAAGTGAAATGTATGAAGGAACCAGTGAAGTAAAAGAAAACAAGAAAGATGTTTTAAAACAGAAGTATGAAAACTTTACTTTCAAATCTGGTGAAACAATGACAAACCAGTACTTAAGATTTGTTTCTTTACTTGATGAACTCCGAAAGGTAGATGTAAAACTAGACCAGGTAGATGTAAAAAGAAAGTTCCTACGTTCCTTGCCTTCTGTGTGGACAGTTTACACAGTGAGCATCAGGGAATGCAAAAACTTGAAAAAGATGAGACTCAGTGAATTTCATGGCATACTCAGTTCCTATGAAATGGAACTAGATCATAAACAAAACTCATCTTCCGAGTCAACTCAGTTGTTTTCATCTGCACTAGTAACTACTGATTTTAACAGTCAAAAGTCATCAAACTCATCATCATATCAGTCACCTATTGTCAGTTTCCCTGAGACACTAAGGTGTCAAGAAAGTTTTTCAAACACGTTTGAAAACTCTCACAATGCTCATGTAGCAACTGACTCTTACCAAGGCTTCATACCTGAAGATCTTGAGTGTATAGGTGCTGATGACTTGGAGGAAATGGACATAATGACCCAACTTGCTATGGTGTCTGTCAGAGCTCAAATGTTTTACAAAAGAACTGGTAGAACCTACAAGGGAGCAAAAGGTGCTCACATAGGCCTTGACAAAAGCAAAGTGAAGTGCTATAACTGTCACCAACTTGGTCACTTCGCAAGGGAGTGCTCTCAACCAAGAAGAGAATGACAGAACCAGGGTCATGTCTAAGTGAAAAATCAAGGAGGAAGCAACTCTAACAACAACAATTCTTGTAACAACTCAGGTTCTCACCCTACTCCACCTCAGATCAGGTAAATTCTATCCTTGAGAAAGTTTTAGAAAATCTATGCAGCCCTGCCTGCATAGAACAAGTGGCAAAGTACCAAAATCACAACACTGATTTGATTGATGAAGTTTCAAACCTAAATGAGTTAAAGGAATGCTTTAAGAAAACTGAATCATCATACATTTCAAAAATTGAAAATTTAACCAAAGAGTATGAACAGTTAAAACAAACCAACTCAGTTCTTGAAACACAGCTTGATGACTTGCTGTCAAAGCTTGAGAAATCAAGAAATGAAACCAAAGATGCTAAGGCTGAGGTTGATGTTTTGGAGATGAAGCTAAAAGATGCTTTGTTCACTTGTGACAAATTCCAAGCTACAAATAGAAAGGCTGAGAAGTTGTGGATGGGAGGGATGTATGGTAAAGCAGGTGTTAGGTATAACAATGTTGAACCACCAATTGAATACTCACCTGTAATCAAACCAATTGAAGCTTTAAAATCAGAATGTAAAGTCAGTCTCACAGTTGATGACATCTCATCACAGTCAAGTTCTGAAAACACTGTTGAGCCTAAGAAAACTGAAGTCACTGTTGCAAGCACCTATGCATCAGCTGACGAATCAAACATTTTGAAACCACCAATTACTATACCACCACCAACTGTTTATGAACCCAAGGATTCAAAAGTTGGAGGGAAACAACCTGAGAAACCAAAAGGAATTCACACTCAAAGGCTTGGTAAACTCACTTTTAACTAAGTAACCAAGCATGAGTCTCCCAGAATATTTGAAACAAAATGGTTGAATGCATGTGCTGTGGTGAACAGGGTCACCTAGCTGCTGTATGTCAGTTCAATCCAATGAGTAAAGTTAAACCATTTTTGAAACCAAAACCTATTTTGTAACCAAAAGCTAATTTTCAGAAGAAACTCACAGGAAGAATTTCACCTGTGAAAAGTCACAAAATGAAGCATTTTGGATCTGAATCCAACAGGGTCTTAATTGGTAATGATAAAAATGGAAGTTTCTCTGTTTTAAGGTAAAATAGTTTTCCGACTGAAGTTCAAGCGGAACATTTTTCCGCTCGAACTCAAGTTCAACCGAAAAAAAAAATCAACCCAGATCAGCTACTGCTCCAAAGCAGAGACCACATGTACACTTTGCTGATGGCTTTGAGCATTTTGAAGCTCAAGGAAGAAGAAATCCCTCTAGAGGAAAGACCACCTCTAGCGAAAAATTTTCAAGAAGCAAAAAGTCTAACCAACCTGAAATTGTTTTTGCTACTAGTTCAAGTGGAAGTTACTGTGTTCCACCTCAGGGAGAGAGTTCAAATCAAAACAAACACTTTCCTCAAATATTTTCCAAATCCCATGAAAGAACTAAGTTGGTTAACCAAGGAAATGAAAAATCTAAGAAAATAATCAACAAGCAAAGAAAATTTAAGGAGTACAGGGAAAGAAAAATTGTTGAAAGGAAAAACACCAAAGGTGAAGGATTTGGTCAAACAAGTACTCAATATGAGAACTTCAGTTTTGACAATGATGATTTGCTTAATGAAGCTCCAGTTTTAAATACTTTAGTACTCAAGGAGTATAAATATAATGATGCTTATGGCAGACCCAAGACCACTCAGGCTTGGGTCCCCTATAGAAATTAATCATTTATGATATGTGCAGGTGCAAAATAAAGGTCAAAATAGCCTATGGGTAGTTGACAGTGGATGCACTTGCCACATGACAGGGAATAAGCAAATTCTGGAAAATACAAAAAGAATCAATGGAGGACCAGTTGCCTTTGGAAGCACAAAAGTCCATATCACAGCACAAGGTGATGTGACAACTTGCTTAGTGTCTCACAAATGTGTGACAAGAACCTTGATTTAATGTTTAATGAGAAAGAGGCCATAGTCCTCAAACTCGGTGTCAAAATTCATGATGAACTTATTATGCTTAAGGCACCCAGGAGAGATGGATTGTACATTTTGGATATGTCAATTGCTACACCTTCATGTGGCACTGCCTGCTTTGTTCCAAAGCCTCGGTTGATGAAAGTGATCTGTGGCATAGGAGGTTAGGTCATGTGAACTACAAAAACATGAACAGAATTGTGAATCTTGGCTTGGTTAAGGGTCTTCCTAACAAGCATTTTGCATGTTCTGAAAACTGTGTGCCATGCCTCAAGGGCAAGCAACGTAGAACCTCCTTTAAGCCAAAAGTTCAATCTTCTATTTCAAAACCTCTAGAGCTGTTGCACATGGATCTTTTTGGTCCAAATAGAGTAATGAGTTTAGGAAAAAGGTCATACTGTTTTGTAATAATTGACGATTTTTCTAGATACACTTGGGTTTTCTTTCTTAAAACAAAAGATGAAACTGCTGAATTGTTGAAAACACTTGTATTAAACTTACAAAATCAGTCCAATCTTAAAGTCAAAACAATTAGGTGTGACAATGGCACAGAGTTCAAAAATCATGTTTTTAATACATTTTGTGAGGAGAAGAAATTGTGAGACAATTCAGTGATCCTAGAACTCCACAGCAAAATGGTGTTGCTGAAAGGAGAAATAGGACATTGATTGAAGCTGTTAGATCCATGTTAGCATACTCCAAGCTCCTTGTGATATTTTGGGCAGAAGCAGTGAACACTGCATGTTATGTCCAAAACAGGATTTTAATTGTCAAAGGCAAAAACAAGACACCTTATGAGCTTTGGATGAAAAGAAAGCCAAACATTTATTTCTTTAAGCCATTTGGTTGTCCTGTTACAATATTAATAACCAATGAGTCATTGCCCAAATTTGCTGAAAAGGCAGATGAGGGATATTTTGTTGGATACTTAGGTGTGTCAAAAGCATACAGAGTGTACAGCAAGAGAACCAAAATTGTTGAGGAAACTATAAATGTATCTTTTAATGAAAAATCTACCAACAATTTTGAATCTCAACCCACTTGGTTATTTGATATTGACGCACTAACCACTGCTTTTAACATAACTGTTGATAAGCCTATGAGATCTCTAGTGCACGAACATAACTTATATAGGTCTGCTGATGAACATTGGAAGAGCACCTCTGCTAGAACTGAGAAGCAAAACTTCTTCTCTTCAATAAGCATCAAACCTATCTTGCCTGGCAATGGAAAGAAACCTTCTGAAATAATTCAAATTGAAGAAGAAATTGTTCCGGTCGAAATTCAAACGGAAATTTCTCCAGCTGAAGTTCAAATGGAAATTTCTCCGGCTCAAGTTCAACCGGAAAACTTTATTTCAGAAACTGTTAAGAACAATGATTCCGGATCAACTGAACCTGAAAATTCAAATGATGAATTCAGTTTCGAGCATCTGACCCACATTTCAGAGGATAGTTCTCACAATACAGTTAAAAGTTCAAATCCTGTTTCATAATTTACTGATATTGAGCTTGATCACAGACTTCCTCCGCTCAATATACCCTCAAATGGAAGAAGCCATGAGTTCCCTATGTTTCTCGACAGAAGAATCAATAGAGATCATCCAATAAGAAACATTATTGGAGAAGTGTCAGCACCTATGTTGACAAGGAGTAGATCTGCTAATGCAAACATCTGTTTGCATGCTGCATTTTTGTCTCAAGAAGTACCCAAGAAGGTAACAGATGCATTGGAAGACAACAATTGGGTAGAGGCAATGCAGGAAGAGTTATTTCAAATTAACAAGCAGAAAGTTTGGGAATTGGTAGATCTGCCTGATGGAGCAGAACCAATTGGCACTAAGTGGGTTTTCAGAAATAAGAAAGTTGACAGGGGAATTGTTATCAAAAACAAAGCAAGACTGGTAGTGCAAGGCTATGTACAGGAAGAAGGGATTGATTATGATGACGTGTTTGCACCAGTGGCTAGATTAGAAGCAATCAGAATCTTCTTAGCCTATGCTGCCTTCAAAGACTTCCAAGTATTTCAAATGGATGTCAAAAGTGCCTTCCTGTATGGCCTACTGGAACAAGAAGTATATGTCAACCAACCTCCTGGCTTTGAGGACCCTCACCATTCCAACAAGGTGTGTAAGCTAATCAAAGCTTTGTATGGTCTCAAACAAGCACCTAGAACCTGGTATGAAACTCTTTCTAACTATCTTCTAGAGAATGGCTACAGGAGAGGAGCTATTGACAAAACACTTTTTGTTAAAACTGTTGGTAAGGATATGTTGATGGTACAAATCTATGTAGATGATATTATTTTTGGTTCATCTAATACTGTTTTGTGCAAGGAGTTTGAAACTTTGATGCAGTCCAAGTTTGAAATGAGCTCTATGGGAGAATTAACATTCTTCTTAGGACTACAAGTGAAACAAACTGCAGATGGAATCTTTCTGAACCAATCAAAGTACATTCAATACATGTTGAAGAAATTTGATATGCAAGCTTGCTCAAGTGCAAAAACTCCTATATCCACTTCCCACAAGGTTACCAGTGACTTGAGTGGCAAGCCAGTGGATGTGCACATGTACTGGGCAATGATAGGCTCACTGATGTATCTTACTGCTAGCAGACCTGACATCATGTTCAGTGTTTGCTTATGTGCTAGATATCAGTCCTCACCAAAGGAGTCACATATGCTAGCTGTTAAGAGAAACTTGAAGTATCTGAAGGGCCAACCAAAACTGGGTTTGTGGTATCCCAAGAACTCTGACTTCTCTTTCAGAGCATTCACAGACAGTGACTATGGTGGTTGTGACATCGATAAGAAATCATCCTCAGGTGGATGTCAATTTTTGGGTGAAAGAATTGTCTCTTGGCAATGCAAGAAACAAACTTGTGTTTCCACTTCAACTACAGAGGCTGAGTATATTGCTGCCTCAAGTTGTTGCAGTCAAGTTCTTTGGATTCAAAATCAAATGCTTGACTATGGGATCAAGTTCATGGAAACTCCTATTCTTGCTGACAACAACAGTGCCATCTCCATTATCAACAATCCAGTAAAGCACTCCAAAACCAAACACATTGACATAAGGTATCATTTTATTAGAGATTGTGCAGAAAAGAATTTGATCAAATTATTCAAAGTTCATACTGATCATCAATTGGCAGATTTGTTTACAAAAGATTTTGATGAGGCAAGATTTTCTATCTCATCACAGCCATTGGGATGATGAACTTTGAATAAAAGCTTTTCACAATTTTCAAATAAAAGAGAGACATGTGCTTAAGAGCCCGTCTCTTGATACAAAAAGAAAAAGAAAAAGAAAATTTCTTGTGATAATTTCAGTTCATAGTCAGTAACCTCTGTTACACCATGAAAATTTACCACAAACTTTCAAAAATCTTGTGTTTTGGTGTTCAGTTTCAAGTTCCGGTTCAACCTGTGAGAAAACAACTTTTGAAACTCACCGGGTGAACTTCAACGGGAAAAATTCTTTGCAAATGACGTGGAAAAAGTTTTTGAAAACAATTCTTTCATGCGGAAAAATCATCCGCTTGAAGTTCAAACGGAAGAAATATGGTTTTTAAAATAAAGGAGAAATGGGTTCCGCTTGAACTTCCGGGTCAACAAAGTCAATGTCTCATTTAATTACCCGGAAGGCACAACTTTCTAAGCGGATATACAATTATTTACCCATTATGTTTTTAACTGTTTTAAATCCAAGGTTTCAGTAAATTTACTTTTGGATAAAGACATGCTTTACCCAGTTGTACCGTATAACCCTTAAAACACCTGTCCCATCAGTTACTGAACCGTCTATTTAAAACCTCTCTCCTCCACGTCATCACCGAAAAGGTAAAAAGCCCTAATTTACCGTCACTTTCCCCATTTCTCTCAGCCCCACTCAGAAATTACTCCCAAATTTCTCTCAAACCCTCTCCGTTCAACCTCCGATAACCATTAGTCTTTCTCAAATATTGTATCAACAATGGCTCCGAAAGCAAAAGCAAGTGGCAAGAAGCCCATCACTGACTCCAAGTTTCCCGTAGAACATAACTTGGTGGCGTACCTAGAACCACCAAGCAAGACAGATATCTACAACGGCATGATAGACTTCTTAAAATGATCTTATCTTCATCACGCGCTCACTGTTGAGGCGGAAATTTTTTGAAGAATTTCTGGAAGACTTCTGGTTTCATGCTAGGGTTACTGAAGGCGTCAACGGTAGTGAAAAGATTGTGTCAAGTGTTCAGGGCACAGAAGTGGAAATTGATGAAGCAAAAGTGCGAAGAGTGCTGAAACTAAGGGATGAAAGTGGATATGAAGTGGCCGATTCCAAGAAATATCTTCTACTATTCAGGGATATTGGATATGGTGGTTCCCTGCAGAGCAAAACTATCAAGAAAGGGCAAGTACCATATAAATGGAGGTTCTTGGCTCATACACTGTTGGTATGCCTAACTCCAAAGAAGGGTGGATTCGATGAGCTTGCTAGTGAACAAGCCTCTGCCTTCTATGCTGTGGTAAAGGGTGAAAACTTCAATTTTTCTAACCTAATTTTTCCAGCCCTAAAATCAAACATCCACTATGAATATGTTTATGTGTACCCTAGGTTTTTGACACATATTCTCAAAGAAGAATACCCCCAAATCGCTTGGGTTGGTACAATTTTGCAACCTAAACTTCTAAATGAGAAAACTTTTTCAAACTTGGCTTTAAATAAGTCTGCATTTCTTAGAAGGGACACTGACTATCCCCTACCAATTCAAAGGCAGTTTCCAGATGAACCTGCTACTGCCGAGGTTCAACCGGAAACTGTGGAAGCAACTGAGCCCCATGCTCAAGATGACAGAGCTATAGACCCAATAGCTTCAGAACCCACATCTGTCCCAGCTTCCTCTACCTTAAAAACTTTCAAATCCAAAAAGAGGAAAGCTTCCACTAACACTATCACTGCCACCTCCTCATAAACTTCACCACCAGTCATATTCAAAAGACAGAGAAATGTGGTTACTAGGTCTCCTCCACCTAGTACCACCAACCAACCCGAAGCTTCTAACCCTGTTCAAGGCAAAAAGCCCAAACGGAAACTAGTTAAATTGGGATTCTCTCTTAGGGATGAACCTTCATTTGAGGGGGAGTCATTAGAAGCAGATGTACAATCCCCATCTGAACACTTTTCACCCCTACATCCACTATCACCTAGGAGTGACAATGCATCCATTCTTGGTTCAAATGAGGGTGTTATTAACTCACCAACCTCATTACAGGAGAACATACTGATGAACCAGGACACTGTTGCATTGAACCCCCACTCCTCACCGGAGTTGAATCTCAGGAGATCTGAAGAGATTCATGCAGAAAGGGCAGCTGCTGCCCAAGGATCCCCACTGGATCTTGGTGTCAGCAGTAACATCAATAAGACCCAATCTGCTGCAATCTTCTCTGAATCAGCACCAAGAAGTCCTTCATTGGAACCAAGGGTTGCTGAAACAGATGAAGAGAATCCCAGGTGCCAAGAAGCCATGGGTACCACTGCTGATCAATCTAAGTTTGATATCTTGGTTTTGTCCAAGGATACTGGTAAAAGCCCAGTTGAGGACAGTTATACACTACCCGAATTGACAAAATTGTACCTCTCTCTCCAAGCACAGGTTGATCATTTAAATGAAACTGTTGCTCATTTGGTGAAAGCTGATCCTATTGACACTGAAGCAGGTCCTTCAAACCCTCTTAGAGAAGCTGATGAAGCTGTTATTGCTGATGAAGCTGATACTGTCAAATTGGGGGAGAAGATGCCCTCAAGGCCTGTTATAATTGAAATTGAAGAAGTTCAGAGGATACCGACTAAAGTTAGAGCCACAGCTTGTTCAAAGATTGGTGTTAACCCCTTCATTGTTGAAGAAAGTTGGGTGAATATGAAGTGCAGTCAATTGATTGCCATTTCTCCTTTAGAGGACCCCAACGTCACTTAGCTTGTACAATCATCCATGTTACTTGTTGGTGCTCTCCCTGAGCATATAAACATGATCACAACACTTATGAAAGATGTTATCTTTCCGGCTGAAAGAGCCAGTGATCAAGTGGTAGGAAACATTGCCTCCACCAGCAAGGCAGCTGTTGATGCTGAAGAAAGCACTACAACTATTGCAGTTGCTACTACAACTGAAGGAGGTGATGATAATCTGATCGGTGAAAATGAAGGTACGGAGGTGTTGGAGATTGCTGATAAAGAACCTGAAGTCACCAAACCTCAAGTAGTGACTGAAAGCTCCAACATTGTCCAAGCGGAAGTCCAAGCGGAAGTTCAGACGGAAGCTCAACTGGCTGTTCAACCGGAAACCCAAATTGCAAACCAGGTGGAAGTTTATGGCCCTGGCAATTCAATCTTTGGTATTGATGGGTCTAATCAGCTACCTGTGGATCAACCGGAAGAACAGGGAAGCAATGAAGCTGAAGACATAGCTGCAACACTGATAGCTTTAAGGAGTACCGAACCTGTTCAAACTGAAATTACAAGAACTATTCAACAGGTGGTTCAAACTCCTGAAGCTGAAGCTATGTTGAAGATGGTGGAAGATGCAAAAAGGGTAGCAGAGGATGAAAGGATAGCCCAAGAACTTCAGGCGGAACTGGATATGTATTCTCTGGATGGAGTTATTGAAAGGTTGTTGGAAGAGGCAAAGACTAGCTCCTTCGATTGGAGATTGAAGGACTACAATTTGGAAGAAATGACTGAGGTTGATAGGCAAAGACTGATCTCAATTGCTTCTCAGATGCCTACCAAGCTAGTGAAGACAGATGAAAACTACTTGCTGCTGAAAAAGATAAAAAGGGCTCTTGTGATCAAGAAACTGAAAACATAAGAAAAGATAGCTCAGTTGAAAGTCAGAGAACTTTGCAACCTGATTGATACAATCTTTTATGAGCTCAAAGGAGACATAGCTACTGTTAATCCAAAGCTTGTGATGCCTGCACCTTCAGAATTTACTTCAGGTACATCATCAAACTTAAATGTTAAACCTGAATTAACTGATGATGCAGATATACCACCTCCACCTTCTTTCACATATGATCCAAGTCCCATATTTACAACAGTTTCATCACTTCCACAGTCATTTGCCCTTATTCCATACAAAGCCACCTTCAATTTCTAAGAAGGTTGCAACCAAACTTGCCAACCTAAGATACAGAACTGACAATTTTACCCCTATTGTTCCCCTCAAGAAGAAGCCTCCTCCTACCTTGGATTTTTCTGATATTTTCCCACCTTCTCCACCTTCAAGCCGTGCACCAGAAGCTATTAAACCACCAACACAAACTTCCCTACCTCCACTCACCATTAAAGAACCTTCTGCCACCATCACCAAACCTACTGAAGTTCAAACTGGCCCTTCTTCATCATCTGACAAAGGCAAAAGACCTATTGTGCAAGAATCAGCAATTGATTTTGATGAAGAAAGGGTGATGAGAAAAAGAAAAATGATGCATTTCAAGAGCAAAAGAGATCAAAAGCAGAGAAGAAAAGCTCCACCCAAAAAGAACATGATGGTGGGTTGGACAGTAGATGAAGCCACTTTTGATTTCACCTTTAATTTGGCAAATGGCACAACTCAGGTGGTAAATTCTCCCAAGGCCACTACATTCCTTACTTTGCTGCAAATGACTGACATCATCCTAAAGCTTAGAGAAATTCTGAGTCCTTCACGAGACGAGCATATGTTAAGGCTTCTCATTGAGCCAACTGTGCTGGACTGTGGAATGCTCTACAGAAGCAATTTAGATGGTGACTCAGAAGAAGAAGAAGAAGAAGAGCCTGCAAGTGAGATAAAATTTATCATTTGGGAAGAGGAAGAGAAGCTATTTTATGTTCACAGAGCCAATGGCACCTCATAGTTCATGAGTCCATTTCTGTTCAAGAAGAATGGAGCGAAATGGACTGGGAATCTTTCAAGTATGTGAAGGTGACCAAAACAAATTCAAAAGAGCTTTCTCAAAACCTGGATGCCAACATCAAAACCACTAACAAGTAGGTTAAGGAGAAGAAGATTTTTGGGTACAAGTCAATTTTTGAAGATAAACATTGGAATTTGACAGCATCAGCTTAGGGGGAGATTGTAAGGAATATTGCGCTTGGAAGATTTCCGGCTGAATGCCAATTTTGTTATATTTCCGTCTGAAGTTGAAGCTGAAGCGGAATTCTCACTTCAAGTGGAACTGGCAGTTCAAGCGGAAAGAAGTAGTTTTGTCCTTTAGCGAATATTTCGGGTGAACTCGATTATCCACTAGATAATGAGTTCAACCGGACTTTTCCTCAGATGTCTTTTCAGCAAGTCCAATCCTGCAAAAGCTTCTCGTATGCTTCTATATCTGATTCAAGCCACTCTCCTAAAGTAGTATGTTGCTACAAACACGCAAGATATAATTGCCGATGTTTATTCTTTTGGTAGTTTGTATTTGACTTTATTGTTTACGGTCTAGATTAGATCGCATGAGATCAATGGCTGTCATTGATCTCATCAGCACTATTTATAGCTTAGTTAGCTCATAGTTTAAACACGAACTTGTAATAGTGTAGCTTTGAGTTAATGCAAATAGTGCCGAGTATTTGTTACTTCGTTGTTACTATCTTTCTTCAAATCAAGCTTTTACATTATACACAAGAACTAAATCTCGCTTAAGTAAAGTGAAATATAACTTTAATTCCACAGGGTTATATTTTCAAGTAAAGGGCTTTTGTTTTAGTTTAACTCTAACTATAACGATCCTACATGATCACTGGTGATGGTTCACAGTATTGACTTCTTTCACTTCTTTCACCATGTGAGGTAATGAGTGCAACAGAGGTGGAAGGTGTCAGGCATGTAGTTTTTCATGAAACTTTTCATTAATTTCCATCTCATGGGCACTCAACATCCATTTAGTTCACCTAACATCAGCTTCTTGAGATCTTAGTTGTATTTGATACTGACAGTGATCTCACGAAAAAAATTATGACACGAATAATGTAAAACCGTAGACAGGATCAGATCACCGTGTACGCGTAAATACAGAAAATAGTAAATAAACTAATATCTAAATAAACTTAGATATACCTTAGTAGGATCCGAACATCCTTCGAGACACAGGGGTTCGACGGACTGGCGCTAGCATGAACATGAATGTCCGACTCGAAAAGCACAGTCAAATCCTCAACCACTTGTGAAGACGGCTTCTCGGGCACCAATGTTGCGTTCACCGGGTGAACCGACGGTGGTGGTGGAAACGAAACAATGTCGCGTATCGCGACATCCGAAACAGAATTCTCCGCGGTGTGCGAACCCGGGACCAATCCGAAGATCAAGTCCATGGTGACGCGTGGAGGCGGCGGAGATGCGACAGCGGCGGCAGATGGGTACAGTGGCGCTTGCCACGATGGCAGTTTCACGGCGGCGGCGACCACAGGTTCAAACATCGGACTCGGTGGCACGGGGAGAGCGGGGACCACCCATGGTGGTCCGCCCTTGCATTCTCGACGGAGATGGAGGCCGCGACCCTCTCTTCTGTGGCGGCGGCTGGGGCGGTGGCGGCGGTGGTCTCTACCCTCATGGCGGCGACGATCAAACGGGGATCTCTCTTCACCATTTTGACGACGAGGGCAACGGTTATGATGATGGTGTTGGCCGGCGATCGAAAACGAGAGAGAGGGAGGTGTACATGGGTGTGTGTGTGGGTGTGTGCGACGGCGAGGGATAGAGGGAGGAGCCGAAATCGAGATTAGGGTTTCCTCCCCTAATCTCCTCCCTTCTAATCTCTTGTGATGGGCTTTTAGTCTAGTAGAAGCATGTGTTGCGATCCAACACACTAAACCCAATTACTCGTTAACTTGTAGGATCGATCTAAAGCTCATTAAACCCGGATCGTGTTCAACTTCGTGCTTAAAGATCGGAAGAGACGGAATGATTCAATAATTTAGGAAATCAAACAAGAAAATGATGAACAAGTCGAATGATTTCATTGAACCGGATGATTTCATTGAACCGAATGATTAGTA
Organism: Deinandra increscens subsp. villosa; assembly: GCA_039602395.1. Lineage (NCBI taxonomy): Eukaryota > Viridiplantae > Streptophyta > Magnoliopsida > Asterales > Asteraceae > Deinandra > Deinandra increscens. The sequence goes on from JBCNJP010000027.1 coordinate 111,121,015, forward strand.
CAAGAAATCATGACAAACAATCTCTCATAAGCAATCCATGACTCTCTCTCTAGAATGTGTAGCTCACACCATTCTCAAAGATGCATCGTCTATCTCTAGGAGCATCTCTCATCTAATGAATGGGGCACCCTTACTATATTTATAGTGAAGGTGACTAACTAGTGAAAACATAATAAATGAACAAAATAAAAATAAAAATCAAATAACATAAAATAAGTATTAATTACATCAAAGTTGATATAATCAATTTGAAGCTTGACTTGCTTGAACCGATCTTCCGTTGACTTTTACGTTGATCGTTGACCCGAAAAGTTGACTTTTCCAGAAAACAGTCTTCGGTCCAATCTCGCAAGCCTCGAGCATCACAACCCGTGTCTTTGAATCATTTCACGATGGATTCTTCAGTCGAATGCTTCGGTAAACAGATTTGATGGCGTCAGTCACATAGATTTTTGTTCCAACGTATCCCCCCTTGACTGATGCTTTCAAATCTGTTCAACTGCTGAAGAATCGCTCTGTCATACATCTTCAATGAGAAACTGATAAACCCGAGACAATCTGTTGTAGAAATTCCCCCTCTGAATAAGCTTCTTCTATTATTGTTTCTCCAGTTGAGAGCCAAGTGTTCCGCTCACTCGGTTCACGCGGTCGGGTACAATACTAAGAAAATGCCTAATCTCGGAGTCCAAACCGCAACAAACCAAATCGAATAAACCAATCAAACACTGAAAATGCTCCAACTCCGAATAATCGGCCCGATAATCCAAATCCATAATATATCCCCCTATTTCTCTAAATCTCTACAAAAACATCCAACGGAAGCGTAAAACTCAGATGCGAAGAGTCGAACTTTTTCGCTAGGTTGCCTAGAGAAACCGGTGCAAAAATCCTGAAATCGGACAATCTTGCAAAAAACTAGAAGCCGGATGCTGACAGTTGTGAAAGATCCATGAATAAATCTTCTGTTCCGCGTGAGTGGGTTGGATGCCAAAATAAACTGTCAAATCAGAGAAAAACTGAGATCCCGAGCATAAAATAATAATAACCGGAGTCTTCGTAATTTTGAGTCTTGAAAACCGACCCCGGAAAAATATTCTGTGAAGATTTCTGAGAAATACTGATGAAAACGGCTCAATCTGAAAAATTCCATCAATTTTCATCAAGAAATGGCTATCCGAGAGATTTAAAAGATAATTCCAATATTTAACTGAGATTCCAGTTAATCCGGTTAGCTGACATCAGCGCTACATCGGCTAAAAATAAAACTGTGAGCATAACGAGAAAAGCTGCAAAATTAACCGGATATAAAAGCTAACCCATTAGTGGTCGATAGCTAAACTACGTGTGACGTTAATAAACGAGAACCCCAATAAAATAAATAGAATAAATCCTTGACCAATAAAAATTTTCAAAATTTCGTTAGGGACGTTAACTCCGTTAATCTCATAAAAGACTGATAAGAGAAAGCTCGCATTTAACGAAAATGCTGAAAATATTAATTAGTAGAATTAAATCTCAAAGAAGCACAATCCATGTGCCAAGTCACTACCCAATCAGAGTTTATCTCCAAACAGATCCTACGGCTGAGTTTAAATCTGATCAATGGACCAGATTTGCGATCCAGGTGAAGGGCATATGACCAATCAAATTTAGACACAAAAACATGATCAACGGCTGGAATTCTGACTGATCTACGGGTGGGATTACAATCCGTGGGATATAGCTATGGACCAATCAGGAAAGACACACAAAGCCATCCAACGATACAGAAAGCTTAGATCCAGCGGCTGATATTTACTGATCTATGTGCAGTGGCGATTACCCAATCAGGAGGCGACAAACAGATACAAACCAACGGTTCTTCTATTCCCAGGAGCCCACGATTCCTTCCTAAGCAGCCAGTGAGAAGAAGCCAACGCAAAAGTTAACAACGGTGCTCTTCTCACCTGGGACCCACATGCATTCCAGTAACCAACAAGAGATCTATAGCAGGGCAGGGTTGACCATGAATTCATTTAATCCGACAAAAGGAGAGAGAAAACACCCAGTCCACCAATATCGGCCTAACACGTCATGTCCCCACCTTCTTCTTCAAGAAAATCGACCTGATACCCCTGAACCCTATCTCGCCGGAAAAAAAAATCATAAACCCGCCAGAAAACCGTGATTCGTCCATAACTCCGTCAATTCTGAACCATTTTTATGATTTATATACCTCTAAACTCGTAAATCAATTCTCTACAAACCTGGACGCTTAAAATGCTCTGAAACCGTCTCGAACGAAAACCCAAATTCAAGTTCGCTAAGCTCCGATTCAAGTCCGCTAAGAAAACATGAAGTTCGTTAAGCTCACCGAGAAGTTTGCTAAGCATAGCAGAAGTTCACTAAGCTCAGAAGTCCGCTAAAGCAAACAAGTTCGTTGAAGCAAACCTCAAGTCCGCTAACAAGACATCAAGTCCAATAGGAACAATCGAAGTCCGCTAAGACAATCTTCAAACCTTCAAAATCTGATGAACAAATCTGGAAAAAAATGAACAAGAAGAACACAGACCTGATGATCTTCGAATCTGCCAGAAAAGGAGTGAAAAACTCGATATGATGGAAGAAATGTGATGATAAACCATTCACGACATTGTTGTGCCCACCAACAACCCATAAACAGTAGCAAATCGGATCAAATCAGCCCCAAAGTCTAGAAATCTCCAAGAACACGAAGAACACGCACTAAGTGTGTGTTTTTCAGATCTGCCCAAACGGTTAAGATTCAGATGAAACGGATGCTTCCAATGGATCCAGAACACTATTTCCACTAAGAATCATGCTTTGTTTCATCCAAATCCATCAAGTATAGCACCAAAAACTCAGAATCAAAGCCCAAAATCTTCAAAAAACCGAAAAACGTGAAAACTCACTATTACGAAATTTTCAGCTCGAATCTTCCATTTTTTCACTGTTTTGAACATGTAGAACACCAAAATACATCAAGATGAACTCCCTAAACATGAACTAACATCAGATTCATCAGAAATCCATCCAAGTTCTCCAAAAATGCGGAAAAATAAGTTTTTAACATCTTTTCCAACCTAAGCTCCAAAGTTGAACAAAATCCAGATCTGAGTGATCTAAACGGTTGTTAGACGCATTTAGATCGATACCCACTCTGATACCATTTGTAGGATCGAACTAAATCTCATCAAACCCGGATCGTGTTCAACAATGTGCTTGAAGATCGGAAGAGATGGGATGGATCAAGAATCTAGGAAATCATACAAGAAACATGATAGTTAAGTCAAATGATTTCATTGAACCAAATGATTAGTACAAGAAATCATGACAAACAATCTCTGATAAGAAATCCATGACTCTCTCTCTCTCTCTAGAATGTGTAGCTCACACCATCTGAAAGATGCATCATTCATCTCTAGGAGCATCTCTCATCTAATATCCAACACTCTCCCACTTGTACTGATCGCGACAAGTTAATGTTTGTAGTCAGAGGCACTCTAGCTATGCATGGCTACACCAATCAATGTTGACACATTAAGTCGTCAGCCAAAGTATATCTGGTTGTACAGCAAGCAGATTGGGGACTTATGGTAGTCATTGTCATATGTTCCCTTTTGTATTAGACATATATGAAAATGAGACATGGACTCTCATGTTAATATTCATCGATTATAGTTCCGCTACATATATAGAGTGAACCAATAAAACACACAGTAAGTTTGGGTGAGGCCTCACACTTGTCACTTGGATGCAACGAGGGCGCCATTATGTCTAGCTGTTGCCAAAGCAAGAGTATAGAATCCCCTATTGAGGCATCAACTCCCACTGAACTTTAGATCCATTCCCAAAAATAGCCTTATGATTGGCAGTTACAATCAAAGAACAGTCTGCAGTAAAACAGAGTTCTAATATACATCTCAGTTCTAAGGAAACATTAGAGCATACCATTAATCAAGCAAGCAAAACTTCCATGATTGCATTGCTTGATGCGAGTTACGTCCAACGTCATTCCATAATGAGGTCTGTGACTTTGAAAATAAAACGTTTTAAGATTCAAAATCAGAATAGTCTTAATTTAGAGTTATTCCCACGTCTCTAATCGACTATGGACATTTAGAACAATTATTGATTGTTCATGGATAATTAAACGTATTAACATCAAACACAGTTATAAAATTTAATATTGCATCTACCGATGGAATATGAATAGTAAAGATAACTGTTATATGTTCGTACACCCAAATACTAAATCAGAACATGTCTTTAGCTAATTTATGCCCTATCGCTTCTCTGTGACGATCATGAGTCTCGGGAGTCGGATCTGCTAAGTTTTAATTTTTGTCCACTTTACATATCTTTATTTCATTTCTTTCGACTACTTCTTTGATGTAGTGGAACTTCCTCAGGATGTGCTTGGCCTTCTTATGAGACCTTTACTCTTTGGCTTGAGTAATTGCATCTGTGTTATCGCATATCATCTCGATTGATTTCTGGACACTTGGAACCACATCGAGATCGCAGATGAATTTCTTCATCCACACAGCTTCTTTAGCAGCTTCTGAGGCGGCCATGTATTCGGATTCAGTAGTGGAATTGGCCACTACTGGCTCTTTGGAACTTCTCCACAAAACAGCCCCTCCATTTAAAGTGAATACGAATCCCGACTGCGAGCAAAAGTCATCTCGGTTAGTCTGAAAACTAGCATCGGTGTAACATTTTACAGGGAGCTCTTCATCAGTTCCTCCATATACTAGAAACATCTCACTTGTGTTTCTTAAGTATTTTAGTATCTTCTTTACAGCAGTCTAGTGAGCTAGGTCTGGACTCTATTGGTATCGACTAGTCAGGGTTACTGCAAACGAAACATCAGGTCGTGTGCTAAGCATGTCATACATAATTGAGCCTATTGCAGAAGCAAATGGGATCGAAGCCATTTGGTTGATCTCCTTCTCCGTTTTAGGAGATTGAGATTTGTCCAAGATAGCACCATTTGTCATAGGGACGACTCCTTTCTTGGAGTTTCTCATGTTGAACCGTGCTATAAACTTGTCAATGTATGTACTTTGACTGAGAACTAGAAGTCGCTTAGATCGATCTCTGTGAATTTTAATTCCTATAATAAAAGCGGCTTCTCTAAGATCCTTCATAGTGAAACAAGATGAATGCCATAATTAACCTCGTTAAGCATTGGTATGTTGTTTCCTATGATCAGCATATCTTCCACATTCGAGATGCTTGTTTAAGTCAATAGATGGATTTATTCAGTTTGCAAACCCTATTTTGGATATTTTGGATCGACAAAACCATCGGGTTGAACCATGTAGACATCCTCAGTGAGTATTCCGTTCGGGAATGCGGTTTTGACGTCCCTTTGCCATATCTCATAGTCATAGTATGCGGCTAGGGAAAGCAATATCCTGATCGATTTATTATGGCCACAGGCGAGAAGGTTTCTTCATAGTCAACCCCTTGGGTTTGAGTGAAACCCTTCACAACAAGCCGTGCCTTATAGGTTTGGACGTTTCCATGCATGTCAATTTTTCTTTTAAAGATCCACTTGCTCCCTACTGCTCGAGAACCGAGGGTAGCTTAATCAAGTCCCAAACTTGATTATCACGCATGGATTGCATCTCAACGTTCATGGATTCAAGCCATTTGTCAGATTCGGGATCCGATATAGCAGCTTTATAATTAGTAGGTTCGTCATTAGAATATGTACTAACAGGACATCGGAAGCTTCTAGATGACTGAGATATCTATCAGGTTCCTTGTGTGTCCTTTCGCTTCTACAAATGCTTGTGTTTTGGTTTGATTGTACGACAAGCATTTATCGTTGAGACACAACGACCATTTGTAAAGACGTAGAGGGACGGATTGTTTGCTAATCTAGTGATATCGAGATTGAGATGAGATCAAAAGTAAATACAAATGTGATTTGTTTTGATTGAAAGCTTGAGAGGATTACACACATAAACACACACACAGAATTCTAGATATGACCAAGAGTTCTTACATTCTAAACAAGTCAACCTATTTATAGGTGACTCTAACTACCCAACGTACCATCCAATGTACCATTTGGTACTTTGTCCAGCGTACCATTTGGTTAGGACCATAGTATGCTGCCCTATGACTCAAACATACACTCTCACATAGATACAATACACAAAACACACTATTGCATAGGAATATGCTCTAACACCATCTCAGGGTTTTGTGTTTCTTGAATTTCCTTAAGATCCACTGGATCATGATTGGTTCCTCTCTTGAGAAATTCTTTCTCGAAGGAACTTACCCTTCCTTTTGATGAAAACATAGTTTCCTAGAGGATGGTAAAAGTAATAGCAAGTATTACCATAGTATCCTATGAAAATTACCTTTACACCTCGAGGATCAAGCTTGTTGTCAGAATCACTAGTGACATAAGCTTCACATCCCCAAACCCTGAGGTACGATAACTTTAGAGAAGATCTATGCCATATCTTGTATGGGGTCTTGTCCAAATTCTTAGTCGGTGCCAGATTAATTAGGCGAGCGGCGGTTAAGAGAGCATAACACCAAAAGGAGTGGGACAAGTTAGTCCTACACATCATCGATCGAACCATGTTTAGAAAGGTTCGATTTCTCCTCTCACTTACACCATTTAATTGTGGCGTTCTTGGAGGAGTGGGTTGTGAAATAATTCCACAATCAATGAGATGATTGAGGAACTCGTTGCTAAGATACTCACCACCTCTATCGAAGTAATTTAATAGTTCGACTCAGTTGATTCTCTACTTCCTTTTGAAACTCTTTCAACTTGTCAAAAGTATCGTGCTTATGTTTCATCAGATAGATGTAAGCATATATGTTGTAGTCATCTATGAAAGATACGAAGTAGCGTTCATGGTTTATCATTTTAGTTCGTAAGGGTCCTCACACATCAGTGTGTATCAATCCTAACAAACCTTTAGCCCATTCACCAATACGGGTGATGGGTTACTTGGTGAGTTTCCCAGATAAACAAGATTCACATTCGTCGAAGGAATCTGCATCAGTGGATTCAAGAATCCCAGCAGATTGTAGCTTTATGATGTGAGCCTTGCTTATATGATCAAGTCAATGATGCCATAAAAAAAGAATCATTATCATCAACTATGTTTCGTTTAGACACATGATAGAGTTCATCATTAATTTGAACAATTATCTCATATGTACCATGTCGAGGTTTTGCCTCGAAATAAAAGATATCGTTAAAGTAGGTTAAAAGGGAATTTCCATTAAACTTGTACTTAAAACCTTGTTCAAATAGGGAAGAGACTGCCAAGAGCATATAAAAAGTTAACTAGAGTAACTACACGACCAAAAAGGTATGTAAGAGAATATGTGCCGGTGGCCAAGACCAGGACTCTCTTGCCATCACTAACGATGAGCTCCATGACGCCTTTTTCTATCTGCTCCCACTTCTCAGGTTCCTGCAAAACATTAACAATGTGATAACCACATCCAGTATCAAATACCCATGTATTAGAGGAAACAGTGAAAAGTTCAATAACGTGTATTGACATACCTGATGAGGAACCCTTGCCGGAGTTTCTAGTCATCCTGATCTTAGCCAAGTAGATGGGGAAGTTGTGTTTCCAGTGGCCCATCTGATTACATTCAAAGAATTGACTTTCCTTGAAAGGAGGCACCAATGGTTCCTTGCCCTTGTTCTTGGTCTTGGTGATACCTGTATCAGCAACTCTGAGCACAACCGGTGTGGTCCTGATCTTGACATTGGGAAACAATGTCACAACCTCATCTATAGTCCGATCCGAGCAATTGATCACATGAAGGCGATAATGTTCGGGTAAAGATCTGAGGACTACATCCAAGGCCATTCCATCGGGAATGGTGTAGCCAAAGTCGACCAGTCTGTCGCGATACGCCTTCATCATCATGACATGATCGTAAGCTGAGGTATTTGGTGACATGGTGCAGTTCACAAAATGTTAAAGTACCCTACATCGCTCACCCCTCTAGCTTAACTCAAAGAGATCATTGAGTTTCCTCATGATATCATACACTCCCATGTCGGTAAAGTTGTACCAAAAATCCGGTGTCATGCTAGATAACATCAGCTCAGTGACTTCCCTAGAGTCGTCAGTGTGCTTCTGGATTTCCATCCGTGAGCAGTTATTTAGCAAGTAAGACGATAAGCTTGGGATGGGTCGGTCAAGAAAATACATCTTTACATTAAGCCTCAAGATGTTCCTCAGGAGAGTTTGCCATGATAAGAAGTTTGTCTCAGTGAACGGGTCGAGAGTTACCATAGAACTCAGAGAAACTGTGTTTTCATTAGTCTTCTGAAATAAGCAAAGTAAATTTATGTTAGTATTTTCGGTGTAATATATTTTCTTATACCAAGAAACATAGATTGTGTACATGCGTCACTAGCCGGGGTAAGTATTACTAGTTCGTATCAACCGTTTCGTGTTGTGAGCATCCAAACGATGTATAAAGTAAGGTATTCAAACAAGTTTATGTACGATTAATAAGTAAAGGAAATAAGGAGCTATGTATCACGCCAAAAGTATTAAAAGAGGGAAAAGAGCAACATGACTCACCTAGGCGTTTGCGTTTCTAAAATATCTTATGTTTCTAAAATAGTTTATGTTTCTTTAACTTCCAAAACCTTGCACCTAAATTAATGTATCGACCAAGTAAATTACATATTCGGGTATACAACCCATATTTTGTGTTTCCATGTTCAAATGAGGTCTAATTGGTTTTAAGAAGATGAATTGATTAGGTTAACTTAAAGATAGGTGATTCAAGTTTATATGTATCCTTTAATTTATTAATTCAAACCCGTTGTAGTTTTCAATTGTGTTCATCTAGTCATTGTGAAAATAGGTTATGGTTCAATTGTAGTTTTCGGCCCACTATTGAAATATGTATTTTCGATCCGGTTTAATTCTCAAAATCGGGCCATAGGCCCAATAAGTGTTAAAATAGTTTGTGGGGTTCTATTTAGTAATCAAGATTTGGGCCCTAGGCCCATTAAGTTCAATTTTAATGGGCCGATTGGGGTTCAAAAAATGAGTTGGACCATTTTAGCGTAAATGCAAATAGTAGACTTTATGTTTCTTTCATCCGTTGTCGTTTTTATGTGTTCATCCGATGCTTGTAACTTATAGTGGGCCTCAGACCCATGTTAGTTGTAACAAGATTAGTAGGCCGATTTATTTTAAGTAAAACAGTGGGCTAGTTGGTTTGGATAAAATAGTGGGCTTCGACCCATTACGATTTTTATGGATCATTCAATCTACGAAAAGTGTAGTGGGCCTCATGGTCCATGTTGGAGCATACTCCGTGTGTGATGTGATATATCTAGAATAGTTGATAGAGTTAGGTGTCTTAGTTAAGCTCTCAACGAACTGGCTCATGAACTGATGGTTCGTTAGCAACGAACTCATGGTTCGTTGCTCAGTCTATTTCGTTTGTTACTAAAGACTATAAATAGATTGAGTCTTTGTCATTTGATAGAGAGATTAGAGGGAGCTTGTCTAAGTGTGTGTTTCTGAGTGTGTAGACCAGAGAGAGGTTTTGTCATTTTTTTCTTCGTGTGAATCAATAAACAAATCTCTTAGTTACCTCTTGTGTGTGTGAATCATCTAGACTAGTAAACGATCTATCCACTCAGCGTCTTTTTAATTGGTATCAGAGCATTAGGTTATTATCTACATGTCAAATCTGAGATTGTTCAAACTTATTGTTCAAAAACAAGTGGGTTTTGAGTCAAAAAAGGGTAAATTTTTTAGTTTTTCCTATCTAAATATGCTTTCTAAATGTTCCTTTAGTATTTTTTATCATTATTGCTGTAAGGTTCAAGTTAAAACCTTCAAAATCATAAAATTTAAGAGATTATACTTCTGGTTCATTCGAAATGTTTCAATTCGTTGGTTGATAGTCTTGGTTCACTGATTACGTTTTCTGGTCCGTCCGATGCATTTCTCTGTTCGTGCTTTGTTGGAACTTAAATGTTGCTGGCAACTCAAACACTTCACCGTTGAGTCTTGGTGGTGCAGTCTTCCTGAAGAACCGATGCTGAACAGAAGATTTGTATTTTGATATTTGTGTATTTTGCAATTCTGTAATTTTTCTAAGTGTAGATCGTATAGGGTTAGTTTCATACGATCTGGATATTTGTACTACACGGTCTGGACTTGTCTTATGGATTAACTCTCTTTGTTCTACACGATTTACATTTTGTTCTTTACGATCTAAGTGTTCTTCTATACGATATAGCCTTGTATGTTTAACTAGTTTAATCTCTAAGTTAGTCTATACGATCTGGACATAATCTAGACGATCTAGAATTAAGTCTATACGATCTAGACTACAGCTATATGATCTGCAACACTTTGGTCTGTACTTTGGATTTTGCCTATACGATGTAGAGTATGCCTAGACGATCTAGAATCCAGATTGCGTCAAGTTAGTCTATACGATCTAGGCAGACTGTTCGACAGAGTTAACTCCATACGATCTACACTTGTACTATACGATCTAAAGTTTGTTCCAGACGATCTAGACCATCAGTACTTGTTGTTAGAGCATGATTTGGTTCGTCGTGTGAAGTATCCAGAACAAGACAAGTGTCCGGAAGGCTGTTCACGAACTGACCAAAAGTGACAGTTCGTGTGAGCAACCGAAGTGGACACGAAGTCACACTTCGTGTCAGTTCAGGTCTCTTCGGGTAGTTTCTAGTTCGGACATTTTTAGTCAAGTATAAATTGTCGGTTCTACTATAGATTTCAGAACTTCTGGTCAGATCTTGTGTGTGTTTCTCTATGTGTATTTTCTCAGTGGTTAAGCAATACAAATATCATTTCTATTTACATCGCGTTTTCCTTTTGTACCCATTTTACATGGATTTCGTATTGACCGAGTAGAAGATCCGCCGCTCATGAACTTACCGGTGGTATCAAAGCTTTCGGTTCAATCTACTTGTCATTAAACCCGTGTTTTTCGAGTTTTTGTGTCCAAAAGTGCGGGTTTTTTTAAATTTGAGGTGTTTTTGCTTTCTTTTGGTGAAATCAGTTGAACTTTTTGTGAAAATTTGATTCCTAAATCATTGTGTGTCATTTTTATTGATCTTCTGTTGAAAATCTTATTCCGAAACACTCAAAATCGTGAAATTTGAGTCTAACACTCTGGTTCGTTTCAGTTCGGGTGAAGAACAACCTCTTTAAAAATAACCATCATCCGAAGTGTGGGTTCGGTCAAAGAAGTACTAGTTCGGTTTCAGTTCGGACTAGTTCGTAAGATTCCAGCTCGGTTCACTTAGCAAAGTCCCTGTTCGGACCAGTTTGGAACAGTTCGCTTCTCTTCAGTTCACTTCTCAGTTTGGATGCCAGTTTGTGTAACCGAAGTCATAGTTCGTACCAGTTCGGACCACTTCGTGAAAACTCAGTTCGGGCCAGTTCGGACATCAGTTTGCAACTCAAATTCTTAGATCGAGATTTTTGGGTTGTTTTACTAAAACTGATGTAACTTGAGTTTCGTTAAGAGTTACGGAAGCTAATACCAGCCAAAACTACCATCTCGGAGAGATCTATACTTTTACTGACCTTGCGGTGAGTACCCCCCGTTTTGATACCCAAAACGAGCTTCTAAAACCTTTGTTTTTGCATTTGAAGTTTTTGGATTTTTTGAAAAAAGATCAGTGATTTTCAAGCATTTGTCGCAATGCAAACGTCGATGCAAACCACCATGCCGAATATGCTGAACTATGATAATGAAATAGGAACAAGTCAGAAAGTTCTTAAATTGCTTAAATTGGAAGACTATCATAGTTGGGTGAAACGTTTTGAAGCGTATGTTGATACTAATGATCTTTATATGTGGTTGTCTTTTACTGATCAATACAAGAATCCTAAGGTTATGCATGGAGAGCGGATTCTTCAAAGAAAACTTGATTATGAACAAAAGAAAGCATAATCAAGCTGAGAAAAAGGCTTACTGTACATTGACTATGGCATTACCTAAGGAGCTGTTACATCTATTTTCTGCTATTGGCACATCAAAAGATTTAGTGGATGCTTTGCAGAAGAGATGTGAAACTAATGATCAATACAAGAAAAGCCGACCGAAAGTTTTGAAGAAGGAATTTGATAACTTCAAACATTATCAAAATGAAGCAATTCCAAATTTGATTGCAAGATTTGTACATCTGATGAGTGAAATGGTGTTGGTTAACATTACAAAGGAGGATGTTGATTTGAAAGAAAAATTATTGGAGGCATTACCTGAAAAATGGGATAATTATATTATGATGTCATAAAGATTATCTGGGGTTGTCATTCAATGATTTAATTCAAAGAATACAAGCAAGGGATATGGAATTAACAGTGAATAAGTTTCTGCCTGCACAAATTCAGATCCCTGCTGTGTATCATGGAGAAAATGATTCTACTATTCATGTTGTGAAGTCAAATATTTTGAATACCGCACCCCCTACAGCCTTTGTTGTCGGAAAATCTAAAAATTATGGTTATTCTTCTGGTTGCACCGTTTCAATTCCAAGTTCATCAACACATAATGCTTTATCTGTTAAGGCAACTGGAGATTATATGGCGTTGATGTCTGTGTTGGTTTTGTCATATTTTGGTGTTATTACTTGTTTCGTGAGTAATGCTAAACTGACAGAAGAAGATTATGATCAGATTGATTGTGATCATCTTGAAGAGATGGATTAGAATGGGCAGTATGCTATGTTGGTTACAAGAACTAAGAGATTTTTTAGCAGAACTGGGAAGAATAGGTTGAATCAGGATGGAAATACAGGATTAGATAAATTGAAGGTAAAATGTTTCAAGTGTTCCATCTATGAACATTTTGCATGTAATGTCCAAAGTCAACCGACAATAAGCTCAATTCTGTTCAACATGCTCATTTGGTTAAAGAATAAAAAAGAAAGTCTAATCAAGATCAAAAAGCTTTTTTTTCTCTTGATGAAAGGATGACTGAGATATTTTGGCATCCAAATGAATTTGCATGGCATACAGATTATGAATCTAGAAGGAATGCGGCTTGTGATTTTAATATCAGTGAAGAAAATGATACTGATAATGAACCTGTTGTTTTAACGACTCGTCATTTGATTGATAGAATTCTGACTGATTCTGAACAAGTTCAAGAGCAACAACGGTTGAAGAAGCTCAGACAAAGGTACCTGATAGTCAAAAGGAGGGAGAATCTAAATGTTCTGAATGTGTGATATTACGCAACAAGAATGCAAGTTTGGAAAGAGGTCCCACATTGTTGACCGAAGAAATTGTTGTGCTTAAACAAGAATTGGAAGCATTTCAGAAAAAGTATTATGATTTGGTTTCAAACAATAAGCAGTTGCTGAAAGAAAAAGCTGTTTTGTTTCAAGAATGTGAAAAAAAACAAAGCTGAAGTAAAAGATGATGCTGAAGATTTTGAAGTTTTATTTGAGAAAAGCTATCCAGTTCAACAGAAATATGAAAAAGCCAATGCACTTGCTGTTGAAGCTGCTGATAGAATATTGAATCTTCAAGAAGAATTATCTACACTTCGAGATGCAAATGATGTTGATATTTTCAAGAAAAAGTGGGAGAAGGTTAACAAAGAAGTGATAGCAGAACATGAAATCAGAAAGCGGAAAAAGTATAAATAAAATGTTAAATGAAGAATTTATTACTTCCCAAAAGGATTTATCTGCTACTCAACAAAAGATTTCTGAATTAAAGTTGGAGATTTTGGAGTTACAACGACAAGTCAAAAATTGCAATTTATCACCGACATTGTTGAATTTCCTGCACAAGTAATCAGATACTGCACACGTCGAGGGGGAGTTTGTTAGAGCATTATCTAGTTCGTCGTGTGAAGTATCGAGAACAAGAAAAGTGTCCGGAAGGATGTTCACAAACTGACCCAAAGTGGTAGTTCGTGTGAGCAACAGAAGTGGACACGAAGTCACACATCGCGTCAGTTCTGGTCTCTTCGGGTAGTCTCTAGTTTGAACATTTTATTTAGTCGTTTCGTGTATATATTTTCAGAACTTCTGGTCAGATCTTGTCTGTTTTTCTCTGGGTGTATTTTCTCAGTGGTTAAGCAAAACAAATATCATTTGTATTTACATCGCGTGTTCCTTTCGTACTCATTTTACATGGATTTCTTATTGACTAAGTAGACAATTCGCCGCTCACAAACTTACACTTTTCCATACGATATAGGATTTGCTCTATACGACCTAGAGTTGTTCCATACGATGTAGAGCTGACACTTAGAATGTTTTTGCACATTTTCAAAATTTCAGCACATTCTCTTCTAATCAGGCATTGACATTTGTGCTCCAGGTAGTATAAATACTCATAATGATGAAACCCTAACAACGCTTTATTGATTCAAGACACCTGGGAGCACTGTGTGTGTGTGTTCTTGGTGTTCTTGAGTTTCAGAATGATTTCTTCACCAATCTGAGGATTGTAATGAACAATCCACCCATGGATGATCGTCATGCTTGATTTCCGCACCTGTATGATGAATTGGATGAGGCATTTTGCCTAAGTTTCTCAGTTTTTCTCAAAAGTTGGAGAAATTGCTCATCCATGTCATCATTCATGGATGTTTGCAAGTTCTAATGCTTGTTTCTTAGTAGAAATCAACAAAGGAACACATTTCAACCCTCATATTTTACATTCATTGTTTATTGGCTTAATTTCTGGATTTTGTGAAGAACAGGGGTCAAAATGTTCGCTATTGTTCTTGAAGTCGAACTTTTAAAATCATTTTCAATTGTTTCTCGGCTATAATTGATAAGTTTCGAGCATTACCATGCCTAAAACGAAATCAATGCAACTAGAATCACTAAAAAACATCAAGTTTTGAAGATTTGAGAGCCAAATTACATGATTTTTGAAACTTCTTCAAAACTTTCACTATTTGATCGATTTTGGTATCATTGAGTGTATTTGAGAGCTTGTGTTAGTATAATCAATTGATCCTAACATGATTACGAATCTATTGATGTATACAAACATCATTTTCATTCAATGATTTAATTCAAAGAATACAAGCAAGGGATATGGAATTAACAGTGAATAAGTTTCTGCCTGCACAAATTCAGATCCCTGCTGTGTATCATGGAGAAAATGATTCTACTATTCATGTTGTGAAGTCAAATATTTTGAATACCGCACCCCCTACAGCCTTTGTTGTCGGAAAATCTAAAAATTATGGTTATTCTTCTGGTTGCACCGTTTCAATTCCAAGTTCATCAACACATAATGCTTTATCTGTTAAGGCAACTGGAGATTATATGGCGTTGATGTCTGTGTTGGTTTTGTCATATTTTGGTGTTATTACTTGTTTCGTGAGTAATGCTAAACTGACAGAAGAAGATTATGATCAGATTGATTGTGATCATCTTGAAGAGATGGATTAGAATGGGCAGTATGCTATGTTGGTTACAAGAACTAAGAGATTTTTTAGCAGAACTGGGAAGAATAGGTTGAATCAGGATGGAAATACAGGATTAGATAAATTGAAGGTAAAATGTTTCAAGTGTTCCATCTATGAACATTTTGCATGTAATGTCCAAAGTCAACCGACAATAAGCTCAATTCTGTTCAACATGCTCATTTGGTTAAATAATCAAAAAGAAAGTCTAATCAAGATCAAAAAGCTTTTTTTTCTCTTGATGAAAGGATGACTGAGATATTTTGGCATCCAAATGAATTTGCATGGCATACAGATTATGAATCTAGAAGGAATGCGGCTTGTGATTTTAATATCAGTGAAGAAAATAATACTGATAATGAACCTGTTGTTTTAACGACTCGTCATTTGATTGATAGAATTCTGACTGATTCTGAACAAGTTCAAGAGCAACAACGGTTGAAGAAGCTCAGACAAAGGTACCTGATAGTCAAAAGGATGGAGAATCTAAATGTTCTGAATGTGTGATATTACGCAACAAGAATGCAAGTTTGGAAAGAGGTCCCACATTGTTGACCGAAGAAATTGTTGTGCTTAAACAAGAATTGGAAGCATTTCAGAAAAAGTATTATGATTTGGTTTCAAACAATAAGCAGTTGCTGAAAGAAAAAGCTGTTTTGTTTCAAGAATGTGAAAAAAAACAAAGCTGAAGTAAAAGATGATGCTGAAGATTTTGAAGCTTTATTTGAGAAAAGCTATCCAGTTCAACAGAAATATGAAAAAGCCAATGCACTTGCTGTTGAAGCTGCTGATAGCATATTGAATCTTCAAGAAGAATTATCTACACTTCGAGATGCAAATGATGTTGATATTTTCAAGAAAAAGTGGGAGAAGGTTAACAAAGAACTGATAGCAGAACATGAAATCAGAAAGCGGCAAAAGTATAAATAAAATGTTAAATGAAGAATTTATTACTTCCCAAAAGGATTTATTTGCTACTCAACAAAAGATTTCTGAATTAAAGTTGGAGATTTTGGAGTTACAACGACAAGTCAAAAATTGCAATTTATCACCGACATTGTTGAATTTCCTGCACAAGTAATCAGATACTGCACACGTCGAGGGGGAGTTTGTTAGAGCATTATCTAGTTCGTCGTGTGAAGTATCGAGAACAAGACAAGTGTCCGGAAGGATGTTCACAAACTGACCCAAAGTGGTAGTTCGTGTGAGCAACAGAAGTGGACACGAAGTCACACATCGTGTCAGTTCTGGTCTCTTCGGGTAGTCTCTAGTTTGAACATTTTATTTAGTCGTTTCGTGTATATATTTTCAGAACTTCTGGTCAGATCTTGTCTGTTTTTCTCTGGGTGTATTTTCTCAGTGGTTAAGCAAAACAAATATCATTTGTATTTACATCGCGTGTTCCTTTCGTACTCATTTTACATGGATTTCTTATTGACTAAGTAGACAATCCGCCGCTCACAAACTTACACTTGTCCATACGATATAGGATTTGCTCTATACGACCTAGAGTTGTTCCATACGATGTAGAGCTGACACTTAGAATGTTTTTGCACATTTTCAAAATTTCAGCACATTCTCTTCTAATCAGGCATTGACATTTGTGCTCCAGGTAGTATAAATACTCATAATGATGAAACCCTAACAACGCTTTATTGATTCAAGACACCTGGGAGCACTGTGTGTGTGTGTTCTTGGTGTTCTTGAGTTTCAGAATGATTTCTTCACCAATCTGAGGATTGTAATGAACAATCCACCCATGGATGATCGTCATGCTTGATTTCCGCACCTGTATGATGAATTGGATGAGGCATTTTGCCTAAGTTTCTCAGTTTTTCTCAAAAGTTGGAGAAATTGCTCATCCATGTCATCATTCATGGATGTTTGCAAGTTCTAATGCTTGTTTCTTAGTAGAAATCAACAAAGGAACACATTTCAACCCTCATATTTTACATTCATTGTTTATTGGCTTAATTTCTGGATTTTGTGAAGAACAGGGGTCAAAATGTTCGCTATTGTTCTTGAAGTCGAACTTTTAAAATCATTTTCAATTGTTTCTCGGCTATAATTGATAAGTTTCGAGCATTACCATGCCTAAAACGAAATCAATGCAACTAGAATCACTAAAAAACATCAAGTTTTGAAGATTTGAGAGCCAAATTACATGATTTTTGAAACTTCTTCAAAACTTTCACTATTTGATCGATTTTGGTATCATTGAGTGTATTTGAGAGCTTGTGTTAGTATAATCAATTGATCCTAACATGATTACGAATCTATTGATGTATACAAACATAATTTTCATGAACTTTGATTTTTGAACATTTGAATCTCTTCAAGAACAAGCTGTGAAAATTTTAACGAAGTCTAAAATTTTTGAAACTCTAAATTTCTATAAATTTAGCTATTGTGGTTGATTAATCTTGTTTATTATTGTTTGTGATTGCAGGTGTTGAATCATAGAGAGCATTCTTACTAGCACTAGCGAATTACTTATGTTCTCACTGAAATGGCTGATGCTCAACAGTTCAATTAAATGTTTGAAGGCAACAATCGTCCTCCTAGGTTGATTGGAGCAAGTGACTTTGAGGAAAGGAAAGACTAATTTAAGGTGTTCTTGGAATTTATTGACTATGACTTATGGACTTCTGTTTTCGTTGGTCCTGCTGTGTTTATTGTTGAGGCAGCTACTGTTGTTGGAGCTGATCCTCCTACTACTGGTGAGAAAGAAAAGATTCTTAAGTAGCTTAAGGATTTGTCTCCCACTGAGCGTAATCAGCTCAAGGTGGACATGAGAGCTCTTGGTTGCATCAAGATGGCTCTGAATGATGAACTTCAGTATGAATTTCGTGATGCCACTTCGGCTCCTAAAATCTGGGTGGGACTAGAAAAGAATCATGAAGGCAACCCTGCAACTAAGGAGAGAAGACTGGATAATCTGAGATTAGCTTTCAACACCTTTGCCTACAAGTCTGGTCACTCATTCAAGGCACATGTATCCAGATTTTATAGAATCATCTCTGAGATGACTGCAAAGAAGATTCAGCCTGATACATCTTCCATCAATAAGAAAATTCTCTACTCATTCCCTCAGCCTTATGCACCATATGCGGAAATCATCACTGGAAGTTGTGATTTAAGCACTGATGACTTCATGGATCTGATTGATAAAGTGAGACACCATGAAGTTCGAGCTATTGACCGAGATAGCAATTTTCTCAAGGGTACTATGATTGCCAAAGGCAAAACTACTACAGTTCTCAATGCTGCGATAATAGCTCCTTTATCTGAGTCAGACTTTCAATTTTCTTATTCTCCTAATTCGGGAATGTCTTATTCTGCTACAAGTCAACCATCTCAAGAAGCCTTAATCGCCAAGTCCACTCATGTTCAACCTCATGATGGTTCCTCCTCACATGCAACAAAAGCGGCTCCAACATCTGTCTTTGTCAATGATCAAGAACTCTGTGATGCTTTTATGGATTGTTTTTCTTCTCAAATGTCAAGTGACATTGAGTCAATGTCTATCTGTCAAGAGGATCTTGACCAAATTTCTGCTGAAGATCTTGAAGAAATGGATATTAAGTGGCAAATGGGAATGATTATTGCACGTACTAGGAAGTTTTTCAAGAAGACTGGGAGGAAAGTGTTTCACTCCCATCCTAGTTCAAACATTGGATTTGACAAATCCAAAGCGCAACGCTATAACTGTCAAGAGTTGGGCCACTTCACCTGTGAATGTCCCAAGCCAAAAACTCGTAATGTTCAAGTGAACTCTGGTGGTAGCAAACCGAGTTACAAAACCAAGGCAGTTCATCATATCAAAAACCATTGGTCACTTCTGTCCCTCATCAGAACTCGCATAATTCTGGTAATGCCCAGAGGGTCGGCAACACTGGCATAGCTTTAGTGGTTCTAGAAGGTCGTAATTACAACTGGACTTCCTCATCTCAGCCTTAGTCCTCAAGCCAGCCAGACTATGCATTGGTGGTCAACACTACTGAAAGGGAGAATGATGTGTCTGAACAATTTGACCCTCTCTTTCCAACCAATTTTTGTCTGATGGCGGGTATAGATGAAATACTTGAAGCATCTGTTGCTTCTGGAAATGTTGTGGAAGTGAACCCTTCTAAGGTAGAGTCAGAAACTGAAAACAGGAACATTAACTTCAGAAAAATCTGATTCCTGATGAGGTAAACCACTTTTGTGTTCAGAGAAATGCATTGAAGTTGTTCCTCGCTACCGCTTGTACAACCTTGATTTGGTTGCAAAATTGGCAGAGGGAAAAAGCGATGTTGAAGCCTTACATGCAAAAGAGAATGATTTTTTAGTTAAAATCAAATATCTTCAAGATGACATTGAAGTCATGAAGCATACTGAATCAACCTTGAAAATCCAAATGGCAGATCTTTTAAACAAATTGACTTCTCTGAGAAATAACTATACTGAAACTCGAGAAACGGTTGATTTAATGAAACTAAATCCTGCAAATTTGGTTAACGCGGTCGCTAAGGACATAATGGCTCGGCTTAGGACTGGTTTAGGTCTGACCTAGGAAATAGATGATAGTGCGGCTGAGCATCCACTCAACCATAACTATTATTCAGTTCCCGAGTTGACCAAAATCAATTCAAAAACCCACATTAAGTTCATCGACACGAGTTTGATTCCGAATGCCTCTGATATCCAATCGATGGAAGCCCAACTGGCTAACCACGAAACTGGTTCAGGACTTCCACCGGTTGATGATACACTCAAATTTGGAAACTTTGATGCCATATCTTTGAATTCTTTTGACACAAGTATTTCTGAGTCTTGTGTGCAAAAAGCAGCTGAAAACGAGTTTCTTAATCTGTGTACCAATAACTCCACTGATGGTTAGTCATTTTTGTTTAACGAAAACGTTGATGTTTTTAAAACAAATGAGGCTCCTAAAAGAACTAAAACCATTCGGAGGCGTAAGCCTAAAAAGAAAATTGTTCATTTGTCGAAATGGCTTTGAAACATTGTAAGACTGACATGCACACACAAGCCAGTCTTAAAATGGTAAGGTGATCAATGTTTAAAATGTGCCAATAATTTCTCCAACGACAACTACACAAGCATCTTTTGTACCTTTGTTTCTCAAACAAAAGGAAGCTTCTGCCAACCCTGCTCCCAATGAGGCAGGAAATTCCACTGTGGTTTTGGTCAAGACAGGTAATCCCAAGAACAAGAGACTTCAAAATGAACCACTCTCAACAACTCAACCTAGTGTTGAATGCCAGCCTCCAGTGGTCAAGCCAATTGTTGGTGCTACAGATGCTCTTGAAACAGTTACCGCCCCCAAAAAGAAGAATCAGACTAGAAGGAGAAAGAAGAAGGCAGCACCTGAAACTGAGAAAGCTGAGAGTGCTACATCAAATAAACCTCAACCCGCTATTCCACCTGTTGTTGCTCAACCATATGTTGCTACTACAAGTGTTCCAGTTGAGACACCGGGATGTCTTGTATCTGGAAATCCACACCACGATGCCAGGGTGTGTGTCTACAACACCAATTACTCTGCATATGACAACTCCCATGTGCCTCCTATTCACTACTACCAACAGCAACAAGTGACACAACAAAGCAACCAATTGCCCCCGATGTACTATGGCAATTATGGTGAAGACTATCTGGATCAAAGGACAGACACGATGTTTCAACAGTCTTATCCGAATAAACCATACATACCCAACCAAGCACCATATGTGCCACGTGGTTTGGGAGGTCATGTTAGTACTTTTAGGCCAAATGTTCAACAGCAAGTGAGGATGGCTGCCCCTAGCCCAATCCCATAAGGTCATGGATGCCTAGACTAAGACCCGCCTTCATCCCAAGGCCTATCAAGGTTCAACGACCTCTCTTAGATCTGCAACCAACCGTTGATGCTTTACCGACTCCTCCTGCTGCTATTTCTACTCCACCTGCTCCTCCGACAAAGAGAGCGCCCAAAAAGAAGGTCCCGGGTCAATCTGGCCAGGGTCCATCTCTTAACTGATCATTTTCTTTTTGCATATGCACGGACTGGCCTAGAGTGCTGTTAATACATGGTAATTAGATAGTGGTTGTTCCAGGCATATAACAGGGAACAAGGGTCTACTGTATGATATTAAGCCAATTTCGCATGGTGGTCCTCTTGCCTTTGGAGGTTATGTTCGTGGTGGTACAATAATCGGTAATGGTCTCTCGACAAATGGTGAAATTTCATTTGATAAGATAAATCTGGTGTCAAATCTGAAGTTCAACCTGCTGAGTGTCTCTCAAATCTACGACAACAAAATGCCAATTGTGACGCCCACTCCCAGACTTGGCTGTAGAAGTGGTCACGCATCGGATTTACTCATGAACACAAGATCCAACAGAGATAACTAAATCAGTGGAAATTTAAAAACTTTTATTTATTTATAATACCAAGTACAAGTAAGATAAACTACTACAAAGGTTATCTATAACCACAAAAGATAACGATTAATAGATATGCATATATCTACATTACTTAAGCCAGCACGCCTGTATAGCCTTCTTCAAATAGCTTGCCCTTCTACTCCGCTCAAACATGAGCCTTCCCCTTATTTCTCAGATCATTAACCTCACCTAATATATATGTTTTAAAAGGTCAGCTTATGCTAGTGAGTTCTAAGTATTAAAACTCAACCTTAACCTTGATAGGTTTACTTTAAACATTTGAACCTAATAGTCCCTTCTTTATAAACGTTTAATTTGTCACACCCCGCCCTGCCGCGCCCTGCCAGGTGCGGGGGAGAGGACGTGGGACTGGCCGTCTGTACCAGAACTCGCGGAAGCAAACAGACAAGATACAAGAATAACAAAGGCTCACAACAGCGGACGACCCGTCCAACAAGACATAACTAAACCCCAAGGGTAGATAATCATAACATCATAGGTTTACAACCAAGTTTCACGATCAAACTAAGCCCAGGGACGCTCTAAGGCTACAAGTACGGTGAGTGCACAAACAAACAAGACAATAAAGTCATGACAGTCATAATAACGAAATACCAACAACGAGATCCCCAAAACCCACAAAACCATCTCGTCCCAAAACAAGAACGTGACTTCCGCCATAGCTTTACTTACCTGCACATGAACCAAAAAGACGTCAACAACATAAAGTTGTTGGTGAGTCGTAGCGCATTCGACTCATGTAAGCAACCAAAACTTGTTTACAAAAACACTGTGCCTGCTATAAATTCCTATGGTTAAACCAGCACGCGAGAGGGGTAAACGGACCAATGGTCGTCACCGCTCCCCATGACTAGGCATATACGCCATCACTCGACCCCTAATGGATCAACAAGAACGGGTATGAGACACCTTGATCTACCTCTACAGCTGTATTGGTGCAATATATGTCTTTGTGGCCCCACACGGACCTAAATTAACCATACTAATCTGTCATGAACGTCACGTAACATGTAGTAAATTTATAACACGGTAACAAGTACCTAAGAACAGTAACAAGTAACACAACAAGACATGGTTCATGTACACCCCAAAACATTTAAATAAAAGAAGGGGAAAAGCTATCAACTCACAGATTACAATGGGCGGAAAACTAGAACGTCACCGGGCACGAGGAATCCAAGGTCCAACAAGTGTATCACAGATGCGAGTCTAAAATACATATATATAATAATATATCAGAACCTATCCAAACTAGAAGTGCGCACACGACACTTTGGTAACCGCAACGATAACAAACGGGGAAGTCAATGATATTCCCGAGGGATTCACCGAACGGCAAAAACACCCGTACGAGATCATCGAGCCCAACCGAGTAGTAAAATATTCCCTACTGGTAATTTTACAGACCGTACTCGTAAACAACTATAACGGGGTAGCTCGGTGGTTCCAAAAATCATCCAACAAAACAACACATTAAATTGTCCAGGGACATATGAGGACCTCATGCGAAACAGAAAAAAACACCCTGTGAGGTCCTCATGGGTGGTCAACAGACCAGTTTAACTTTCCAGGCGATGAGGACCTCATGCGAATCAACAAACGAAATCCATGCGGTCCTCATCGACTATTTAGTCATTAAGTGAATTTTTCCCATTTTGCGTTTTTAGCTCGTTTCGACAACGGGGTTTTGTTCCAACATGTTCCAGTAGCCAAATATCAAGAATTTAGGCTCTGAGGCCCTATCCAAACAAAGTTATAAGTCCCGGTTTTGTTCCAAATTTACCCGAAATCATATTGCAAGCGGGTTTAACCAATTTCAATCATTCCAACATTTTGGTTTCCACCTATGGACTGATCCTAACTCAGATTTAGGGCCAAGAGCCACTGAGATCATTCAGGTGTCATTAACCCATTTTGAAAAGTCCAAAATACTCGGTTTTCGGGTTTTTTAACATAAAACTACAAACACCGCCTCCACCCAATTACCAATCTCTTCCTATGTGACAATCTTGTCACTGAGATGGTGGGTTTCCCAGGCCAAATATTCCAGAAGCATCAACAAACCCGAATATACACATGCATGCATAAAAGACTTGTACCTTTAGCAACAAAACTTGTACCGAGCTTCTCCAAGCGGGTTTTTCAGTTCTCTAAGGTTCTTGATCACTCCAGAAGCGGAATCCACTCTTGCATGCATCATCAAAACCGATTTTTGGTAATGGATCATCCAAAAACTTGATATAAAGCAAAACCTGACACAAACTAACCTTGTTTCACCATGAATTTGCTCCCGTAAGCCTTAGATCATCATGGATTGGACATGCAAGCCTCAAAATCTAGTAAATTCCACTGATCAGTAAGAACCCACAACATAGCTTAAGTCAAAATGGAGAAACAAACGAACTAGAGGCTTACCCGAGCTTCGTGGAACTTTTATGTGCTTGAATCTTCACACCCGAGGCTTCCTTTGGCCAGAGATGGCCTCCACAGGGGATTACCAGTCGAAAACTTAGAACTCTCTAAGTTGGGAATGAGCAAATTAGTAGAAAATGAGAGAAATCTCATTTTTATACAACTGGGCGTCAATGAGGACCGCGCGAGGTACACAAACATACACCCATGCGGTCCTCATGTGGTAAAAACACACGGATCCTGACCCAGCGACCCGACGGGTCATGAGGACCGCGAGAGGTTGAACCAGAGAGGGCATGCGGTCCTCATGCCTCCCAAAAAAAAAGTTTTTTTTTTCTTGAAATTCTATATTTCGAGCTCGAGGGTTTTACCAAAGGTGTTACATAATTGATATAAAACATAACAGATTTATACCAAATAATTAAACCTTCGGTATTAAAAATCATTCAATACTCTAAAATACCTTGGGCCTCCGAGACCCATCTACTATGCAAATAATCGTTAAGTATAAAAATCATACGAAACATTATAAGCAAACCTTCTTTTTACTAAGATTTGTCTAACTAGGACTAAGCTTAGTCCATTCGGTCGGTCGTCGCCTCCCGACCTCCTGACTAACCGTCGCTACTCCGGTGGATTTTATCCTTTGCTTCAATTGTACGATTCCCCTCAACGTTCCTTAAGATAATCTTTGCTTAGATTAAAACCTCCTTTAAAAACTTCCACAAAACCTTTAAAAAGATGTATTATAATAATCATTTATTATAATTCTTCTGAAAACAATTCCGTTCTTCAAAACTTATTTTCCTCATCTTTAAACTTTACTTCAAAAGTTTAACTTCTTTATTACCCATTCAGTATAACCTTCCCGAAAAGAGTTTATAACAAGTAATAACACTTCAAAACCAGTTATAGACATCAAAACATTCCACGTATGTGTATTAACACAAAACACGTAAAAAGACATTTCAAATACTTCTAAAGTAATAACATTGCATGTATATCAGCCCAAAAACATTAAGACATTTAAAACATTTAAAGAGTGGGCTCATAGAACTCACGTTAGCTTTGGGAAGCTATTTACTTGGGTTAAATCCTCGTGAATCAGTTATCTATCAGCTTTAACGTAATGTCCCTATCAAGACATCCTAAAGGTTACGAATAACATTTAAGACAAACCAGATAACCAAAACCCAATCCTTTATTGGTTATAACCTTAATTGTTAAAATGATTGGTTTGCCCCTTAAAGCAAAATACCCATTTTTAATGATAATATGAAGGCACACATTCCTATAAGTAAACGCTCACTCCGGGATCACCTAGTGAGGTATGCCAGGTCCCAGTTGGGATTTATGCGACAACCTCGCTATGCTAGAAACCCCAGGGTACAGGCGCTTACCCTTCCGGTCTGCGTGAATTTCTAAATATCCGATTAACTCGGTATTTCCATACTTATTATTTATTCTTGTTAACTTCATATATACTTATTATAAATATAAACATCTTACTATACCAAAAATCAAGTTCCCATACCCTCCGGATTATTTTATGTTAAATAATCTTATTTCAAAACCCTAATTTGATGAAATTATCAAATTACTATCAAACCCCTTTTTATCATCAAATATACTTAAGGATTCTGTTCATAATATCATATCATGATATGTTTCAAAAGATGGGACCTTAATTCAATCCCGATCATTCAACTTTAGAAAAAAACAACGTCTAGAAAACACTAATTTTGACTCGTTTCCCAGAACCATACCAAACCTTTTCAAATCATGAAACTAACTTAGGGGCTTCTTAAAACATGTTATTTTAAGCTTACATACAAAAAATCAGACCTTAGCTCCAAAAAAAAAACTCTCAATTTTGAAGAATCATGTTCAGGAACCCTAATTTCGGATATTTTCTAAAAGCATATATTGATGTTATTAATCATAAAATTGATTGATGGCTTTTGTAACACATACCAAATAAGGCTTGACTGCTAGAAAATCAGCTTCTAATACCTCCTAGATAAATCGAACTCGAGCAATGAACGTCCTTGAGAGTTTTAGGGTTTTTCTAAGCTTTGTTTTATGAATTAGCAAGTGAATATGATGAACTAAGGCTTCTATTTATATTATGAGGTGTTAAATATGGTCTAGACACGTCCCATGGTGACTAAGGATCGAAAACGACACGTGTAGGGGTCCAAAATGGTGGTTGTTCGAGATAAACTCGACTTTTGCCGAATCTGCAACCCTAGGCGTATCGCGCTAGTGCCTAGACACAAGCTTCGTGATACGCGAGCCCCTCCTCAGCCCTAATTTTTCATTTTCAGCCCTTATACTTTGGTCTTATGTAGTTCCACCCCTTATACTATTAATGTAATATCATTTTAATCCTTTAAACATATTAGGATATATTCCTAATATTTTCTAACTCTCGAGATACATAAAACGATGACTCTTATCACGTATGTTATCACGTATTTCTCCATTTCTTAACTTTTCAACTACGTATTCACGTATATCATTATGCACATATACATATAACTAATATATAACACATATAACATATAAATATGTATTCCCTAATGTTTTAACTCGTTAACCACGTAAAATAAGCATAGTTATTATATTAATTATAAATTACGCATTTACCTGAATCTTGGGATGTTACAACTATTTCCCCCTTAAATAGGTTTCGTCCTCGAAACTCGCTTAAAGCGTAAATAGCTCTGGTCATTGGAAGATATTGTTTTGGACCATCTTTTCACTGCAATCTAAAATCGCTACTGGCCTTTCCGGATATGACAATTTGTCGTCTACTTCAATCTCATCCAAAGGTACTATCTCTGATTCATCGAATACACACTTTCTCAGATGAGAAACATGAAAGGTTGGGTGTATCCTAGAAATTCCTCAGGCAGATCTGGCCGATATGCAACTTCGCCCACACGTTCCGCAATCTTAAAAGGTCCTACATACCTTGGGCCTAACTTGCCTGTAAGGAATATTGCTTTGAGGATTTCCGGCTGAAAGCCAATTTTAAGTTGTTCCGGCTGAAGTTGAAGTTCGAGCATAAGTCTCAAGTTCAGGCGGAACAGGCAGTTCAACTGGAAGAAGCAAATTTTTTCTTATAGTGAATATTCTGGGTGAACTCGATTATCCACCAGATAATGAGTTCAACCGAACTTTTCCAGAGAAGTCTTTTCAGTTGTCCAATTCTGCAAAAGCTTCTTGGTCGCTTCTTAACCTATCAAATCCGCTCTCCCAGAGTAGAATGTTATTGATCACACGCAAGATATCCCATCTGTCGAAGATTATTCTTTTGGTAGTTGTATTTGACTTTTTGTTTAACGGTTTAGATTAAATAGTTTGAGATCAATGGTTTTCATTGATCTCATTTGCACTTTATATAGCTTAGTTAGCTCTTTGTTTACACACGGTTCTTGATCAACTTGTAATAGTGTAACTTTGAGTTAATGCAAATAGTGTCGAGTATTTTATACATCTTTGTTACTATCTTTATGCAATCAAACACTTACATTGTACAAGAGAACTAAAATATGCTTCAGTAATGTGAAATATAACTTCACTCCGCAGGGTTATATTTACAAGTAAAGGGTCTTGTTAAGTTATAGTCTAATTAACACCGATCCTATAAGTGGTATCAGAGCTTTGGCTCCCACTTTGAAGACTCATAGTGCTTCAAAGTTGATACTCTACTTATTTACTTTACAAGCTTTGTTGTTCTTCTTTTCAAAAGTTTTTCAAAATGAATGAACTCAGTTTAGGATCTTCAAACGGTAGCGCTAACAAACCACCAATGTTCACATCAGATGACTTTGGTACCTGGAAACTTAGGATGGAAGGCTTTGTTAGGATCTTAGATCGCCCTATATGGAAGTCCTTGACTAAAGGTCTCCCTATACTCCTATGGTTCATTCAGTTGATGATGTTGAAGTCACAATACCAAAACCTTTAGATAAATACGTAGAATCTGACTATGCTGCTCTTGAATTTGACTACAAAGCATATTGGACTCTACATACTGCATTTCCCAACTCCATCTTAAGTGGGTATAAGGGATATAAAACTACACATAGCCTGTGGAATGCTTTGAGTGAAATGTATGAAGGAACCAGTGAAGTTAAGGAAAACAAGAAAGATGTTTTGAAAAAAAAATATATATAAAAACTTTACTTACAAATCTGGTGAATCTATGACTAACCAGTACCTGAGATTAGTTTCTTTACTTGATGAACTGCATAAAGTAGATGTAAAACTAGATCAAGTTGATGTAAACAGAAAGTTTCTACGTTCTTTGCCTTCTATGTGGACAGTTTACACTGTTAGCATCAGAGAATGTAAAGATCTAAAAAAGACGAAGCTTGGGGAACATCATGGTGTACTCAGTGCATATGAAATGGCACTAAATCTAAAGCAAAACTCACTTTTTTAATCAACTTAGTTGTTCTCAACTGCTCTAGTGACTACTGATTTTCATAACCAAAGATTTTCAAACTCATCATCTTATCAGTCACCTATAGTCAGCTTCCCTGAGACACCAAGGTGTCGAGAGAGTTCTTCAAACATGTTTGACAACTCTCAAAATGCTCATATAGCAACTGACTCATACCAAGACTTCATTCGTGAAGACCTAGAGTGTATAGGTGCTGATGACTTAGAAGAGATGGACATTTTGATCCAACTTGCTATGGTGTCTGTTAGAGCCCAAAGATTTTACAAAAGAACATGTAGAACCTACAAAGGAGCAAAAGGTGCTCACATTGGCTTACATAAAAGTAAAGTGAAATGTTACAATTGTCACCAACTTGGACACTTTGCAAGAGAGTGATCACAACCAAGAAGAGAAGGACAGAACCAAGGTCACGTCCAAATGAAGAGTCATGGTGGAAACAACTCAAACAACAACTCTGCTCATAGTTCGGGTCAGCAACCTACTCCACCAAAACCAACCGGAAGTCAAAACCGTCAAAATGTTGTTGCTGCTGTAGCAAATCAATCTGAATGTGTCGAATGGGAAGACTTCATAGCTTAATTTGAGCCAATTAATCATGCTTTGATGGCCAAACAAGACTCCACTTCAGATCAGGTAAATCCTATTCCTGAAAAGGTTTTAGAGAACTTATGCAGCCCTACATGCATTGAATAATTAGCATGTACAGAAATCACAACACTGGTCTAATTGATGAGGTTTTAAACCTGAATGTGTTAAAGGAATGTTTTAGGAAAACTGAGACATCTTACATTGCTTAAGCAAAGAATTTGAACAGTTAAAACAAACCAACTCAACTCTTGAAACATAGTTTGATGATTTACTGTCTAAACTCGAAAAGTCAAGAAAGGAAACCAAAGATGCTAAGGCTGAGGTTGACATTCTTGAAATCAAACTAAAAGATGCTTTGTTCACTTGTGACAAGTTTCAAACTGCAAACAAAAAGGCTAAAAAGTTATGGTTGGGAGGGATGTATGGTAAAGTTGGTTTTGGTTACAAAAATGTTGAACCACCTATTAAGTACTACCTGCAATTGAACCAATTAAGGCTTTAAAAAACAGACTGCAAAGTAAGTCTCACTGTTGATGAGATTTCATCTCAATCAAGTTCTGAAAAACCTGTTAAATCAAAGAAACATGAAGTCACTGATGCAAGCACATCTACATCAGCTGACCAATCAAGGATTTTAAAACCATCAATTGATGTACCACCCCACTGTCCATGAATCGAATGATTCAAAAGTTCGAGGAAAACAACCTGAACAACCCAAGGGAAGTCAAACTCAAAGACTTGGTTAACTTACTTATAAACATGTAACCAAAAGTGAGTCCCTTAGGAAAAATGAGTTTTATGAAATCAGGGTTCTTGATTATATGTTTTGTGGTGAACAAGGACACCTAGCTGCCATGTGTCAGTTTAATCCTTTGAGTAAAGTCAAACCTATTTCAAAACCAAAACCTGTTCAAAAACCAAAAGTTAATTTTCAACAGAAACTCACAGGTAGAACTTCACCTGTGAAAAGTCAAACAATGAAATATTTTGGGTCTGAATCTAATAGGGTTTTAATTGGAAATGAAAGAAATGGGAGTTTTACTGTTTTGAAACAAAATCGGTTTCCGGCTGAAGTTCAAGCGGGACAAATTTCTGCTCGAACTCAAGTTCAACCGTAAAATAGAAATCAACTCAGATCAGCCACTGCTCCCAAGAAAAGACCAAATGTGCACTTTGCTGATGGGTTTGAACATTTTGAAGCTCAAGGAAGAAGAAACCCCTCAAGAGGAAAGACCACCTCTAGAGAAAATTTTTCCAAAAAGCGGTAAATTTAACCAACTAGAATTTATTACTAGTTCAAGTGGACTCTATTCCACTTCAGGCTGAAAATTTGAAACAAAACAATTATTTTCCACAAAGATTTTCAAAATCACCTGAAAGAACTAGGTTGGTCAACCAGACTCACAATTTAACCAGTGAAATGCCTAAGAAAGTGACCAACAAACAAAGAAAATTTAGGGAATACAGGGAAAGAAAAATTGTTGAAAGGAAAAACAGCAAAAGTGAAAGATTCTGTCAAACAAGCACTCAATTTGAGAACTTGAATTTTGATGATGATGATCTGCTCACTGAAGCTCTAGTGTTAAATACTCTAGCACTCAAGGAGTTCAAGTATAACGATGCTTATGGAAGACCCAGGACCACTCAGGCTTGAGTCCCCTATAGAAATTGATCATTTCTGATATGTGGAAGTGCAGAATAAAGGCCAACATAGCCTATGGGTAGTAGACTATGGGTTTACTTGCCATATGACAGGGAATAAGCAAATACTGGAAAATACAAAAAGAATCAACGGAGGACCAGTTGCCTTTGGAAGCACAAAATGCCATATCTCAGCACAAGGAGATGTGAGTAATGGACTGGTAAGCTTTGATTGAGTTAATTTTGTTGATACATTAAATTTTAATCTTCTCGGTGGCTCACAAATGTGTGACAAGAACTTAAATTTGATGTTTTATGAGAGAGAGGCCATAGTTCTCAAACCTGGTGTTAAAATTCTTCATGAGCTAATCATGCTTAAAGCACCCATGAGAGATGGACTACACATCTTGGATATCTCAGTTGCTGCACCATCATGTGGCACTGCATGTTTCATATCCAAAGCCTCAAGTAAGGAGTCTGATTTGTGGCATAGGAGGTTAGGGCATGTAAATTACAAGAACATGAACCGAATTGTTAAACTTGGCTTGGTTAAGGGTCTTCCTAACAAGCAGTTTACATGTTCTGAACACTGCATACCCTGTCTCAAGGGCATGCAACACAGAACCTCTTTCAAGCCAAAAGTTGAATCTTCTATCTCACAACCTCTAGAGCTAATACACATGGATCTTTTTGTTCTAACTAGAGTGATGAGTTTAGGGAAAAGGTCATACTGTTTTGTCATAATTGATGATTTTTTTTTGGTACACTTGGGTTTTCTTTCTTAAAACAAAAGATGAAACTACTGAATGTTGAAAATTCTTGTGATCAATTTAGAAAATCAGTCCAATCTTAAAGTGAAAACAATCAGATGTGACAATGAAACTGAATTTAAAAATCATGTTTTGAATTCATTTTGTGAACAAAAGGGAATTGTTAGAAAATTTAGTGCTCCTAGAAGTCCACAACAAAATGTTGTTGCTGAAAGGAGGAATAGGACACTAATTGAAGCTGCTAAATCAATGTTAGCAGACTCTAAACTCCCTGTGATATTTTGGGCAGAAGCAGTGAATACTGCATGTTATGTCCAAAACAGGATTTTGATTGTCAAAGGCAAGAACAAGACACCCTATGAGCTTTGGAGAAAAAGAAAGCCCAATATATATTTCTTTAAGCCATTCGGATGTCCTGTTACAATATTGATAAGCAATGAGCTATTGCCCAAATTTGCAGAAAAGGCAAATGAGGGATATTTTGTTGGATATTCTGGTGTGTCTAAGGCATACAGAGTATACAACAAGAGAAACAAAATTGTTGAAGAAACAATAAATGTGTCTTTTAATGAAAAATCTTCCAACAATTTTGAGTATCAACCCACCTGGTTATTTGATATTGATGCACTAACTACTACTTTTAACATAACTGTTGAGAAGCCTGTGAGTTCTTCAGTGCAGGAACAGAATCTTTACAGGTCAGCTGATGAACATTGGAAGAGCAACCATGCTGCAACCAACAAGAAGCCAATCTTCTTCTCTTTAATGAGCATCAAACCTATCTTGCCTGGTAATGGAAACAAACCTTCTGAAATAGTTCAAATTGATACTGAAGCAGTTTCGGTTGAAGTCCAAGCGGGACCTGTTTCTCCCGTTCAAGTTCAACTGGAAAACTCCATTTCAGAAACTGTTGAGAACACTAATTCAGGGTCAAATGAACCTGAAAGTTCAAATGATGCTACATCAAATGAGCTTAATTTTGAGCATCTGACTCACAATTCAGAAACCATTTCTCAAGAAACAGTTAAAGTTTCAGATCCTGTGTCACACATTGGTGTGTTGAGCTTGATCACATACTTCCTTGACTCAATATACCCACAAATGGAAGAAGCCACGAATTCCCTATGCTTCTAGACAGAAGAATCAACAAGAATCATCCGTTGGAAAATGTTATTGGAGATGTGTTAGCACCAGTGTTGACAATAAGTAAATCTGTTGATGCAAACATATGTGTGCATGCTGCATTTTTGTCTCAAGAAGTACCCAACAAGGTAGCTGATGCCTTGAAAGATAACAGTTGGGTAGAGGCAATGCAAGAAGAGCTATTTCAAATCAGTAAAGAGAAAGTTTGGGAATCGGTAGATCTGCCTGATGGGGCAGAACCAATTGGCACTAAGTGGGTGTTCAGAAACAAGAAAGATGACATGGGTATTGTAATTAACAAC
>JBCNJP010000027.1:111154753-111181065 GCA_039602395.1 Deinandra increscens subsp. villosa
TCATCTCACCGTGAATCTGGTCACTCGAATCTGTGATCCAAACCCGAATCTGGAACTTTGGGTAAATTCTTCTGATATCTTATGTTACGCCAAATTGATTAATTTTGAAGAAATTTGAGTCTATGTATTAAGTGAATTTCTTTCATATCTTTGTAAGTAAATTGAAAAGCTCTGTCACTATCACGAATTTAGTGTGATACGACATTCACTTGACTTGTCAAATTTGATGTGATCATGTTATTTCTTATGTGCAGATGCCTCCCAGAGTGGAAAGAGCAGCCAATGCCCCTCTGGACTTCTCAAAGTCACACAATCAATTCTGTGAAATTAACAGAAACTGGACAGATGCTGGTCGTTATGAACAGGCCTTCAGAATCCCGGAGAACTCAAACTGGATCACTGGCATTCAAATTGAGCCTGTCATCAGCTCGGGAATAATAAATGATTTTTGGAACAATGCTCACACATTCGTTGCTGACAATGGTTCCAAATCCATTAGATCAAGAATTCAAAATGTGTATGTTGAAATAACTGAAGAAAGAGTCCGAGAAGTGCTGCAGCTAAATGATGCACTCTGCCCTGATTCTTTTCCAAAAACCGAATGGCAAGACACAATCCTTATGATGGGGTATCAAGGAAGTCTCTCCATGGCTACAAATCATAAGATAAAGAAGACTTGGTTCCCAGAAAACTGGAGGTGCATCATCACTTTCTTCATTTCTGCTTTCGCTCAAAGAAAGTCTGGAACTGATGACTTTGTAGAAGAGACTGCCTGGGCACTACATGGTTTAGCATCCGGTGCAGGTTTCAACCTCTCAAGGAAAATAATTAGATGGATGAATTACAATTTACATCCAATAAGAAAATCAGAGTAGTTCTTGATGTACCCGAGATTCATTCAAGCCATTCTTGATCGCTTCTACCCGAACTTGCAAAAGACAGAACCATACTTGGTTCCTAGGAGAATGATGTCCGGTTCTTACACCCGCTACCAGATTGGTCATTATGATGGACCTGAAGTTCCATTTTTCCTAAACATGATTGAGGGAATTGATGTCAATGAAGACATGGATGAAGATCAAGAAAATAATAATGCTGATGATGATATGGCAGATGCTAATGCTGCCGAACCAGAGAATAATGAAGCAAATCTACAAGATGATCATCCAATCAACTCTCCAATTCATGCTGATCCCGTGCACTCAGAACCAGAAAACAGGGCATCATCCAGAGTTTAAGCTGATTCAGATAATTCAGAAGATGAAGAGGAAGGATCTGATAGTGAAGCAGATAAGTCTGGAAATGATGGTGAAAATAAATCTAATAGCTCTGATACCATTTGTCAGGACCAAATTTGAGCCTTTACTCATCCAATACACAGATCCAAGTGCGGAAATCATGAATCCATGATCAAATCATAGTGTTTGCTTGTTGAAATCCTTAGATTTCGCCTCTGAAACTCAAGAACTTGAGGGTTTTCACACACAAGTGCTCTCTATCTTCAAAACAGCCGTCCAAGAGCTTATCTAGGGTTATTCTAGAGAGGCTATTTATACTAGAGAGAGCACAGGTCGTGATTATGCTAAAATCAAGAGAATGTTATTGAAGTTAGTGCATTTTATGACATCAGACAGCCGAGATCGCCAAGAATGAGCCTGAAGTCGCCAAGACTGGTTGGTGACCTCGCCAAGGCTTGGTGAGGTCGCCAACCTTGGTGAGGTCGCCAAGGGTTGGCGAGGTCGCCAAGGAGGCTTGCCCAAGTCGCCAAGAACTCTTGGTGAGGTCGCCAAGCCTTGGTGAGGTCGCCAAGAACAAAGCCCAGATCACCAAGTCTTGGTGAGGTCGCCAAGGTTGGTGAGGTCTCCAAGGCTTAGCAGCGAGATCTCCAAGAACAAACGAGATCTCCAAGGCTTATCAGCGAGATCTCCAAGAACAAACGAGATCTCCAAGAACAAAACCAGATCTCCAAGACCAGTGTCCAAATCACCAAGACTATCTGGAAATCACTAAGAACAATCCCAAAACTCTAGGAATCATTATGGGATCGCTAAGGATTGTTATTATGAAATCACTTAGTGTTATTAGCAAAACCCAAGTGAAGGATGAAACCAACTCCTAAGGTGTAATGTTTGAGTTGCCACCAACCTAATATAGGTCTTACAAGGAGAATCCCAGATGCCAAGAAGTCATGGGTACCAGGGTTGATCAATCTAGGATTGATAACCTGGTTTCTTCCAAGGATACTGGTAAAAGGCTAGTTGAAGACAGCATGACACTACTAGAATTGACGAATTTGTACAAATCACTCCAACAACAGGTTGACTCACTCAATGTCAATGTTGCTTTATTGGTTCAAGGTCAAGGTATTCCTATTTAGGCTGAAGCAGGAGCTTCAAACCCAAATGTATCTGAAGCTGATACTATCAAATTAGGGGAGAAGCTAATTTTAAAACATGCCATAATTAAAATTGAAGAACAAGAAAGGATTCCGGGTGAAGTAAGAGCCTCTGCCTGTAAGAAAGCTGGTATTCAACCCTTCTCAGTTGAAGAAAGTTGGGTAAATATGAAGAGTAGTTAACTGATAGCTATCTCACCATTTGAAGACCCCAACCTTACTGAATTAGTTCAGTCTTCTATGCTAATAGCTGGTGCTCTACCTGAGCATATAAACATGATCACAAGGCTGTTGAAAGATGTGATATTTCCTACTGAAAGAGCCTGTGATCAAGCTGAACTGAACACAGCTTCCACCAGCAAAGCAACAGCAGAGAATGTTGAAACAGAAAATGTTGAAGAAAGTACAGAAACTGAAGCTATAGGAACTATGACCGAAGGGGGAGATGAAAATGTACTAGGAGAATGAAAAGGAACAGAGGTAATTGAATTGGCTGATAAAGGAGCTGAGGTCACCCAACCACAGGTGATGACTGGAACTCAGGCTGAAAATCAAGTTCTAGATCAACCGGAAGTCCAAGCTGAAACTCAGGTTGAGGAGATTAAGATACATGAGAATGCACCTGACCCCGTGTTTGGCAGGAATCAATCTATATTTGGAAATGAACAATTACCAAGAGATCAACCGGAAGATCAACCATCAACTGAAACTGAGGATGTGGCTCAAACTCTGATAGCCTTGAAGACTGTTCAGACTGATGAGTCAATTCAAGCAGAAGAGCAAATCCAAAGTGAAGAGAAAGTTCAAGCTGACAACACTTTAACTATTTATAAGTTGTTCAAACTCCAGAATCTGAAGCTCTAAATAAAATGGTGGAAGATGCCAAGATTGAAGCTAAAAATGAGAGGTTGGCAAAAGAGTACCAAGAAGAGCTTGAACTGTACTCAATTGATTTTGTTGTTGAGGGAACACTTGAAGAAGCCAAGAAGAGATCGGTTGAGTGGAGGATGCATGTTTATGACTTGGTGAAGATGAGTGATACAAAAAAGCAAAGGTTAATGGGTATAGCTTCAAGGATGCCTACTAAGTTGGTTAAGAATGATGATAACTATGAGCTCCCCAAGAAAATAAAGAGAATTTTGGTAGTAAGGGAATGGAAGTCAGAAGAGGAAGTGTACCACATGAAGGTCAAAGAACTCTGCAGCTACATTGCTTGCATATATCAGAAGCTGAAAGGAGATGAGTTTGTTATTGATCATTCACTGGTAATGCCAGACCCTTCTACAACAATACCAGGTATGTCAAAACTGCCTTTTGTTAAGCCTGAACCTGTAGAATACCCTGATGCATCAGTGGCACCACCTCCCTTCATTACTAACATGTTTCTAACCCTCAAAAGACCAAGCTTAGCCTCTTTGCCAAAAGGACCTCCCAAGTTCAAACCCTTCCAACCAAGAAAAACCAAGTATCTTCATCCCAAGTACAGAACCGATAACTTCACTCCCATCATTCCATTTCCAAAGAAACCCGTTCCTACCTTGGATATGAGTGATATCTTTCCTCCATCACCTCCCTCCATCCCTGCACAAAACTACCAGCAAACCACCCTCCAAAACTCCTACTTTACCTCCTCTTACCATAAGAGAGCCAACTGTCACAGCAACACCAGTTGTCACTCCCACTATGCCTTCTTCTTCTTCAGTCAAAGGAAAGGAGAAGTTGCAAACTGAAGAGAAGAGCAAGTTCATAATTCACAGAAGGAAGAACAACCCTGGTGATGACTTTATTGAAATCGAAAATTGGAGAATTTTTAATACAATTCAATTTTTGGAAATAGCTTTGAAGATGGAAATAAATTTGACAGCATCAGCTTAGGGGGAGATAGTAAGGAATATCGCTTTGAGGATTTCCGGCTGGAAGCCAATTTTGAGTTGTTCTGGCTGAAATTGAAGTTCGAGCGGAAGTCTCAAGTTCAAGCAGAACAGGCAGTTCAACCGGAAGAAGCAAATTTTATCTTATAGTGAATATTCCGGGTGAACTCGATTATCCACCAGATAATGAGTCCAACCGAGCTTTTCCTGAGAAGTCTTTTCAGTTGTCCAATTCTGCAAAAGCTTCTTGGTTGCTTCTAAATCTATCAAAGCCGCTCTCCCAAAGTAGAATGTTGCTGATCACACGCAAGATATCCCATTTGTCGAAGATTATTCTTTTGGTAGTTGTATTTTGACTTTTTGTTTAACGGTTTAGATTAAATCGTTTGAGAACTAACAATGCATGAGCATCGGATCGTCTACTCGATCTAGCTAATCGGACATTGAAACGTAATTAACCGATTGTTTTATTGATCACAATGAATAATTACAATCAGTAGAACACTCAGAATACAGACACAGAGAACACTCTCAGAATCACACACTTAGCTGTAATCTCGCACGCTCAGACCTCTACAGTTACAATGACCAAACATCTATATATACCCGCTGGTCCGAGCTTCGGCCGAACCTTAGGTTCGGCCAGTCCGAACTTCAGGTTCGGACCTAGTTCGGCCAGACCTAAATTGATATGATCTTGTACATTGCTTGATACTTCACACGACGCACATATCAGGTATCAACAAATTCCCCCTCGTCGTGTGCAGTATCTCTTTAATAACATCAACGTTGTATGTTCAACCAAGCTCCCCCTCAAATTTAGAATCCGTTCGTTCAATGAAATGAATCTTCAAACAAACTCCTCCTCAACTCGATCGTAGCTTGATCTTGAATACTTGATGACATTTTAGTGTATCTCTGGTCATTTATCAACAGCTTCAGAAGACTTGAAGTTGTGATATCTTGCACATAGCAACCTGCTCAAACATTTAAATAATCTTGGCGCAAAACGTCTCTTTGAGACTCCAAGATATGATTTTGAAATGATTTATATCACGTGTTGATCAGATCGAAAATAAAGCAGAAACAAAATCTTTTTGATTTTTCAAAGTTTATGCTAAACCACACCGAAAATCTTTTTGTTCTGTTCTGAAATGAAATGAAATTGCAATACAAAATCAAACACTATTTTTGGTATAAGAAAGATCACTATATGGGATCATATTGAACATAACGCACTGAACTGCACTTCAATTTCAATTAATCGAAGCACATAAGTCATGCTGATTGCTGGTATAATTTGTCCAACTTAAACTCAGGCAGAATCATACTCATAGCATCTGGATATGTTAAGGTATTTATTAGATTTGCTTTGACCAGTGTATCCCACACTATCAGACATAATCAGACATTTTCAGTTTTTCTTTCTTTGTCCGTTTGTGTGACAGCACTTGTGATTTTTCACAATGCATAGTATTTTCATGATATCGTCAACTGTGTTCCATGCAAAAAGAAATAAGAACGTTAAATCATCTACCTTAAGGTCGATCTTTCGATACGCAGATAAGGCCTCGGATTTAACAAAATAAGAAAAATTAAACAAGCTGAAATTGTATAACTCAACAACAATCAGGTCGGTACTCCCATACACGCAGAGAAAGTCCGATGAGTTATACGAAACACCAAAGAAAATAAAGCAGAACGTCAAACGAACAACAATCAGGTCGATCTTTCGATACGCAGAGAAAGTCCGATCGTTTGACAAAATAAAGAAAATCAAACAAGTTTAAATCTTTGAAAAATGAACACATGTATACACAGTGACTTCTCATTTTGAAATTCACACTTATTTTTCTTTTTGTGTCATGAAATATGCATCAAGATGTTATCCACATGGTCAAGCATTAGTATTTAGTGTATATCACATCTGAATACTTTCTGATTTGTCGAGCCTACCAAGCATATCAAACAATGATCTTATGGCTCTTTCATCTACTCTATTCATGAGTCAGATACGTAAGCCAATGTACCATCATTTCCCAGTGATCAATTTCTCACAATTTTATATTTTGCATGTATTCACTTTCCTTCATAATATATTTGGCATGTATTCACTTTCTCCCCATAACATGCATTTTCTAAATTACTCCCCCTTAGCCTACCAAGCACATCATACAATGATCTTATGGCACTTTCATCTACTCTATTCATGAGTCAGATACGTAAGACAATGTACCATCATTTCCCAATGATCAATTTCTCATAATTTTATATTTTCATCAAAAATTCTTTTTCTTTCATCAAGGCTTCAATCCTAGATTCAAATTTTTCATTTTCAGCAGCGTCATATGAACTTGAATCCGAATAATAATCATCTTGCTCATTAGTGACAATTAATGCTGATGTATCATATCCAAACTGTTGACCCCAATCATAAAC
The DNA here is from genome assembly GCA_039602395.1 of Deinandra increscens subsp. villosa. NCBI lineage: Eukaryota > Viridiplantae > Streptophyta > Magnoliopsida > Asterales > Asteraceae > Deinandra > Deinandra increscens. The sequence continues at coordinate 111,161,459 of JBCNJP010000027.1, forward strand.
ACCATCATGTTGAGCCATCAAAGTTGTTGTTTTGATGGTGTTACTAGTAGATGGTTGAGAAAAACCAGGCTTGGGTGATTGAGTAAAACCAGGCTTGCTTGCATGTGCCTGTTGACAATCTTTGGCAAAATGTCCAAGCTGTGAACATTTATAACATTTTAACTTTGACTTGTCAAATCCCAGTTTATCACCAGAAAGATTTCTTCCATGTTTCTTGAAGAATCTCTTCGATCTTTGACATAACATAGCATACTGCCAAGATATATCCAATTCAGTTAGTTGATCATCATCAAGAGCATCAAGATCATCACTGGTTAACTTTGCATCAGCAACATTCTTAATAATCGAACCAAAAGATGATGAAATCAAGGCAGCAATCATTTTAGCACAACCCTCTGTTGATTTAGCAGAAAAAGCATTCTGATTTGAAAAATTTGGAATTGTAAAGCTACAACCCCGTGAAGACTTGTTATCAGGATTGTCAGAAATCCCAGTCAAGAAAGCTGTACTTGGTGCAGAACTCAGACTTGGTTTAGCTTTAGCATTCATGCTTGCCGTATTCTCACCATGATACAATTCAGGATTTTGCAAAGTAGCAGTTGACTTCTTTGAATTTAACATTTCCATTTCTCGAGCATGAAGTTTTCCAGTAAGCTCGTGAAACGTCATTGTAGAATAATCCTTGTCATGAGTGAGCAGCAAAACATAATTCTCCCACTTCTCAGGTAAAGCTTCCATAATCTTCTCTTTCAAATCAGCATCAAATTTCTCAATACCAACTACCTTTAATTCACTCATTAGATGTGAAAACCGTGAAACGAGAGCATTAATGTTCTCGTTGTCTTAGTTTTGAAAATTATCAAATTCTTTGTTCAACACTTTCTTCCTACTCTTCTTGTAATCATCATTACCCTCACATCCTGCTGAGAGAGCATCCCATAATTGCTTTGATTTCTTACAAGTGCTGAATTGATGTAACAATTCAGTAGGTAAAGCCATTGTAAGATAACCATAAACTTTCTTTTCAAGCTCATAACTTTTCCTTTCAGCAGCATCAAAATTTTGAAGTTCCTTATAATCTCCTTCTTCAGTTGGTCGTTCATACAATTTCCGAATCGGAATCCATAGATCAATATCATTTGTGCTTATGTATGCAGAAAACCGTTTCTTCCAATTTTAATAATCTTCAAGTTTCAACAATTTGGGAACTTTCTGACTTGTTCCAATTTCATTATCAAAATTCAACATGGTTTGTATCGCACTTTGCATTACAGCAAATGCTTGAAATTCCGACATCGTATGAAAAATTAAGATTTTGTCGGCCGAACTCTCTCCAAACTTATAACTAAGCTCCGAACTCTGTCCGAACTTAAAACCAAAGTCCGAACTCCGTCCGAACTTGCTCCGAAACAAAATCAATCGTCCGAACGTTGACCGAACCTATGTAGCTCCGATCTCGCACCAATCTAACTCCGAACCTAATCCGAACTAGACCAGACCTCCGAACTCTCACCGAAGATTGACCAAATGACGACCGAACTTCAAGTTCAGAGCAGTTACTCCGAACCTGATCAGGAGACTCCGAACTTCGAACTCATTTTTCAAAAACGCGCGAAAAAATGACTGATTTTGACGAAACTCGTTACTGTGGATCAGTAAAACTGATAGAAAGTGATTGAGGAACAGATTTGACACCAAATACTCGATAGAATAGATGTCAAACACGAAAACAAACTCGAGAATCATGAAAAACGATTCAAAAAAATCCAAAAATAGCAACCACAGATCAGTAGAGTGAACCAGGAAGTTCTGATACCACTTAACAATGCGTGAGCATCGGATCGTCTACTCGATCTAGCTAATCAGACATCGAAACGTAATTAACCGATTGTTTTATTGATCAAAATGAACAATTACAATCAGTAGAACACTCAGAATACAGACACAGAGAACACTCTCAGAATCACACACTTAGCTGTAATCTCGCACGCTCAGACCTCTACAATTGCAATGACCAAACATCTATATATACCCGCTGGTCCGAGCTTCGGCCGAACATCAGGTTCGGCCAGTCCGAACTTCAGGTTCGGACCTAGTTCGGCCTGATCTAAATTGATATGATCTTGTACATTGCTTGATACTTCACATGACGCACATATCAGGTATCAACAAGAACAATGTCTGTCATTGATCTCCTCTACAGTATATATAGCTTAGTTAGCTCTTTGTTTACACACGGTTCTTGATCAACTTGTAATAGTGTAACTTTAAGTTAATGCAACTAGTGTCGAGTATTTTATACATCGTTGTTACTATCTTTAGGCAATCAAACACTTACATTATACAAGAGAACTAAAATATGCTTAAGTAAAGTGAAATATAACTTCATTCCGCAGGGTTATATTTACAAGTAGAGGGTTTCTTGTTAAGTTAAAGTTGAAAATGCGTGAGCATCGGATCGTCTACTCGATCTATCTAATCGGACATCGAAACGTAATTAACCGATTGTTTTATTGATCAATGAAGAACAACTACAACCAGGAAACACTCAGATATAGACTCAGAAAATACACACTCAGAAACAGACACCTAACAGATCTCTCACCCTTAGAAGTCCACCAATTACAAAGACCAATCATCTATATATACTAGCTGGTCCGAGCTTCGGCCGAACCTCAGGTTCGGCCAGTCCGAACTTCAGGTTCGGACCTACTTCGGCCAGACCTAGTTTGACTTGATCTTGAAATTGCTTGATACTTCACGCGACGCACATATCAGGTATCAACAAACTCCCCCTCGCCGTGTGCAGTATCTCTTCAACATCATCAACTTTGTATCTTCAGTCAAGCTTCTCTTCAAGTATAGAATCCGTTCGTTCAATGAAATGAATCTTCAAACAAACTCTCCCTCAACTCGATCGTAGCTTGATCTTGAATACTTGATGACATTTTAGCGTATCTCTGGTCTTTCATCAACATCTTCAGAAGACTTGAAGTTGTGATAACTTGCACATAGCAACCTGCTCAAAAATTTAAATAATCTTGGCGCAAAACGTCTCTTTGAGACTCCAAGATATGATTGTGAAAAATGATTTGTATCATGTGTTGATCAGATCAAAAATAAAGCAGAAACAAAATCTTTTTGGCTTTTCAAAATTTATGCTAAAAAACATCGAAAATCTTTTTGTTCTTTTCTGAAATGAAATGAAAAACACAATACAAAATCGAACACTATTTTTGGTATGAGAAAGATCACTATATGGGATCATATTGAACATAACGCATTGAACTGCCCTTCAATTTCAATTAATCGAAACACATAAGTCATGCTAATTGCCTGTATAATTTGTCCAACTTAAACTCTGGCAGAATCATACTCATAACATCTAGATATCTTAAGGTATTGATTAGATTTGCTTTGACCAGTGTATCCCACACTATCAGACATAATCAGACCTTTTCAGTTTTTCTTTCTTTTTCCGTTTGTGTGACAGCACTTGTGATTTTTCACAACGCATAATATTTTCATGATATCATCAACTGTGTTTCATGCAAAAAGAAATAAGAATGTTAAATCGTCTACCCTAAGGTCGATCTTTCGATACGCAGATAAGGCCTCGGATTTAACAAAATAAGAAAATAAAACAAGTTGAAGTTGTATAACCCAACAACAATCAGGTCGGTACTCCCGTACACGCAGAGAAAATCCGATGAGTCATACGAAACACCAAAGAAAATAAAGCAGAACGTCAAACGAACAACAATCAGGTCGATCTTTCGATACGCAGAGAAAGTCCGATCGTTTGATAAAATAAAGAAAGTCAAACAAGTTTAAATCTTTGCAAAATGAACACATGTATACACAATGGTCGACCTGATTGTTGTGTCATGAAATATGCATCAAGATGTTATCCACATGGTCAAGCATTAGTATTTAGTGTATATCACATCTGAATACTTTCTGATTTGCCGAGCCTACCAAACATATCAAACAATGATCTTATGGCCCTTTCATCTACTCTATCCATGAGTCAGATACGTAAACCAATGTACCATCATTTCCCAATGATCAATTTCTCACAATTTTATATATTTGGCATGTATTCACCTTCCTTCATTATATATCTGGCATGTATTCACTTTTTGCCCATAACATGCATTTGCATTTTCTCAATTACTCCCCTTACTTACAATTCTCCCCCTTAAAATGAAAACTCTATTTTTGGATTTTCATTTTACACAAAAACAAGACTCTATTTTTGGGTTTTTGAGAAAAATTTGGAAGTAAAGAAAACTGATCAATCAACACGGATAGATTGCAGATTTAGAATTCAGAAAATTTGCAGGTTAGAAAGATTTAGCAAGAAATTTAAGTTAAGCAGAATACTCCTCCATCAACAACTTTGTAATCGTCGATAGGTCTTCTAGAAGTACCTGCATACTGGTCAAACTAATTAGTTCAAAAATGACCCGAAGCGAATTGCTTCTGGTCGACCAGTGTCCTTGTTTTGCTTAGAAACCACTTTAGGTTTCCATTGTTGTGGTTTTGGTAATTCAGTTTTTTATGAAACAATCACAGGTGACTGCGATGATGAACCTACACTTTGAACCTTTGAAAACATTGGAACAAAACGTTTTTGTTTTTGAAAGAATGTAGGTTCAACGTCATCAAAAACTCTACCTCGTTCATCGAAGAACTTTGTTGGGGCAGACTTACCAAACACTGGTTTCTTATGAAACCCTTGGATTGGATCAGCAGGCAGTGGACAATCTTTTGCCATATGCCCTGGGCGGCGGCAAATATAACATATTCTGTTCGTTTTTTCCCATCTGTGATGTACCTGCGAAGAACACACATGAATATCTCGAACATGATCTGAATGAGAATCATATACCTGATGCCTGTGATCATGTACCCATTTAGATGTAGGGCTTCGAGATTGAGAACTTTCAGAAGAAATGGTAGCTTTCACAAAGACCTCAGCAACCTCCAGAGCATCAACACAATGAAGTGGAAATTCTTTGTCAGAAAATAATTGATCCGAACCCTTGAGTTTGTAAAACCGCTCGGGTTGAATTTTATCAGCTTGAAAAACTTCCTTCTTCACTTGTTTCATCTTTAATTTCTTCAAATCATGAGATGAGGATGCTAGAACCTTCTCAGCTTTGTCTTTCATCCCGTGAAAACCCAAACCTTCATGCTTTCCAGAAATCTTCTCCTCAGATAAACAATGACCATTCTTCGCTAATTGAGAAAATTCAGCTTTTACTTCGGTTACATTCTTTTGATCATAAAAGATCGTTTCATCAAACTCAAGTTGAGACTGAATTTTGTCACTAGAAGTAGTCGACTTCTCATTATCAGCAGAAGATGAACCAGGGACAAATTTTGGTGCAGGAGAAACTTCGGATTTCTCTTCCTTCTTCTTCTTATTCTTTCTGTTCTTCTTCTTTGTCAAAACTTTCTCATCCTCAACAGTAGATGATGAAATCTTTGAATAATCAAAGTCATTAATTTGATCCTTCACTTCTTTGAAAGCTTCTTTGATATGAGCAGGAGGTGATGCAGTCTTATCAAACATTTTCTCAAAATTTTCTTCATTAGCTAAAAAGCTTGTGAAAACTTGAAAATTTGAAACATTATTAAGCAGTCGATTAGCATCCAGAACCTGAATTTTCAGATCAGAAATTTTCTATTGAGCCTCAGCAAATTCCTTTTCTTTAGCAATCAATCGTTTCGCAACTTTGTGAGTTCAAAATTTTGCAAACGAAGATTATCTAATCCTTTGAATAATTCCTTCTTCAATTTATCTTCATTACGCTTTTGAATCTCCAAATTCGCGGCTTGAACTTTATTGACACGAACTAACTCCCGCTTCTCATCCAACAACCTTCCCATGTCAACTTGAAACGCTTCAATCTTAGCAGTTGATTCTTAAATATTCTTTGTAAGTAGATCAAGCTTGACTTTTGATTTGTCAAACAAATTTGTGAAATCAGAAGCAGTATCATCCGCTTCATCCATCCATTTCTTGACTTCTTTTATCAAGTCCTCCCTTTCATCACAAATCATAGCTTTTGTAACTTCAACATCTCTTTTGTCTTGTTTAGTAATCTCTAAGACTTCATTCAACATTTTGATTTCAAACACTCATTCTTCAAAAGCAACTCCTTTTCATGTTCTTTGGCAATCGTTATCTCTGATTGAATCAAATTGAATTCCTCATAAAGCTTTTGAAGTTTATCCAACAAAGAAGAATTTTCGTTCACCAAACTCTCCAAGTTTTCAGCAGATTCATAAGAACTTGAATTTGAACTAGTATCGGAACTAGTATCTGAACAAAAATCCTCTTGTTAATCATGAGTAACTATCAAAGCAGATGAATCATACCCAAATTGTTGACCCCAATCATAAACACCATCTTTTTGAACTGTTAAGTTGTCGCCTTGCCTGCATTACTGGATGATGGTTTAGTAATACCAGGCTTACTTGATAACGGAGAACCAGATTTCTGTTGACATTCTTTGGCAAAATGACCAAGCTTGGAACACTTGTAACACTTTAATTTTGACTTATCAAATCCTAATTGGCCATCGTAATCAACTGAACCCATGTTATGCTTTTTGAAAAATCGTTTCAATCGTTGACCTAGCATAGCATATTGCCAAGCTAAATCTAATTCAATCAATTGATCATCATCAAGCTCATTAAGATCATCTCTTGTAATTTTAGCATCAGCAACATCTTTGATAATCAATCCAAAAGAAGATGTAATCAAGGAAGAAATCATATTTGCACAATCCGATGTAGATTCGATAGAAAAAGCACTCTGATTTGATGAATTTGGAATTATAAAGCTACAACCCCGTGAAGAATTATTATCAGAATTTCCAGAACTTCCCGACAAGAAAGCAACACTTGGTGCAGAATTCAAATTTGACTTAGACTTAGCACTCATGCTTGCACTATTCTCACCATGATATAATGCAGGATTCTGCAAAGTAGCAGTTGATTTCTTGGAATTTAACATTTCCATTTCTCTAGCATGAAGTTTTCCAGTAAGCTCGTGGAATGTTAATGCAGAATAATCCTTATCATGAGTAAGAAGCATAACATAATTTTCCCACTTTTCAGGCAATGCTTCCAGAATCTTTTCCTTCAAATCAGCATCCGACTTGTCAATTCCAACAACTTTTAATTCACTAATTAGATGAGAAAATTGAGAAACTAAAGTAGTAATGTTCTCATTGTCATAATGTTGAAAGTTATCGAATTTCTTATTAAGCACTTTCTTCCGACTTTTCTTGTAGTCATCATTACCCTCACATCTTGCTGATAAAGCATCCCACAACTGTTTTGATTTCTTACACGTGCTGAATTGATGTAACAACTCAGTTGGTAATGCCATGGTAAGATAACCAAAAGCCTTTTGTTCAAGTTCATAAGCTTTCCTTTCAGTGTTATCAAAAGTATTAACTTCCTTGAAATCTCCCGCATCAGTCGGATGTTGATAAAGTGTCTTGATTGGATTCCACAAATCGGTATCATTCGTACTTATATAAGCTGAAAATCGTTGTTTCCAATTATGATAATCCTCCAACTTCAACAATTTTGGAACTTTCTGACTTGTTCCGATTTCATAATCAAAGTTCAACATAGTTTGCATAGCACTTTGCATCGCAGAAAACGCGTGAAATTCTGACATTGTTGAAAAATGTGATTCAGTCGGCCGAACTTGCTCCGATCCTAACACTGAACTCCGAACTTTGTCCGAACTAGCTCCGAAAGAAATTGAACTGTCCGAACTCTTCAAACACTCCGATCTAGCACCGAACTACCCCCGAACTTTGACCGAACGTGAATGAACTCCGAACTTGACCAAGATAGTCTGAACCCTGACCGAGACAGCTCCGAACCCTGACCGAATCTCGACCAAACTTCAAGTTCGGAGCAGTTACTCCGAACCTGATCAGGAGCCTCCGAACTTCGAACTCATTTTTTAAAAACACGCGAAAATTAACGAATTTTAACGAAACTCGATACTGTGAGTCAGAAAAACCAATAGAAAGTGATTTAGGAATAGATTTGACACCAAACACTCGATAGAATTGATGAAAAACACGAAAACAAATTCGAGATACACGAAAAACGCTTCAAAAATCCGAAAATAGCAACAACAGATCAGTAGAGTGAACCAGAAAGCTCTGATACCACTTGAAAATGGGTGAGCATCGGATCGTCTACTCGATCTAGCTAATCGGACATCGAAACATAATTAACCGATTGTTTTATTGATCAATGAAGAACAACTACAACCACAACCAGTAAACACTCAGAAATAGACTCAGAAAATACACACTCAGAAACACACACTTAACAGATCTCTCACCCTCTAAAGTCCACCAATTACAAAGACCAATCATCTATATATACTAGATGGTCCGAGCTTCGGCCGAACCTCAGGTTCGGCCAGTCCGAACTTCAAATTCGGACCTACATCGGCCAGACCTAATTTGACTTGATCTTGAAATTGCTTGATACTTCACACGACGCACATATCAGGTATCAACAAAAGTCTAGTTAACACCGATCCTACATTGCCCCTCTTGCGAAACCGAATAATACCCTTCCAAGGAGAAACTTTTAACAACACGAAGTCTCCCTCCTTGAACTCAAATGGTCTTCTCCTCTTGTCCACATATGACTTTTTTCGATCTTGCGCAGTCTTTAACCGTGCCCTGACCACATCGAGATCTTGAGCCATATTTTAGACTACTTATGTGCTTCCCACTTCTCGTTAGCCAACTTCACCCCCATCACACTGGAGTTCGACATTTCCTTCCATACAATATCTCGTAAGGAGGCATGACAATGCTAGCATGATAACTGTTGTTGTAGGAGAACTCTGCTAGTGGTAGGTGACTATACTAACTTCCTCCAAGATGTATAATACACCGTGGTAATATGCAACCTAGATCCCATATTCTCATGGAATTTCTTCCAATATTGCAAAGTGAACCGCGTGTCTCTATCAGAAATAATAGACACCGGCACTCCATGTTTGGAGATGATCTCATTGATGAACAAACTGGCTAACTCTTCAGAATAATGGTCTCACGAATAGGTAAAAAGTGAGCACACTTGGTTAGCCTATCCACAATCACCGAGATGGTGTCATAACCTTTAGCTATATGTGGTAGCTTAGTTATGAAGTCTATCTTAATGTGCTCCCACTTCTACTCGGGAATCTCTAAAGACTAAATCCTCCCGTAAGGCTTCTGATGCTCAACATTCACCTCTGCACAAGTTAGGCACTTACCCACGTACTGCATGATGTTAAACTTCATACCTGGCCACCAATAGTCTCTTTTAAGGTCTTGATACATCTTGGTTGTACCATGATGAATCGAGTAACGTGACTTATGTGCCTCATCCAATACCTTATTGCGAATCCCACCAGTAAGTGGTATCCACATTCGACCAAATCGAATCTTCACTCCGTACTTGTTTTCTTCTAAGATTTCAGCCTGGCCGACTATTCTTTCCTTCTTGATGTTCTCGTCCTTAAGGGCTTCAGATTGGACTTTACTGTCACACCCCGACGACGATGGAATATGTCAGGGCGCGAAGATTGTCCAGATGCGCACAACACTAAATTAAGTTGCGATATTCTTAATTAAACCCATTTCCATAATCATAGAATAGAGCAAAGTCAAGACGTAGTTCTCGAATACAATTCAGGCTGAAGCGGAATACATTGTTGTTGCATCTTGCTGCTCTCAAGTGCTTTGGATTCAGAATCAGCTGTTGGATTACGGTTTGAACTTCATGGGTACCCTTATTCATATAGGTAATACTGCTGCTGTTTTTATTGTTAAAACTCCTATTCAGCTTTCTAAGACTAAGCATATTGAGATTAGATACCATTTCATTAGGGATTGTGCCGAGAAAAAGCTAGTTACCTTAGTCAATGTAAGTTCAGATGATCAGTTTAGCAGACCTATTCACTAAGCCATTTGATATGTCTAGGATTAACTTTCTAGTTAGTGTTGTAGGCATGATCAACTATGACTAAGCTTTCTCCATTTCCTAGTATGATAGTATCTTGGTTTCATATGTTTAGTTGCTTAGAGGTGTTATCTGTGTTTCTTTTTTGGATGTTTATGTTTTCTCATCATGAAAAATTACAAAAAGATTTTATCTTTACTATTTGTACAAAGCTCTTCTTACAAAATTCAAAAAATATAATTGCTCTTTTGACGCCTAGAGTCGCTTTCCTACTTTGTTTGACCTTGATTTGACTTAAACACCTTTGTTTATGGTTGTCTTATGTCAAATTTTATAGAAAAATACCAAAAAGGTTTTTCATGTTTATAACTGTTTTTGTGTCTGTCTGTCGTGCCTGCAATGTGGAAGATAAACTAAAAACAATGAAAAATTGATAAAAACCACAAAAATAGTGTTTATTCTGTGTACCAATAAGTGTTTTTATACACATGTACATAATATTATAAGAAAAGTAAAAAAAAAAAAAAAAACTTTGGTCTCTGGTCGGACAAATTGTGAGGAACTTGATATGATTCTGGTCTTGTAGATCTAACCATAGGATAAGATCCAATCGACCGTTGACTCTATCATTTGATGTGTTGGTAGGCTCATCATACTTAGAAGTTGACTATTTATGTGATTACACATTAACTTGCATGAAAATGTGAACCTTTAAGTCAACCAGTGCAAAAATCTTTAAATTTGCCTAAGTCTGAGCTAAGTATGATATGCCAAAAAACATGAATATTTCTTTAGCATTAAGTCCATGATTTCAATCATCAGCACACCATCTATTTTGCTTTCGCAAAGACCTTGGTGTCACTTCATCCAAAAATATATCCATGGCACATCTGCTTTACAAAAGCGATGACCTTGTGACCACATGTATTCCATCATTCCATTTATCATTATCCATGACACGTCTGCTTTGCGAAAGCAATGACCTTGTGTTCACGCGATCCATCATAACTTCCATTCATGAAATCAGCCACTTAACACTAAAGAAATAGGGGAAATAATAAAAATTAATATATGTTGAAGAAATTCCATATGTGTAATTTTAAAATTCTTTTGTGTGTAGGCTGTATCCGAAGTGCAAAATGGCCCATGGTAGAATACTGGTGACTTATGTTTGAATAAAAGGTTAATCACATCTTTCTCTAATCGGACAAAACATGATAAATACGTCACATGAATTTGTTGAAAATTACCATGTTTGAGCTTAAGTGGATAAACAATACCGCCAATCTGACTTAGGTTACCAAATCTAAGAGGTGATTTGAATTATAAGTGTTATTGATCACATAAATGATGGGTATGATTCTAAACATGTCTGACCGCAACCATGCAAAAATAGGTTAATTTAAAGTCAAAGTGCTTAAATTTCCAAGTTTGGTGTAAGATTGAACGACTTATGCAAATATCAACCTTTGTATTGGTAAGAATTAACCAATTTAAAAGGAAAATGATTTCTTGGAGTCGGGTGGAAAATTGACCCAACTCGAATGAAAATGAAATTTTTTAGTTCGGGTGGAATTTTGACCAATTCAAAGTCATTTGCTTTTAGCGAACTTGATGTTAACTTGTGAAATTTTTCTGTTTTTATCTTTAGAAGTCCGCTAAGAACAACCTTTGTTCTTAGCGAACTTGCCTTGCTATTGATTAACTTTGAATGAAGTCAGCTAAGATGACCCATTACATAGCGAACTTCTCCCTTCTTTTCATCTTTTAAATTTGTCTTAGTCATTGAGAAGTCCGCTAAGACAGTTCATGTTAGCGAACTTTTCATCTGCACTTAGTATATTTGTCTTGGATTTGAAGTCCGCTAAGAAGGTTTTTGCCTTAGCGAACTTCTCCATTGACATGTAATTCATTTTTCTTACTTCTCATTTTATTGTTGAATTTCTGTGTTTATGTACTGGATTTTTAAAGTTGTAAGTCTACTGAGATGACTTTTAGTTCTTAGCTAACTTGAGTATCTCTTAACGGACTTCATTTTTTAACTTAGAAATTTTTTGACACAAGTTCACTTTGGTCTTAGCGAACTTGCCATAAGCCTTAGCGGACTTAACTTAGGCTTAGCGAACTTCATTGACCTTAGCGAACTTGGATCTTTTAGCGGACTTGACTTAGGTCTGTTTGCTCTTAACGGACTTGGGGCTCGTTTCAGCGAACTTGATTGAATCACTGAGATATTTTCAGTCCGTTTAACCTAAGAGTATAAAAGGGGGGTCTCGGTCATCTCTTTTCTCGCTCGTTCAAACACACGCTCGCCCGCTCCTCCTCTTCTCGAACCAGCGACTCACACTCACAATTGTTTGATCGATTTCACTGTGAGAAACCTTGAATCTGTTGAATCGATTGCACTTATGGTTGATTCGCTCACCGTTTGTGCATCCAATGATTCATCTTGCCTATTCTTGTTCTAATTAACTTGTTAGAACGATTAAGAAATTGTTCAGATAAAGTTCAAGATCATTCCATCTCTTTCTTGTGATCTTAGCACATTTTAGATCCTCAAAGAGGTATGTTATCTTGACAAGTGGCAATTAAAGACAAAACTCAAACTTGGCTACACAGGGGAAAATTTTCTATACTTATCTGTATTGTTTTATCTGAATGTTAATATAAGTTGCTTGATCCCAGTAGATTCTTCTCTGAGTTACTGAGAGAGGTTACTACATCTTATAGTAGATCTTAGCCACTTGTAGATCTTCATAAAGGTATGTGATTCTCAATTCTTGCACTTATATTCTTATTCAGGTAGAACTTCATCTCTTTTTGTTCCTACTTGCAAATATTGTTCTCGATGTGCTAGTGGACATCCAATTGAGCCCAACACTGGTGGTTTAGTCTAGTTAGGATCCATTTGGGTCTAAAACTAGTCCATAACTCAGGTGAAGGGATCTTGGACCCATTAGACACAAATTTGAAATTAATTGACTATTTTGGCCTATCAAAGTTAACCTGATCAACTTAGTGATCAATAATGAGCTAAATCACTAAGGATGTGATCTATGACCCCCATTAAGGTTCATATGAACTATCTATGGTGATTAGGCTTTGTTTGAACACAAATTTGGTCATTTTGACTTTAAAAGGTCAAATTTTGCATGCAACTTGCTCTGTGAGACTAATGTGGTTTTCTTGCATTAATGTGATCTTAGTTGCTTGAATTGGTATTTTTTTTATCCCTATGTGCTCAATTTGGTATGTTTGGATTGAATTAAACTTGTTAAAGTGACTATCTAATCTATTTTGCAAATGATCACCATATTCTCTCTTGTAATGCTTAATATGAACTATTTTACCCATTAAGGACTTTTTGCATCATTAATTGAGTTAACTTGAATATGTTGCTTCTAGACATTCCGGATGTGGTTTATATGTGATCTAGACACATCATAGTGAATTCTTAGTGTTAGGATTCGTATGTGAAATTCCATTGTTCCTAGCAGACTTGAATCTGTTCTTAGCGAACTACATCCCTGGTTAGCGGACTTGATAGTTGCTTTAGCAAACTTGAGTCAAATCTTCCTTTTGTGAGGATTGGTGCTTATTTCATGCATTTGGTCTGAATGCTAAGTAATTTATTTTTTCACTTATTTCATGTGTTTGGTCTTCTACTGATATAGGTTTGTCTTGTTAAATCTCACAACATGACTTTTCTATGTCAATTAGGACTAATTTTGTTAAGTTGTGTGTTTACAATTTTGATTTACCAAACCATGGAATTTACAAGTTTGGGTGGAATCAAGTCCCAAGTGACTTTCCCCGGGCAAATTCGACAAACTGGCATCTTAAAGCCACTATTTTGTGTAAAATGAACTTAAAGTCTGTGTTTTTTATCCCAGATTGCCAAGACTTCATAATTTGGTATAATCAACCTGTTGATAAGTCTAAGTTGCAGATATTCTCATAAATATCTCCTTGGCTTGACAACAACTCTAGATAAAATTGGTTTAGGTTAAATTTGGGTAATTTATTGTTTCTTTGAAAAATTGTCAGTCAATCTAAATAACTGGAGATTTAGATTTGGCTCTTTGTTTTCCAGATTTTAATATAACACACAAAATCATTTGTGGTCCTAAGATACTTGACCTTTGTTAATCATGAGATTCCAATTGCATTTGATCATTTTGGAGGATATGCAATATTTGACTCATTTTATGTCATTGATATTCATATGAATAGCTCTGTCACTATCACGAGTCTAGTGTGACATGACATTCATCTAGTGTTAATTCAGATATAATCTTGTAATTCTATATGTGCAGATGCCTCCCAGACAAGCTGTTGAAGCTTTGGAGTATGGCCAATTGCACAACGAAAGGTGCATATTTAACAAAAGTTGGGAAGCTGCTGATGAGCAAGCAATTGATCTACTTCAATAGTCTACATGTTAACAGCTATGTAGATAGACCCTACTATCTACAAGGGTATCATTGGATCCTTTTGGAATAATGTTGAATCTGTCGAGCTAGATGATGGTTCGAGTATGATAAGGTCAAGAATTCAAAACACTGATGTTGAGATCAATGAAGAAAAGATCAGAGTTACCCTTGACCTACAAGATGCTGACTTGCCCGAGACTTTTACCAAGACTGAGTGGCAATCAACAATTAGAAGGATGGGATATGCTGATGAACTTTCCATAAATGTCAGTAACAAGATTTTCAAGACCTTGTTTCAGGCCAACTGGAGGTTTAATATTAGCTTCTTCATTGTTGCCTTCTCACGTAAAAAGGCTGCTCCAGATGACTTCGTTGAGGAAACCGCATGTGCTCTACATGGGTTTGCCACAGGTGCGGGTTTCAATCTGTCCAATCAACTACTTAAACGGATGGTTGCCAACCTTCACCTAACTGAAAGGGCTAAGAAGTTTTTGATGTACCCTCGGTTTGTTCAAGGCATTCTGGACCACCATTACCCAACACTGACTAAAGAAGGACAGACTTTCTCTACCAGTTCAATGAATGCTGCTTCATACCGAAAGTACCAACAAGGTAAGTATCAAGGAGACCATGTACCATTCTTTCCCGAGATGGTTGCTCGAATTGCAGCTGCTGTTTCCAATGAAGATACTCACATGGGTGAAGCTGCAGTAGAAGCTCAAGTTGAATATACTGAAGCTTCTCAAGTCCATACAACATTGAATTTGAATGCACCAGTTGTTCCTATTCCCACTGCTGCTACTGAAGACCTTGGGAATCTCCACGGTACTAGTGCTCAATCCTCTGAGCATGTTCAACGAACTTCAAGTCCTGTGATTGTGGACCTATCAGAAAGAGAAAGGGGAGATGACAATGAATATGATGATGCATCTGACTCCTCGGACTCTGATGAAAGTCCTGAAAAACCTGAAGGACTTCATCCTCGGAAGAGACAGGGGACTGGAGAATCTTCCAGGGGGGATCTGCTTCCCAGACACAACAATCAACATCTGATGAAAGCTACAATTCACTGTTAGACGATGAAGCTGATGATGAGACTTTGGTGTCTCTGGATCAAGATGATCTTATAATAGATCTAGATGAACCTGATAGTCCTCACCTGTCTCCTCCACTGACCGGTCTAGATAATTTGACTGTTGCCACTGGTGATCATGACATATCTGCTGAGTTTATGATTATCCGAGAACATCAAAGTAAGTCCTGCCAAGAAAAACTGACGATTAGGAGACATCCTGCTCCACAACTTGATCTTGAAGTCATTAAGCCATCTGGCACTCTACCTGATCCAGTTCCAGCCTCAACAACCGTCTCACCATTTCCTGAAGCTCAACAACAGATGACTGATATGGATATGAGACCTTTGGAGAATCTTGTTAAAACTGGTGTTGCCACAGTTGAAATAACTGGTGGTGTTAGTACAAGCACACCTGCTTCTGGATCCGAGTAGATTCTGGAGCTTCAAGCTGAAGTTGTGAATCTTCAAAGTCAAAATGATCAGCTGAATTATTCTCTATAGGTGGCTAATCAGAAAATCAGTGAACAGTCACAAGTAATTGATGAACAAGTTATAGAGATTCAAAGACTTAAGGACTTGCTTGCCAAATCAAATGAAGATAAACAATTGACCGACAAGCCAGATGACAACACTGGTGATCATGGTTCTGAGAAGCCAGAAGGACCAACTCAATCTGATCAAGTAGGTGATAGGAGTGATCTTCCTGATTCTGAATCTTCCACTCATGTTCCTGTTGGTAAAGACTCCACTGGTAATTATGAAGCTTCTAGTCCCGTGAATGACAGTGATTCCGAGGTCGATGCTGATACTCTCATTGAAGGAGATGAGCTATATTTCACTGATGACGAGGAATCCTTTGTCAATGTCCTTCATGATGAACATGTTGATGATATTCTGGATTCAATCAAGAAACTAGCTCCTGTTTCTGAGAACCTTAAACTTCCCAGATTCTCTCAAGTTTCTAGAAATCTTGTCATTGAGGGCTCTCCAAGTGTGGAATCTTAAGCTGCAACAAACAATGCCCTTCAACTATTTGTGGCTCCTCCCATTCATGCTACAACGTCTGCATCCACTCCTATAATCCCTTTGAACGAATAAGTCCATCACATGTACGTTGACTCAGCCTTCCTAGACTTTGTGATGGCTAACTTCAGGGAATATTTTGCAGAAAAGATCTACTCAAGAAGGAACACTTGTGGTATACTGATTGAGTCAATTGAGGATGATACAAATGAGGTTAAGTGTGAGGTACATCCTTAATTTGTAGACTTTGGTGATGAAGGTGATATGTCTGAGGTGGAAGAAAGAATAAACGTCTGATGAATGATGCCAATCCACTAACTACATTGATCTGGATATGATTGATAGTGAAGATGAAGATATGGAACCTCTATTCCCAACTCCTATTCAAGTGAAGATGGAAATAGATGATGTATATGTACAGGTTCCTCTCTCTGCTGTAATGCAAATTGAAGCTGAGATTCCTGCTCTGGATATTGCCCCATATATTCCAGGAACTGAACCAATGGAAGTTGAAGTTATTGACCATGAAAAGGGTGATGATCAAGACATTCCCACTCAGACTGCTCCTGTTGTTTCTACTGAGCCAGCTCCATAAGATCAAATCTATGTAGCTCCCTTTGTTGATTTTTCATTTGACTCTGAAGAAGAAAAATGTTGATGCCAAGGTGACAGCACCACAAGAACCTGCCATGGATCAACCAGGACCTTATGATAAAGACAAGGGAAAAAGAAAATTGATTCTTGAGGAGATAGTTGCTGAACACCAAAGGAAGGAAGCTGAAAAAGAAAATTCTGGGGTCGAGATATTATTGAAGAAACACTTAAAGAGCAGAACAGTTTGGTTGAAGAAAAAGAAAATGCCTTGAATAGATATTAATCTGGACACCCTCCTGATGTCATATACAAAAAGGGCTCAAGCACATTACCATAACGCTCTGAGTCGGCTAAAACAGACGAACCTACAATTCGCATTGTCACCAATTTGGAAGGAACTGATGTAGATGACTCTGACATGTCTAAAACAGCTCGTATGGTCAGGTCTCTTATGAGTAACAATATCCCATTGGACTATCTAATGAGACTTACCGATATTGAGCTAGCAAAGCTGTATACTTACGAGGAAAAGATGAAGTCTCATCTACCTAAAGATCAAGCTGCTGAAAAAGAATCTGATCCCCTAATGGACCCTTTTGCTGATACCAACAAAACCATTGAGTTTACTCCAATCCGTGACCATCTTTCTAATTTAATGCATGAATCTACAAGTCATATGTTCCTCCTGAAGATCCATCTGAGGTGATTCCTGAACCTGAAACTGAAACTACATTAATTCCTCTACCAACAGGATGACTTTTGAAGATCTACGTAACTTCCTTAGATTCAAGAATGTGGAGAAAAAGTCATACAATCAGAAGAAACTTAAGGGTCTCCGAGAGTTTGTAATTGACTACCGGAAGACTGAAAGTCTGGCTAAGAGGGAGCAAATCAAGATCAGAGAATGGGAATGGATTGATGCTCTTAGAAGGAGAGATACTCCTCATATATATGACGATTGGGCAAAAATGTCACCAAATTCAAAGGCTATGCTGCAGTTCACTACGAAAAATTTGAGAAAAATGCCTGCCAACCCCAATGTCAACCATGGGATGAAGATTTTAGGATGATTCTGAAGCTTTTGATGCATTTCTTGTGAAAAGGCGAAACGGATACGTCCAATTCTATGTAGATTTCAGAGCTTTGCGCAATTTATTCTCTTGGGAGCTTAAACAGCTAATGTACCTGGATCTAGTTAACCACACTAACCACAAAAAGGGGAGTGATGCTGCTTCAAAGATCGGTGTTGCTTTCAAATTCAAAAAAGAACCTGCAATCTATTGAAAAAGAGAGAAAAGCTCAGAAGCTTAAGGAGAAAGGACTTCTTCGTGCCCCTCATCACGGGATGTTCAAAAATATTGGAGTGGAGGTTAAAGTTAAAAGTATTCCAGGGTATAAGAAGATGTTTCCTATGATCATTTGGTATTACAGCGGAAAGACACATGAACTAGTGATCGAGAGAGAAACTGCTGATGCAATTAGACTCTTTGCAGCTATCGAGCTTAGACTTCTTTCAAGATCCTACTTTAAGCTCATCTACTATCAGAAAATGCGGACCATTCCAATACTTCTAAAGCCATATGAATGCTATGACGCCAATTATTATCTAATTTTTTGAATTGGTGTTGTAGTAAACTTGTTAATGCATGTAAATTTGAAATGCAAGTGTTGAGAAAGGTAGATTGCTGGTTTGTGGAAGAAAATGGAACAAGTGTCATTCTCGAAGGTTCAAAAAGATTAGTTGAGCTATATCAATACACTAACCTGAAGAAGCTTTGATGGCGAGATCTCTGGAGGCTGTATGATTTCGGACTTACTACCATCTATGATGAGCATAAAGAGGTTTTAAGAGAGTATTGGAGATTTCTGCTCAACCTTCTCGGTCAAGTAGGATAAAGCTCAAGTCTTTGCATTGCCAAAAAGGGTGGAAATTGTTGGAACCCATTTTGGTTGTTGGCAACATAAACCCTTCACCATTGAGCATTTCTGGTGAAGACCTCTTGATTAACCAGTTAGAATGAAGACTTCAATTTTTTGAAGGTCTGAGAAGATTCAAGATTGTTCTTAGCGAACTCAAGTTTACTCTTAGCGAACTTGAGTTTGCCTTAGCGAACTTGACTGCTCCTTAGCGGACTGGAGTTAGCGAACTAGATTTTGTACTTAGGGAACTTCATTTGTACTTAGCAAACTTCATTTAAGCTTAGCGGACTAGTTTATTTCTCAAAGAAATTTATTTAATCTTAGCGAACTACATTTCTGTCTTAGCGTACTAAATTTTGTCTTAGCGTACTGTTATACCCTGGATTTCACACTAAAAATTTACTAACATTCTTTGACAGGTTTGGAGCCTTGGATGTCGGAATACCATGAACTGTATATATGGCTCGGTACCTTGGATTTCTGATTCATGATACCCCAGGATATCGTATATCCAGGGACTGTGTATTTATATTATCTTGACCAAGCATGTATGG
>JBCNJP010000027.1:111181565-111205733 GCA_039602395.1 Deinandra increscens subsp. villosa
ATAGTAGAAGAATAGACTAGGGGCTGTTTGGTGTGATCTTAATAGCCTCTTAATGGTTCCATATCTGAATCGGTCAGATTCATTGCGTTTGTTTCACCCATTTTAATCACCTCTGAATCGCTCCTAACCTCTTTGTGGCTTCTTAATCGGTCAGATCTACAACCAAGTCTGAATGGTAAAGAAATCAAAAGAGACGCCTCTACCCTTCCTCTCCTCTGCTCGCCATAATCTCCTCACTGTCGCTGGTTCTCCTCCACACCTCCACCAGGTACGATTCTCCTCCTCCCCTTTCCTTTGTTCGAAACCCTAGTCAGTATCCTTCATCAGCCTCATTTTTTTCTTCACTATTGATTCTAGGAATCATCGATTACAATTTTTACACATCTACGTGGCTTGTTTTATTATCGCCATCTGTTTACACTCGAAGTGTTCAATCGCTAGAACCCTAATCGCTTTCTGTTTATTTTTCGAGTTTTTAATATCCATTGCTATATGATTTAAAACCTTCAATTGATTTCCTACTGTTTATTGTTATCTGTTCTTACATATTTTATATGGTTGATTTCCGTTCATTGATTTTCTTAATCATCAATTAGTGGTGGTGAACTTCTACGATGTTTTTTTTATGCCGTTGATTTCCTATAATGATGTTTGTTCATTGCTCATAAATATACAAGTAATAAATATTCTTGATGGTTCTCTTTCAGTAGATGGAGAAAGTTGTGAGTTTTGAATCTTGTTCATTGCTTTTCAGTAAACCAGTAATTACATAATTTTTTATGTGCCGTTGTGAAGTTTTCTTTGGTAAAATCACCACTGCATTACAAGCTATTTGTAAAACTTCAAAAAAGAAAAATAGTCCTGCCATCATAGTTATATGTAAAACTTCAAAAAGATTATTCCTGCTATCATATGCTATCATAGCATCTGCACATTAAAAGAATTGGATTGGATTTATCATTTGTGGTGGCCTTGGAGTTTTTGGATGCATCTGTTGCTTTAAGGGGTGCATTTATATATGCTTTTTGGCTTCGAGATAAGGATAGCTTTTATGTTGCTATTTTTAATTAATACCATTTATATAGATCATAAGGTGGGCTATACTCATGTATTGGCAATGCCATTTTGCTTTTGATTTATTTCTGGGATGTTTACTCTATGGAGGATTTGTTCATGGGTTAATTTACATCTTTGATGTTTAAATCATGTTTAAGTCATGCACAGGAAAAAGCTTGAAGATGTGGTATCTATTGAAGAGGCCGTTAAAAATAAAAGAAATGAAAACAGTGACGATGCTTGATTTTGAAGCTACAATATGGGTCAAGTATGGTTGCAGATTTTGTGAACCACATGACAACCTTTTCATTATTTATTTGTTAATATTAGTGATAATGAATACACACAAGAATTGTGGGTTTTACAACTCAGTTTGTGTTTGATGCATTTCATGGATCAGTTTGTGTTTCATGTGTTTCCACTTGCAGCTTAACAGCTTAACCTTGTTTGATGGGTCTTGGATGTATAAGGTTTTAAGGCCCTCTAATTATAAGAACAAGATGGTTTTTTTGGGTTGATGTTGTTTTCTGGTCGATGGTAGACGTTGGATTATTCAAAAGAAATGGATCAAAAAAAGATTAGAACTAATTGGAAGCAAGATTCACAAGATGAGGAAAGTGATAGTGAGTCTGTTCACCACATGGAATGGGATTCACAAAGCATTCAACATATGGCTACTCAACTAATGTCTAATAATTAATTTGTATTTGGATATTAGTATGTTTTAATGAATTTTTAGGTACTTAT
Organism: Deinandra increscens subsp. villosa; assembly: GCA_039602395.1. Lineage (NCBI taxonomy): Eukaryota > Viridiplantae > Streptophyta > Magnoliopsida > Asterales > Asteraceae > Deinandra > Deinandra increscens. The sequence continues at coordinate 111,183,369 of JBCNJP010000027.1, forward strand.
ATGTAATTTGGATTTTTTATGATGGTTTGTATTTTTTTCTTTAATAACTATTCATCATTCAGGGTTCTGACTAAACTGATACATTTTATTTTCGCGAAAAATAGTTGATAAGGGTAAAATAGTCATTTTACACAGCTATTCAGAGGTCCAACCAAACAGCACTTGATGGTTCAGTACTATCTGATTCAGAGTCTCTTACTCAATCAGATATCTTACTGGTTCAGCACTTAATGACGCAGGTCCTACCAAACAGCCCCTAGATCTAGAGAAAAGATGAAGTCTTGAATGAATATCACTACTAAAGGAAGCTGATCGTAAACACAATAGAGCCAGAAATCGTAAACTTGAAGGTTGTATTAGAAAAGCTTGCTAAAATCATAAACAAGTGAGGTTTATATACTACCTCCTTACAAAGATCGTAAACCTAATAGCCCACATGGCCCAATCATAAACATCATAAAAGCCCACTAACAAAGCCCAAAAGCCCATTACTAAGCCCATAACTAATGTTCATGCCTCTAAAATATATAGCCCAACAGAAATGTAGTCTTATTTTCGAAGGGTGATTGCTCCCTTATTGTCTAGGTTTGGTGCACATCTCTTATAATTGTTGATCATGATTACATATGACACTTGACTCACTGAATCGCAATTCTTTAACCTATGTAGTACACTAAATCTATGTCTACTCTCCAACTATTCGTAGTAGACCCTTATTTATACATTTTGCAGGTTTTACTAGTTGATGATGTTTAACTTGTTGATGCCACATTAGGATGCATGCGGACATAGCGTGATCTAAAACTCAACAAGCATATTTGTTGTTAAACTGTTGTATTTCCCATGAATTATCATGTGTAACTTATATCTTATGAAATGGGTTGATTAAGAATATCGCAACATTAAATAGTGTTGTGTGCATATGGACAATCATCGCGGCCTGACATCTTCCGCTATCGGTTGGGGTGTGACAGCGAACCCCACGCTATCAGACATATTCAAACATCTTTTATATCACACTTTGTGATTTCACTTGTGATTAACACATAGTGATTTTTTCTGATAATGTCAACCGTGTTCCATGCAAAAAGAAATCAGAATGTTAAATCATCTACCTTAAGGTTGATCTTTCGATACGCAGATAAGGCCTTGGATTTAACAAAATAAGAAAGATAAAACAAGTTGAATTTGTTCAATCAATAACAATCAGGTCGGACTTGTGGGCACGCAGTACGATGATAGAATGAAACACAAAGAAAATAAAGCAGAACCTCAAATGAATAACTATCAGGTTGATACTAACGTATATGCAGAGATAGCCCGATCATTTGAGAAAATAAATAAAATCAAACAAGTTTAAATTTTTTCAAAACGAACAAATGTATACATAGTGACTTCTCATTTTACGTTTCGCAACTTTTCATTTGTCGTGAAATACACTTCAAGATGTTGTCCACTAGGTCTAGCATAACATTTAACGTATATCGCATTTGTATACTTTTTAATTTGCCGAGACTACCTAGCACATCAAACAATGGACCTATGGCTTTTTCATCTACTCTATCCATGAGTCAGACACGTCAGCCAATGTAGCATCATTTCTCATTTTTTCGGATCAATTTCTTATTTTTCCATTTTTCATATTTTTGCATTTTCTATTTTTTTTTATCTTTTGCATTGCTATTTTCTCCCCATAAAATGAAAAACTCTATTTTTGGATTTTTTTCATTTTTCAAATGCAAAGACACTATTCTTGGCTTTTTCAATTTTCTTCCCCCCCTAAACTAATATATAAAAACTTAAAAAAGAAAATTGATCAACCGACACGGATACCTTTTCAGTTTTGGATTTTGAAAAATTTCAATCTGAAATATAAAATCTTTGAAGATTAAGTTAAGTACGATGCTCCACCATCAACAACTTCGCAATCGCCGACAGGTCTTCTTGAAGTATCTGCACACACTAGACATAAACAATTATTTTTCAAAGGAACTAAAGCACACAGCTTCAGGTCATCCGATGTCTTCGACAAAGTCTTCAGTGGCTTTTTTGACCATTTTTGGTCGCCACTGCATCTGTGGTGTACCCATTTTTAATGAATCATCAAATTTATCATTTGTAGTACCACCCACCCCATTATCCATTTTCTTTGTTTGGAAAATTGGGGCTTTGGGTTTTGATGCATTAAAAACCCTGCCAGATTGATCCATGTTTATGGCAAGTTTACCAACAAACTTTTTAATGTCCATCACCACTTGAAAAATCAGCATTGTCAGGGTAATGCATTTGAATGTGCCCTCGTTTTTGACATTGATAACAAATTCGATTTGACACTTTCTTTTTCTTTGAGCCCTGCAGTTTGTCACAAAGATGATTAGTTTCAAAATAATTATAAAAATCATCATAGACCTGAAAACCATTGTTGTGAACCCATCTGGATGTAGGACTTCGTGGAGTAGCATTTGAACCACAAGAAGAAAATCTAGGTGACTTCTGACCAACTCGAGATGAGTTTGAGAAGACTCTCTTATTAGTTTGATTACTTCCGAAACCCTTTTCAGAACTTGAATTATCCCAATGCAAATCTTTCATAATAAAAACTTGAGCAATTTTATGTGCTTCCACACAGTGAAGTGGAAACACCTGATTAGAATAAATTTACTCAGAACCTTTCAGTTTATAGAACCTTTCATCTTGAATCTTGCCAGCATCAAACACATCTTTCTTGACTTTTTTCAAATTGACCTTCTTGAATGTTGATTGATTCTGTTTCTTGTTCTCACCCACCTCATTATTCTTTGTCTCATGACCCAAACCTTTCTGTTTATAGCTAGGTAATTTTGAAAGCTGGATCTGAGTACGTGACGCTCCATTCTCTAGCTTTGCAACCCTATTAAACTCAGCCTAAAGAAAGGTTATCAGGTTTCTCATAAACCTTTTTAGTATACACCTTTTCTTCTTCAAATGAAATTGATACTGAACTTAAATTTGGAGATTTTCCAACTTCAGTCTTCTTCTTCTTAGATGATTTGTCAGCTTTCGTTGCCTGTTGACTCTTTTGCTTCTCAGGCTTTGAACCAACAAATTCAGAATAATGATACTTTGCATCAGATGGTTCCATCTCGGTTATAGGATCAGTCTGAATCACAGGATGAGTGTCACACCCCGAGAATGGCTGAACGTGGGCATGTGACTGATTTGGCATCATGGTCATGGTTACGAATGATTGACGACTAAATGAACATTTAATTAACCATTTGTTTTTAAAAAATATAAGTCTCAAACATTTATTTAAATATTTAAAACCATGGAAGTGTAAAATTAGTAGTGGTTACATAATAAAGTTTTCAAAAGACAATGTCATGAGATGTATAGACATAACTACCCTAAGGCGTAATGCGTCTAAATCTCCAAAATGAAATGCAGAACACACAACAGGCAGACCATGATATGACAAGCAGGATCGGATAAAAAAAACATGGAGTTGCAGTCTTTAATCACCCGAGAATTCAAGAATTTAAAAAGTCAACAGAATTGTTGGTGAGCTCACATGTTTAATTACTCTTGAACTGTTTGAAAATGTTTGGCCTGTCATGATATTGTTGCTGTAAGATCAAGCATGAACATTGAATTCAAAACTAACTGTTTACCCACTTCTGATATTCATCCCCAAGAACATCGAATGACTAGAATAACTAATGTACCCCTTGACTATAACCGTGGAGTCATGACTGGAGCGACCAAGTCAAAGCAGGGTCGTCAACCCAAATAGATCTATTCACAAGCTATCGTTTCGAATGAATTAAGTGAATTCAATTAATAGTGGGAATTTAGGCATATAACATGAATCAACATGAATACACAGATTAGGGAAATGAAAAGAACATGTAATAAATACGTCTTACAATTATCATAAGATCAGACAAAATGAAATTAAAAGGGATTCATTGAATTCTCCCCCAAGTTTAGAAAATAGAAATGTAAAAAGGGGCCGTGAAGACTCACTTGTTTTGAAGATGGACTGACAGATATGAAATGTTGAACGTAGCCTAGAAAACGTCTACAAGGTATTGTCATGACGTGTTAGGGTTTGGCTATTTGGGTGAGTGAATATGTCACCCAATGTTCAATGCTAAGTCTCGACAGTTATTACCCGATGATAGTGATGTAAATCCTAGAATATTATTTATTGGCTATGTTGGAATTTATTATTTATTTGAATAAATAAATAATAATTAAATTTTCACGTTAGAAAATATATACATTGAATAAAATATGTTATTTTGCATAGGACGTCATGAAAATATAAATATTTAATTTATTAAATATTTTGTAAGGTTCTGAACTTTTTTAAAATAACAAATAAATTATACCGCGCGTCAATACACAATATTTGTCGCATTTTACGAAAAGAATTTTGACACTTGAAAGTATGTCTATTTGTATGAAGAAATGTTTCCAAAAATATATGAATTATATTTTGGTAAAGTTAAGTGTCAGTTCGTCTGGTAGTTAGCGGGTTTCATCGGGTTGACCGATTTGACTCATTTTATGACGTTTTAAGTTTCCTTAACACTCAGGAATTGTTATTAGACTTTCTTTAATGTGGTTTAGGGTCTGAAGTTGCCAATTGTGCCGGTGGAAGTTTAACTTGCAAAATTTGACGTTTTCGAGTTACCGAAAGTTACAGTTTTTGTCCGGTTTGCTTCTAAAACATATTTTTACACTTTTGAACTTCATGAAACATTTTTATACATGAGAATGGGTTTATTTTATCTTCTGGACCAGAACTCAATTTTGTTGAAAAATATGTTACCTTTCTAGTCGAAAAGTCGCGTTACGGTTTCCGATTATTCCGTTTTTGATTGTTTAACTTCCCGGGTCAAAATGTAAGTTAGAAATCTGTTTTTGGCAGCCCTAAATAACATTTCACGAGACTTAAAGTTGTCATAAGGTTTGTCATGGTAAAATTTTCACAATTTTTACAAATAATAGACATTTATGTCATAAAAATCCATTTACACATTTCTTTTATAATTTGTGACCTTTTATTAAAATGACATCTTTTAGGCATCCAAAATAACTACATAATATGTTTGTTTTAAGATTTGTAATCCATTTTATAAGTTATCGACAACTTTGTAAAATACATATTGTGACACAAATTATGACACAATTTTTTTATGTGTCATGTTTCTTGTATTTTTGAAATACACATATAACTTACAAAATCTAGTTTCCAAACTTCATTTCATGACTTATTCATCCAAATATACATACCAGATCTTTTAGAAACCATAGCATGTCATGATTTTTAAGACTTGTCACCAAACATAAGACTTTTTAAGCATAAACTTAAGTATTAAGTTTACATTTTTCTAAAAATCATAAGCATATCATATCGTAGTTCCATCAAAGTGTGTATTATGTTGCTAACAACTTGGTTTGCTAGCATATCATCAAACAACATCATCAAGACTTGAATCATGAACATGTTTTGTGACATAATATGGAAAGAAATATAGAAATAATTAAGAAAGTAAGGGTTCCTCACTTAGTCTTAAAACCGGATCGGTATGTGACTTTGATGGGTGTTGATTAAGCTTCCGGTTATGCTCCTAAACCCACCCTTGATCTTGATTTAGGAAGATAATGATGAAAGAATGAAAGGATGGTTACGAACATGATGAAAGAATCAAGAAGTTAGTAAGGTTTAAAATGAAAGATGATGAAGAAATAAAGATGAAAGTTTGATTACCTTATGATTAGGTGAAACTAGAAGTGATTAGGAGCTTGAGTTTGTGTTAGAATGGTGGATAAATGATGGTAGAATGGTGGTGGTTAGCGGCGGTTTATGGAGAGCCGAGAGAGGGAGATGAGAAAGAGAGAAAGTGTGTTGTGTTTTGAAAGTGTCTAAGTGATGAAATGAGGTGGTTAAGTATTATAAGAGGCGATCAAGTGGGGCTTGGGTTGCGGTTTTAAATTAACCGAGAAGGGGGGTGGTTCGGTTTGGTTTGAGCCGAGAATAAGAGAAGAGAAGAAGCGGTTGGTGGTTGCTTGAATCTACACCTTGAATGCTCTTGAATCTTGTGGCTTAGAAATGAACTAATTGTGTGTGTGGAGGGCTCAAAATCGGCTCAAGGGAAGGAGGAAGGGGGGAGACAAGTTTTTTCTCACTCAAGTGGATAAATCTATTACCCACTTGTTTGTGAAGGTGTAGTGTACTTAAGCAACATTTTTGTCTAATATCATTTAAACATGTAGTGGAATCTAGGTGACAACATGAATAGCCATGTGGGGTTTTAGATTTAAATCTAATAAATAGAAAAAAAAGGAGTTAGAGGATTTAGTTGAGTTTGAACAACGGAAAACGAGAAGGAAAGAAAAGGGAAACCGAAAAATATATGAGGAGAAGAAAGGAGAGGAGAACCGGTTAGGAGGAAGGAAAAAAAAAAGAAATGGAGGGGAGGGGATCAAACTTGGGTTCGACCGGTCCAAGGGAGAAAGAGGGAGACGGGTTCGATGGCCCAAAAAGAAAGGAGGAAGGATGGGATCGGTGGCTCGATCGAAAAGAAAAGAGAGGGAGATGTGCCGAGCCGGGCTGGTCATGTGGGCCAGGAGGAAAGAAGAGACGGGCCAGGGGGTTGGGCCGACAGGTTGGGCCACAAGAAAGAAAGAAAAAGAGAAAAGAAATAAAATGGGACGGTAGGCCCATTGGGCTCACTGGGCCAAATCAGGTCTCAGGTCGGGTCTAGGTGAGTCCAAATCGATCCAACAAGTCCAATGATTCTTCGTTTGAGTCAAAACGATAAACGAGTGAATATTTGGTTTTTGGTTCGTAAATGGATAGTTTATATAAAAACCAATAAAAATAAATAAACGTCACGTTTAGTTTGAATGAACGTGGATTGTCACAAGTCTTGATTGTTTGTGTTTGATCTTGAACGTGTGATGTACTAGGTATTTTGAATTTAAGTTTCGCTCGACACGAGCGTTTCTCGTTTAGAAATTTGGGCGACACGTATAAATATTAATTTGACGAAAAAGAAATATAGTTTGGAACTTGTCATTATTTTATAAATAAGACGTTGTTTTGATCGAAATGAATTGCCGTTTGAATAAACGTCTCGTGTGAAACACGTTTTGACATAACATAATGCTTTGAAAATATAAAATAATTATTTTATATTTAAATTCCACAAAACAATATTTATGACATTTCTTGTTATTGAAGTTCCATCATGAATAATCGCGGAACTTTAAATTGATTTCCACTACGGGTAAGGGTTGTCAGACCTAAATTGTCTATGTTTGCACGTAAGTTTACCTAATTTGAACAAATTAAGTCTAATGCACATAGAATCACAGTTAATTACACGTAACTATAATATTAATGTATACCTGGAATGTACGAGTTGTCATAATGAGGAACTTGATTAAGATTAGCATTTTCAAACACTTTATTAAAATTCTCATTTTTACACAAATAACTTATGAAAGAATGTGAATTCTTGAGATTATGCGGCTGTCATTTCAAATCAAGATTCTCAATATTTAATTTTTTTTTTTGCATCTATTAGCTTCGTGTTATCCTCTTGATGACTCATCTCTTTAGCAGTAAGATCAACATTATCCTTAGACAAAATTACATTTTTTGTCCTTTAACTTTGTCTGTTTTGCAGTTTTTGTCCTTTATCTTTTTTTGTTACACTCTCTGTCCTTTAACTTTTTTTTTCGTTCACCTTTTGTCCTTTTTAACAGAATCCGTTAAAATCTACCGTTAAGTCATAGGTACTTTTGTCTTTTTAACTTCTGGGGTATTTTTTGTAGTTAAATAAAGAAAAAAGATGTGTTATGTAAATATGTAATATTTTTTTCCTTTATCACCTCACCCCTAAACCGGTGAATCCTGACCTCGATCTCCCCTCCCCCTGATTCACCTGATTTCTAAATCAACAGTGAATTTCCGGCAGCCTCGATCCCCCCCCCCCTCTCCTTTATCGATGGTGAATCCTGACCTAACGAACTTCAGTTTGTTCGTCTTCTCCAGCGATAAGTTGACCAAAGCGGTGAAGACGAGTATCACATCAGACTAATTGCAGCGGCGGCGTATCCGGAATGTTGTGGGAGAGTGCGTTGCTGGGCTTCGATCGGAGGGCGAAAGGTAGGGAAGGAGGTCCGTGTGAAGTTCCAAAACAGCTCAACGATTATCCTCTACAAAGGTGAAGTCGTCGGCGATGTTTCGATTCTTGCCGGTGAGATCGGATCCGACGGTACGAAGTAGTTGAATCTGACGCTAATAAAAGCCTACCGTCGTCTCGCCATGGATTGAGATGGATAGAGCTTGGGCTGCCGAAGGTTGCGGATTTGAGGATTTGTGTTTTAACCAATTCCCAACAAAAATCAAATCTGAAAGTTGCAGTGATCTCGCATCAACAATCTGATCAGAATGGAACCAAACTTGAGAGCAATAGATGAGAATTTGAAGATCTAAATGTATAGTTCGCTGGTGGCATTATTTCTGAGAGGTTCTTGAAGCGGTGGGGGTGATAAAAGGAAGTGAGGGGGCTAGGGTTAAATTGGGGGTGGGGTGATAAAAGGAAAAGGAAAATGATTTAACTACAAAAAATACCCCTAACAAGTAGAAAGACAAAAATACCATTCATTTAATGGTGGATTATTAACGGTATCTGTTAAAAAGGACAAAAGATGAAAGAATAAAAAAGTTAAAGGACAGAGAGTGTAACAAAAAAAGATAAAGGACAAAAGTTACAAAACGGGCAAAGATAAAGGAAAAAAATCGTAATTTTGTCTTATACTTATGAAGAACTTTAAGGTTAGCCTTTGATTTAGCAAATAAATCATTAAAATCTTCATTAGTTTCCTTAATCTCTTTTTTTAGACACCTCCAACTCTTTTGTTATTTCTTCGACTTTCTTCTCGAACACTTCCAACTCGTCTTGGACACACTTATATTTCACCATTAACAAATTCTTTTCACGAGCCATTTCATCATTAACTTTACCAGTCTCAGCAAAAACTTCATATTCCTTTCTGTAAACCTCCATTTCCTCTTTTACCTTTTGACATTCTTCAATCAAGAGCTTATTTTCCTTTACTAATTCACAGTTATCTTTATCTTTCTTCGTATAAAATTCACGTACTGATTCATAACTGCTTGTATTAGAATCGGAATTAGTTATACATCCATCAATCTGTTCAACTCTAGCCATAAATGTTGATTCATCACCAAACACTCTGCTCCAGTCATATCCTTCGTCAACTTGAGTAACCAATGCTTTTGGACTTGAAGTGCTCCCGGAAACCTTAGACGGTTGAGCATTGTTACCAGCATTCGATTGACCACTTTTTGGTCGTTTACACTCTCGAGCAAAGTGTCTAAAATTGGAACAATTAAAACATTTAACCTTTGATTTATCAAGCCTGATTCTTCCTCCAGAATTCAGATCTTTATTCCCTGTTCTCTTCAGAAACTTCTTAAACCTTCTTACCAGCATTGCAAATTGCTAGTTAAGATCTATTTCTTCCAGATTGTCCGGATCTATCTGATCATAATCATCTTCCACTAACTCTGCATTATTAACATTTCCAGTTATGATACCATAATATGATGAAATTAAAGAAGAAATCAGCGCCATATAATCCTCAATAGACTTAGCAGATAAGCCACTCTGACTTGCTTGAACTGGAATAGTGAAATTACAACCATCTGAATAACCTTGAGAAGAATCCTGAAAACCAGACATGTTACCAGCTAAGAAAGTTGTTGGCGGTGTAGAACTGGCACTTGGTTTTGATTTAACGTTTAGAGTCGTAGAATTTTGACCATAATATACTTCTGCATTATGAACTTGAGCCAAAACTTTATTTGTAGTTGACATTTCGAGCTCTCTAGCTTGCAATTTGCCCATAAGCTCATGAAATGATAAAGTCCAAAATTATGTATCATGAGTGAGAAGCATAACATAATAATCAAACTTTACTTGGTAATGCTTCCAGAATTTTCTCCTTCATTTCTTCTTCAGTCATTTTGATATTCAAAACACTCATTTCACTCATCAAGTGTGCAAATCTCGACACCAAAACAGTAATGTTCTCATCAGGATAATGTAAAAAATTATCGAATTCTTTGTTGAGAACTTTTCGATAACTTTTATTGTACTGATCATTTCCTTCACATCTGTTGGGGATGGAATTTCAGGATGCTCACCCGGAGGCTTGAATGGTCTAGGATCCTTGCACTAGTCGGGAATCCTGGTTAATTATTATTTGCCAACCCCATTGTTTGCCCTGTGTTTATTTGATTACAAGGACGTTGGACGATTAACTACCTCCTAAAGACTCGCTCCAATAGTTGAAGAACGCGGACTAAGTGGAGGAGAGGAGCATAACGGTCAAGATAGTTGCTAATAGGATCTCGGGAATCCTGGAAAGTTTGTTACTTGTATTTCTGTTATTTAACCAAGGTTTTGATCGACATAAGGACACACACACAACTGTCACACTTAGCTTTGTTTGGCGAACAACAATCGTAGCACTTAGTTTCATCGACCAAGCCTCGCAAACACTTGTATTCATTGTTTTATCATTAATATAATTTCTAGGCAGCATGCTCTTCAGGCTGGCTCCCGAGACTTTTTGCCGGGATCCCTAGGGGAAACTCAAAGGATTCCATATTTGATCACTAAACCGCTTCGACGATTTTTGACCAAAACAATTTGGCGCCCATCGTGGGACGAGTGGTGCTTTAACCTTACCAAAACACTCAGAATCTCATACCTCATTCAATCCCTAATCCAAAGAATGTCAACTCAATCGAAATCCATTTCGGCTCTATCTCCTCCTCCAACCCTTCTCTCTCTTCTCTTCCAGGAAGCTAGAAAAAAACTGATGGTCGCTGTTTTGACCAAAAACTACAACCTAGGATTTTGTGATCAAATTCGTTTGTGAGGCTTGGTGTCTAGGATGCAAAAATAAGTAAGTTGGTAAAACAATTAATAACTAAGTACGATTTGAGGAAAATGTAAGTTAATATCAACTACAACCAAAGATTCTCAGGATGCAAGCAATAACACTAGGATTTATACGAGGAAAAAGCCCTTAATCCTTAGATGTCTCTAAGGATCTCTGGCATAAAAAACGTCGAGCGACGATAACACACGTTGTTGATTTTATTTCACTGAAAAAGTAACGATTATAACTGATTGCGACAAGTATCTAAGTGAGTGTGCGAGTACAAGTGTCGGTGAGAAGCAAAAAGTGTTCTCAAAAGTGACCTAGGCCGCCTATTTATACAAGATTATCCATAACTAACTATCCGGATTTCCTGGGATCTCCCGTTCAACGGTATACGACCATTATAGTCAGAGCCTTTCGCCATTTCTTTCGTTCCACGCGTCTTCCATCCGAGACTTAGTCTTCATAGATGTTACCTATGCTTTACCTGACTTCCGATCAAATAATAACAAGGAAAATGATTAGTAACGATGCCTGTGCATGCTGGGTGTTCCAACATGCCGGGTTGAATAAATAAGTAAGACCTCCCTGGATGCATAACATCCTAGGCTGCAGGAATATTAAGTGATACTGAAATTGCTCGAGCGTGTGGATCTTCTACTTAGTCGTAATGAAATCAATGTAAATGAGTAAAACACAAAGAGTAAATACAAAAGAGACTTGTATTAACCACAGATAATCACAGAGTACAATCAGAGAATATATGACACGGAAGCTAATGAATTTTATACAAGATGAACTATTTATACAAGCTGAAATACGATTGGCCGAACCTCAAGTTCGGCCACAAGTTCGGAGCTGTCCGAACTCCAGGTTCGCTGGGAGTCCGGACCTCAGCAGTCTTGTGCGAATCGTCTTGTATTCGATACTTCACATGACGATCAAGATTATGTATCAACAGATACCCAGGATGATGAGTATGGATTTTAGCCCTAACAATTGCCCTCAAATTTACGGTTGTAGATAAGAACTACAACAGTGAAATTTCAAAAATTGATGAGTCATCCATACTGATTCAATCTGGCCCGCTTATTTCGATCTCATTACTCCACGATTATCTACCCACGTCCCATCATCTCTATATTTTCACCCCTTTTCACCCCCTTATTCATATCAGTTTTTCTTCACCATTTTCGAACAACCTCGAGCGTTTTACCTTCTTCTTCACATCAGATACTTACTCGTCTCTTTCGTTATCTTTCTTTAATCATGGTGAAGCGAATCATTTGTTCTGAATTGGCCGTTACCCCGACTGGAATTAAGGACGCCACGAATCAAAAGTTCCTCAAAAACCCTGAATAAGAAACCTGTTCATTCCTCGATTCCGACATTGTCACGATCAAGGCTTCCAGTCTCTTTCCCGATTCTACTATGTTTCACCCGTTCGATGCTCGGTTGAGGTCTGAATTTTCTTCTCCGACCTGGGTCTATTTTCCATTCACCCCATTCTCTCTGGGTCTTTCTTACCCGTTCTTGGGCCTCATAAACAAGTTTTTCAGGCTACGGGTCTATCATTCGCTCAAACTTTGCCAATAGTTTGGCACATTATGGTCTCTGTTGAATGCTTAAACCATCTTTTTGAAAATCTGGTCGGGCTGTCTGAGCTTGTTCAAGCTTATGAGTTGAAGTATCATGGCTCGAACAGGTTTCTTTTCAAAGCTTTATTTCGAGAGCAACAGCTGATCACGAGGGTGACCCAACATGATGAGTGGAAGGGAATACTTGAAATGCATTAGGATTTAATATTAATAATGTTATACTTACCTGTTGCTTCTTCTTGTAGTACCGAGTTTCTTGGAGATTGGACTGGAGGAAGCTAACACTTCAGCCAACCTGGACAAATTTTTGGACGTCCCAGATATTGAAAGAGCATTCTGGGTTGACGAGAATTTTTCAGCATCCAAGACTTCTCCCAGCATGTCAAGCTGTAAGCATTCTGGGTTCCTATCTTTCCTTGAATTTTTTTCTGATAGCCAACTTATTTTATTCTTGTTTCTGAATTTGATGTTGAGGATCTAGATGCCACCTTTGTTTCTAACACCGAAGACATCCAGGTCCTGGCATCCGTTAAGACTGAAGCTACCCCAGTCAACCGAATCCCTGCTTCCAAGGCTACCATCTCCCGTAAGAGGAAGACCAGGAGCTTCACCAGTGCTGTACCACGTCCCCTGGCTGACCTGACCGCTTCTGAGATTGGTGCCCACACCGAGGCCACCATTCACCAGGTAATCCACTCTTTCAGGCTATCTCCCGCTTCAAAGAACTCATGGATGCTACAGAAAAGCGAGAAGCCGATGCTGAGGATGGGGCAAAGGTAAAGGTGTCTCACGCATCCAAGGAGGCAACCAAGGAAAAACTCTTGTATGATCAAGCAACGAAGGTCATGCTTAAGAACGAAAAGAAAATGGTGGAGGCTAGGAAGGAGCATGAAGCTAGCATGGCCAAGGCTGTGCGTCTGCTAAGACGTCGGCCATGATCTCTGTTCTCCAGGCTCGGCTCAAAATGGTCAAGGATGCAGCTGATATGGGTTTCATCAATCCGAAGTGGGACCAGCAGATGTGGGTCAAAAAGCTTCACAGCCTTGGGGCTGTTATCCTCCCTGGTTGCGACCAAGTGGCTGCCCAGGATGCAATGAAAGTGCCCCCAGCTGCAGGTGTAGCTGGTTCGAAGATGTAGGTCAACCAAGGTGATGCTCAGGTTTAGGATGCTGGGTTAAAGGGTGATGCTGGTGGTGAAGGCGAAGGTGAAGGAGATCTACCTAAGGTGGGGAATGGTCTTGCTGCTGTTCAATAATCCATGGGCCTTCATTTCCTTTCCTTATCTTTTGAAAAACAACTTTATGTTTGTGTTAATTCCTGCTAGTTGATGTTCCCATCTTAAAACATTGTTCCACCCACAAGCTTCAAGCTTGTGGTTTTTGACTGACCCCATCCTGGGGTCTCTGAGTGGTTTATCTGAGCCCCAGGATGTTTTAAATGATATGACTGCCTTGATATCTTTTGCGTTATGATTCTTTTACCCTACATAACTAGGTTAACTAAAAATGCATATAGGTTCTAGAAGAATACTTATCTTTTTCATCTTGGGGTGCTCCCAGGATGTTAAGATTCCTTCATATTTTGTCTGTAATGATTATCCATATTCCCTGTTAATTCAGATATACAATGAGTCATACTTATGTATTTGAACAATGGGAAACCATTGAATTCGTAGGATCGTTATAAACAGAATCAGACTACTCGATGTCATCCTCAGTTACAATGATAAACTAGGGAAAATCATGGTGTAGTACTGGCGAACTAGGGAAAATCTCGATGTCATGTCGTCGAACTAGGGAATATCTTTAGGTCGTACGGACAAACTAGGGAATTTCCTCGTGTGTCTTAGGTTGATATGAAAATATCAAAGTGTGGGGTAAACCTAGGTGCATAACATCTTTATGTTATGCCTCTAGGGACTTGTATATGGCCAAGAATTGTGAGGTTGTTGCCCATGCATGTAAACATAAATCGATCCCGCAACCATGACTCATACCAAGCCATCGTGCATTCATGTCAAAGCCTAACACGTAAGGAAGACGCATTATCTTCAAACCTTAGTAGGGATTCTGTGAATACCTAAAACGGAGGAGAGATGGCCAATCTCTAACTTAGGAGAAACACATCCTTGCCTTGTGCATCCTGGTTATGTACCTGTCCTCATTAAAGTGATGGATCAACACAAATTAAAGGAAAATCTAAATCAGAAAACACTGACTCACTTCCTTTCAGACTATACATTCTCAATTTCTGAGACGTATCACCATCAACAGTTTTGCCTTTCGAAGTTTCATCAAACTTACCATTTGTGGCAAATTTCTTTTCACGTTTCTGAAATTTCTGAGGTTTCTTTTGATTGACCTTAGAATTTCCAGCAAACTGTCCAAACCCAATACCATTTAATTTTGCACTTCTTTCAGGTGCTGTGATAGTCTTTTCAATTCCATTAATTTGCTGTGATGGTGCGTTTATATACTTGGTCTAGATTGTTAGTTATTGATTGGACCTTGCTTTGCTTGCGGATGTCTTCCGGTTTGGGTAAAGTAGTTAGCTTGTAGGTTATTCTTGCAATTTAACATAATTGCTTAATTGTGTTTATAGGTCTAGTTAATATTTGATGATCTGGATCTTGTGTGTTGCTAGCTAAATATACTTAAAAGGGTGATAGCTATTGGGTAGTCGGGTTGGTTAATTGCTTAGGATCGAGTTGTCCCAAAAGGAAATTCCCTAGGTCAATTGTCTAGCTTGCTATTCTGAATCATTGCAGTTTGTTAGTGGTAGCTCCGGTTAGCCTAAGGTGCCTTAGATTAGATTCGAGGGTGTTTAGGTTTAGCTGAAGTAGGAAGTACCCAAAAGGTGAACTCTTGTCCGAGCGTAGGATTATCTGTTAGGAAGGACTTAAAAGGTGAACTAACCGCCATCAGGATTTCTTTAACTGAGTTGAGTTGTGAGTGTTGAATAAGAGTCTAGGTCTAGGTGGTGCCTCTTTCTCATCTGAAGTTTCCCGAAGTTTCCTGCTTTCGTCTGTTTGCTCGTTGCTTAGTTAATCTCAGTTAAATCAAATCTTAAATCAAAAACCCAAATTATTCAGTATTTCCATTTTCTAGGTCTAGGTTAATTCTTGTTTTCATAGTGTCCTAGGTTCGATATTCCGGTCTTGCCTTAGCTTTACTATAATCCGACAGGTTCACTGCCTTAGGGTTCGGTTCGGTTTAGGTTATTTCGGTAAAATTAGGTGTGTCTTAGGTCTAGGTTTAGGTCTATTTTATTAGAGTTTTTAGTGTCGTTCCGAGCACATCAAGTTTTTGGCGCCGTTGCTGGGGACACTTGGCAATAGCAAGATTAACTTAGGTCGTCGTTAGGAAATTTTGAGTCTTTTCGTTTTTTTTTCTTTCCCATGTCTAGAGTCTTAGGGTTTCCGTTTTGAGTCTAGATTTTTTTTAGGTTTAATTTTTCTTTTAGCTTATTTGAGTCATTTCCCCATTTTATGCCACACACTCGTTCACGAGGTCCTCCTGAGCTTTCACCATTTTCTGATCCCGATGCGGATATTCGTGAACGGTTTCGCCTTCTTCGCACGGAGCCAGAGGCTTTCATCATTTCCACCGCTCATTCCAAACCATCTTCTTCCACACAAATCGCACGCGACACCAAACCCATTCCTTCACCGATTTATCATCCATGGCGGCACGTCGCACCGTCCACGAGCAGGCCAGCGCCGGAGTCACCGAGGCCCGGTTTGCTATCGCTCAGCCTGACATTGCCAACACCGCGAATTGGCAAGTTCCGTCCCACGTCATCAACGCTTTGACGCATTCCATTCAGTTTCATGGACGTGAGGACGAAGATGCACCGACGCATATCTCGCGCTTCACTCGAATTTGCAACACGTTCGGACTCACGGGAGTCGCGAACGACACCATCTATCTGCGCTTGTTTCCGTTTTCCCTTACATCTCGAGCCGCCGAGTGGCTTGAGACGCTTCCGCCGAATTCGATCGCCACCTGGGACGATCTGACTACTAAATTCCTGAAGAAATATCATCCTCCAGCCAAGGCTGTGCGTACTCGGGAGGAAAATCACAGCTTCCGCATGGATCCCGACGAGCCTTATTCTGTAGCTTACAAGCGATTCAACACTCTTCTGAGCAAATGTCCGCAACACGGGTTGACGGACTGGGCGATCATAGAGAAGTTCTACAACGGACTTCCTTACTCTGTTCAGAAAGAGTTCAACATTTCGGATGGAGGACATATGATGGAGAAGCTCACAGTTGACGAATGTAAATCACTTTTCGAGAGCTTCGCACTTGCTGAACAGCAGGCACCCGGAGGTCGGAGAGCCACCTTGGCCCCGAATAGATCACTCACACCATCTACATCTACCCGGAGTGTCAGTCACATTGGCTCAGAGACCATGCCGCCTAAGGAGTTAGAGAACATCTATAGGACCTTAGAAGAAATCAAACTCCATATCAAAGCTAAATGTGAGCTGTGTAGAGGCGCTCATGACACCCGAGACTGCCCGCTTGCTCCCGCTGAGCAAGTCGACTACATTGGAAATCGAAACCAGTTCGGTAATTCTTTCCAGTCTGGGTGGAGGAGTGGCCAAAATTCAGGATGGCGAGAGGGAGGTAACCCACCTGGTTTTCCACCGAGGAATAACTATGGTGGAGGAGATGACGGAGCTGGTTTTAAGGAGATCAGAGAGCTTATTGCTAACCAGACCCAGATCCTGCAGCAGATTGTGGCGAGAGATGAAGGAACGCAGAAGAAGCTAGCTGAGCATGACACGTTACTGAGGAATCAACAAGCTTCGTTCCTTGATTTGCAGCGTTCGGTTGGAGATATTGCGAAGCAGCTGAAGGAGCTCAACTCCCGTGGGGGTCAGTTTTCTGGTAGTACCTACAAAAACCCCAATGCCAATGTGAATACCATTACCACTAGGAGCGGGAGAATTGTTCAGAGTCCATCACCGGCGGTAATTGACGAGGAGCCGGTTGATGAGGAGATTGTGTTGGAGACGCCTGACGGGAGGGTGCATGAGAGCGTGACGCCAGCAAGTACCGCACCAAACGTCGAAGTTGAGGGAGTGAAGAGATCATCGGTTGGAGAGAAGCCGCTGAAGTGGGAGGCGGTGAGAGAGAAGAAAAGAGTTCGTTTTGCGCCTCAGCCGATCACGGCCGATGGTTTGAAGCAGGTGCCTTATCCTGAGAGGTTGATTCAGCAAAAGAGCGCGCGTGAATATGGGCAGTTTTTAGAGCTTCTTAAGCAACTTAGAATTACATTACCTTTCACTGATGTTATAAGACAAATGCCTAAGTATGCTAAATTTTTAAAAGATATGTTAACAAATAAAAAGAAGCTTGAAGCTTTATCTGATGTTACACTTGATGCCCAATGCTCTGCAATAGTACAGAATAAATTGCCTGAGAAACTTAATGATCCAGGGACCTTTACAATTCCTTGCTCTTTTGGTGATTCTTCTGTTACACGTGCTTTAGCTGATTTAGGTGCTAGTATTAATGTCATGCCATATTCTGTTTTCATGCACCTAGGATTAGGCGAGTTAGAGCCGACTAGGATGACGATTTCTTTAGCAGATAGGTCGGTTGTTAGGCCCAAAGGAATAGTGGAAAATGTACTTGTTCAAGTTGATAAATTTTTGTTCCCTATAGACTTTGTGGTAGTTGACAGTGCATATGATGCTAGTTGCCCTTTGATTTTAGGTAGGCCCTTCCTTAGGACTGCCAGGGCGTTAGTTGATGTTTTTGCGGGCACCATCACTCTGAGGGTTGAGGATGAGTCGGTTGAGTTTAAGGTTGGTAGGTCGAGTGTCAAGAACAACGAGTCCGTGTACTTTCTAGGATCTTTCATGTCTATGGTGGATAGTTGTGTTTGTTATGTCACAGGTGAGGATTTGGTAGTTGGGAATAGGTTGGAAGGTGAACCGATAGTTGAGGATAAGTGTGGGGAAGATCTCGGGGGGTTAGATGAGTTAATTGATAAGAATGATATTTTTGACTCGTCAGTAGAACCCAGAGATGAATTAGTGGTTGGAGAGTTGTTGGTAGTTGAGAATGGTTGTAGGAAAGCCACACTTGGTGATATAGGTGAGTTTGATGATAGGGTTGAGCTTAGACCAAGTGTGGGGAGGTTGCTTGTGGTTATTAGTGAACATGACCCGTCTTTGAGTTTCCTAGAACAAGTTAAGTTTCTTCCTGGTCGATACAAGCATTGGAAGGTTAAATACTTGTTGAATTTGCTAAAGTTAGTTGCTTTATGGGTTAGGAAGTTGGTAGATGGTTGGATGGGTAGAAACCGGGTGAAAGCCGGTAATTTTGTGTTTAGAGATGTGAAATCGAAGCCTCCGGATGGTTTGGGATGTTGTTTTCATGATTTGTGCTAAATAATGAAGTGCCCGGTTTGTATATTATGTAGTTGTGTTTTTAATTTTCTGCAAGTTTTAGTTTTCGTGCATTTTGCGTCTTTTGGGTTTTGTGTTTTTGGTGTTTGCAGGTAATTCTGGAGATTCTAGATTTGGAATAGGGGAGTTGTGCAGGCCAAAATTGCAGTTCAGGACTGAGTTTTTCGACTAGAGGAGCTGGTGTAAGCAAAAGAGATAGAAAATTTTTGGGGTCAAATTCCAAATATTCCCTGGAAATTACGTTCCAGGCGTATCGCCTGGAGGTTGGTTTGTTATAGGCGATACGCCTGCAGGTTAAGAAGAGGCCGGATGTTTGCAGTTCTAGGCGTATCACCTGGGAGATGAGAGGTTGTAGGCCATACGCCTGGAGGAGGTATTTCAGAAATTCTTAATTTTAATATTTAATTATTTTTTCTATTTACCGAGTTGGTGATGGTTCGTTTGCGGTCGATGTGCTGGGTCTCTGGAGTTTCAGGTGAACGCGTTTCAACTTCTCTTGTTTTATTTCTATTTTTATTTTTCGTGTGTTTATTTTTATTTCTGCTTTATTCTTGTTCCATTCCACATTGAGGGCAATGTGTAATTCGAGTGTGGGGATGGGATACGTTCGTATTTAGTCTTGAGTCTTTTATTTTTTTTAGTGTGTTAATTGAGTCAAGTCAGAAAAATTTGAAAAAAAATTTGAAAAATTGTTCAAAAATGTCCGAGATTCTGGCTACGATTAAATGGAAAATGATAGGTAAAACTGGGAATTGATTGTCTTATTTTGTGCTTGAATGTTAAAATAATGACTTAAGGTCAATAATTTGGGAAATGTGTTAAGTATGGTTGAATGGAAAACATGATTAATCTATGATGTGTCGGTAGGCCCAGCTGACCTAGGAGTAGCTTAAATAGCCTGTGTGTTTATTGTTGTATAAATATGCTAATCAGTTTGCTAGTGGGTTCCCATTTCAGGAGTGATAGGGATACTGAATCTGATGATTAGGAAGGAAGGGACCGCTTTAGGCTAGATACTCCTATGTCCTTAGAATATCAAATGAGCATGTAGTTAATAATTTGGTTAATGAATTAGAGTGAAGGGGCAGAATACTCATGTACGAACTAGGGATGGTATCCCGTGGTAAGTACGTCTGATGATGTTCCGGATCTCGCGGGCAGAATACTCACGTATGATTTCGGGGGTAAGACCTTGTGAAAAAGTACCTCTGATGATGTCCGTTGGTAAGTTAGGTAAAAGTAACCAATTAAAAAAATTTAAAAAAAATTTAAAAAAAAAATGAGAAAAGAAAAAAAAGAAAAAAATGATAAGTTAGAGAATAAATGCTCAAGAATTTGCATATAAATAATTAGTTATTTTTTGGACATCTTAGTATCTGGTTTGAGGGGGAGGGGGGGTTGGAGAAAATATATAAATGAAAATCATTATTACCCTTTGCTTTGACTGAATATGATTCGGTAGTAGGTTGAACTTGACCTTTCTTTAGTGGGATCCATAGGCGACTGAACTTATATCTGGTAATTTCATAAACACATGGGGGCGAAAGAAAAGGTTGGTGGTTGGGTTTAATCGGAAAGAAATATCGGCAATCGTAGTCAGTATGTTAGTACGTTATGGACTGTGGGATTGTATGGTGGCTGTTGAATTTTGAAATGTTAAATGTTTAGGAGTCAAGTTCTTGGTTATGATTCCATTGCAGTATTTTTCGAGGACGAAAAAAGAGTCAGTGTGGGGATGTTTGATGTGTTGCAAACACATCCGGTTTTCCTAAGTCTTTTGTTATGTATTTGAGTCTAATTGAGTCGGTTTTCATTAGTTTTAGTTGATTTTAGTTAAGTTAGTGTCTTTGAGTCTTTTATTCGTGTTTTTATGAGTTTTGTAGGTTTGTAATAAAGTCCCGAGGCCACGAGAGAAAGTTGGAAAGAATTGAAGAAAATAAAGGACAAGTGCTGAACAAGATGTCCCAGGCGTATCGCCTGGGACTGGATGGTGTCTAAGCGATACGCTCGGAGTGGCTGGTCAACGAAAGTCAAAGTCGGTTCTGCCCGACTAAATTGTCGTGTAATGAGCTCCAGGCGTATCGCCTGGTGGGAATCCATTAGCAAGCGATACGCTTGTCGCCTAATAACCCGCAAAAAAGGGTTTCGACATATAAATTCGATTTTAAGGGTTTCAATTCGGAGGATTCGACTAGCACACGGCAGGAGAGCGAACAGAGGCGATTTCCAGAGGCGAAAAGAGGCTGGAACAAGTGGATATCATCTGAGAATCACAATTCAACAACCATCTTTAATCCGGTTCTTCGATTTATCTTTTGTTTTTGCATTTACTTAATCTAGTATCATGTGTTACTCAAAGATTTCAGTTTATTCCTGTGACTTTGCTGTGAACATGGTGGTTGGCTAAGTAATTTGCCACCACCTAGACCATTATGACTATTGTTTGATGTTTACGACTTTAATTCGGTTTTAGTTATCTGATTGATGTTTGATAGTCTTTTCAATTCCATTAATTTGCTGTGATGGTGCGTTTATATACTTGGTCTAGATTGTTAGTTATTGATTGGACCTTGCTTTGCTTGCGGATGTCTTCCGGTTTGGATAAAGTAGTTAGCTTGTAGGCTATTCTTGCAATTTAACATAATTGCTTAATAGTGGTTAAAGGTCTAGTTAATATTTGATGATTTGGATCTTGTGTGTTGCTAGCTAAATAGACTTAAAAGGGTGATAGCTATTGGGTAGTCGGGTTGGTTAATTACTTAGGATCGAGTTGTCCCAAAAGGAAATTCCCTAGGTCAATTGTCTAGCTTGCTATTCTGAATCATTGTAGTTTGTTAGTGGTAGCTCCGGTTAGCCTAAGGTGCCTTAGATTCGATTCGAGGGTGTTTAGGTTTAGCTGAAGTAGGAAGTACCCAAAAGGTGAACTCTTGTCCGAGCGTAGGATTATCTGTTAGGAAGGACTTAAAAGGTGAACTAACCGCCATCAGGATTTCTTTAACCGAGTTGAGTTGTGAGTGTTGAATAAGAGTCTAGGTCTAGGTGGTGCCTCTTTCTCATCTGAAGTTTCCCGAAGTTTCCTGCTTTCGTCTGTTTGCTCGTTGCTTAGTTAATCTCAGTTAAATCAAATCTTAAATCAAAAACCCAAATTATTCAGTATTTCCATTTTCTAGGTCTAGGTTAATTCTTGTTTTCATAGTGTCCTAGGTTCGATATTCCGGTCTTGCCTTAGCTTTACTATAATCCGACAGGTTCACTGCCTTAGGGTTCGGTTCGGTTTAGGTTATTTCGGTAAAATTAGGTGTGTCTTAGGTCTAGGTTTAGGTCTATTTTATTAGAGTTTTTAGTGTCGTTCCGAGCACATCAT
>JBCNJP010000027.1:111206233-111322721 GCA_039602395.1 Deinandra increscens subsp. villosa
GTGCTAAAGACAATATTTTCCGCTGCGTACTGTTAAACGGTTTTTATTATTAATGTTTGGACTTTACTCTGATCCGTTTAGTATTTGTAACTAATGGTTATGGTCCTGGTTTGCTCGCACCCCTCAACGGTACAGACCCCGTCAGTGGTTAATTTGGGGGTGTGACAGTGAAGGTGATGGATATTGGGGTTTTTGGCCTGCAAACCTAGGATAGACCAGGTAAAAAGTCTTTTGAAGGTAGACTGGAGTGGACTAAAAGGGGTGCGTTCCCAGAGGTTGCAAGGGAACAAGTGATGGATGATTCTGAGCCAGAAGCTGACATGCCTAATGTTAATGCATCCATTGCCGAAGACCAAGACTTAACGGTAACTCCGGCTGTTAATGTTCAAGATGAAGATGTTATTCCCTCCGATGAAGAAAATGTAATGGATGACATTCTTGCTGGCCAGGACATCACAGAAGATGATATATATGGAGACTTGGAGCCCCTAACCCATAAAAGGTCAAGGGATGATATGATTGGCTCATCTGGGAGTGACACTACTCCTCCAGAGCTGAATTTGTCTGTTGATGATGTTCTAGAAGAGGAACCTGTCCCTGCTTGTGAGCCATCTCCACGAAAGAAATCAGATCCAAGGAGCATACGGTTCAAGTTCACCAAGACAAGCTCAAGTTTATTGGTTGTTCAACCAGCTGGACCCAGTTCTGAGGGTCCCAGTGGTCAAGAAGAAACAGTTGATGAAGCCCTTCAAGAGCAACCTTCTACTACACAGACTGAAGATGTACAAGATCAACCTGCTCCCGTGCAAACTGAAACTCCAGTTCTGACCAAGCATAGCCCAGTTCGGGAAGAAACTCAATTTCTGGAGGTTGATCATACTTTTGTTGCACCAAGCCCAGTGAGAGTAAGTGCAGCTCCTGCGGTAACTAAGCCAACAGCTGCTCCTAGCTTCAGGCCATTTCAAGCAGCAGAGCTTCCAGTGAATATGAGGATAAGTGCTGATCCTCAAATCAATTTCCTGATCTCACAAAACAGAATTAGAGAAAATGAGATCAAGGCTCTTCAAGCTGAGAACAAATATATGAGAGAGAAGGAGGTGGCGGACAAAGACAAAATGAAATATCTATACAGCATGCTGGTGGACCTGAGGAAGAAGTATAATGATTTGAAGGATGTTGTGGGTTCCAACTCCTCAGGTGCCCCAGGTCAAGGTTCGTCATAGGGTCTGCAAGGTGCTGAAGCGTTGAATGAAGACGATGGTGATGAAAACACTGAGATGGCTGACTATGCTAGAGGAGGAAGAGTGATCTCCAAAGCTCCTGAGGGTCATGATAACTGGTTCCGAGAATTCTTTCAAGGACCAGCCCCCACTCAGTATGCTCTTGATCTTGGAAGTAGCTCTTTAGACAAAAGGGGCAGTTGTGAATCCATCTTGTGCTGGCATTATGACGCTGAGAAGAAATTATTTGTTGTGATCCGTGATGGTTATAGTCCGGTTGAGTATTATAGAACTCGCGCACAATTCCACTCTTGGACTGAACCTGAGATTAGAAATCTGCTTCGAGCTCCTTACATAAACAGGTGGAACAGCCCTGACGGTGATCTCATCAGAAACAACCTGCTGAGCCATCTAGAAAACAACTTTGTAGATTTTGATTTGAAAGAGGTCAGATGGAGAGAGACAGGGACTGACCCAGTAACTGGAGAACCTGTCGGTGAAGCAAGGAGACCACCCACCAAACGTACAAGAGTCATCAATATGTTGGACGAGATTGAAGATGGTACCTTGGTCAAAAACTTTGACTGCTGGTGCTATGATCCAACGACACACGAGGTGGTGGTTCTCTGCAAGGCCCTGAGGCAGTTTCGCTTTTACGATCCGGTGGATTTGCTAAGGTTTGGAGAAAAGGATATCAAGCTGCTCGCCTCACAGCCTATTCTTGGAGATGAAAATGACTTGGAAAACGCTGTGAGGGTGGGAATATTTCATGGAACAGCAAACCGGATTGTGGCGAACAGATGGTGGTCGAACAACGTTCAAAGCACATTCAGATTCGATCGCCTGCTGCCGTAGAAGAAAAGATCTAATGGTTCATGCCTAGGGGAAGATTGTTGGGCTATATATTTTAGAGGCATGAACATTAGTTATGGGCTTAGTAGTTAATGGGCTTTTGGGCTTTGTTAGTGGGCTTTTATGATGTTTATGATTGGGCCATGTGGGCTATTAGGTTTACGATCTTTGTAAGGAGGTAGTATATAAACCTCACTTGTTTATGATTTTAGCAAGCTTTTCTAATACAACCTTCAAGTTTACGATTTCTGGCTCTATTGTGTTTACGATCAGCTTCCTTTAGTAGTGATATTCATTCAAGACTTCATCTTTTCTCTAGATCTAGTCTATTCTTCTACTATTGTTCTTGAATCAATCGTATTTGAGGATTCCGCACTCATTTACGATCAAATATCGTGTGTTTGGGAAATTTCCGGACCTACAATTTCTGACCTCTTGGGTGGGTTGTCAACCAATAGATCTATCATTGTTACCACGGCTTCATGGTTAATGGTACATATGAAATTAAAGACTACCAAGACTTCTAAAGAATCATACAAGCATCACACACAACTAGCATATTACGCATAGAGCATCATGAGATCACATATAGTTTTGAATAGTCAAGGATTAGGGTTTTGAATATGGATACATGTTGCACCCAAAACATTAAAATGAAAGTGGGGCTATGAATACTCACCTGATGGAGGAGATATGAATAGACAATAACACCATGGAACGATTAGACCTGAAGACGACCTTGACGACTAGATTAGATAGAGGAAAAAAATAAATAATTGATTAAATGAATAATTAGTTTAATTTCAATGGATATAAATGATAACATCAAATAGGGTTTAGATCTAGCCTAGAAACCCCATAAAGCTCCGATCTTGGATATGAAGAGGTGAAGATAGCACTTACCGGTAAACCGAAAAAGTGAATGGTCGTCTGGGGTGGAGAGAGGTTGAGCATGGAGGCTAATGACGCTTAAATAGGGAGTTGTGTAGGGTTTGCTGGAAAATACCTCTTAGGCGTATCGCCTAGGCCTTAGGGTAGCTCCAAGCGATACACTTGGAGCACGCCCGAACAATTTTCTTATCGTTCTCCAATTCGCGTGCTCGTTCCTCTTTTTTCAACATTTTCGGGTCTCGTTTTCTCCCAGAACACCCATGTAATACTCCCATCATGATTATCAAGTATAAACCACTCAAAATGAATATAAGTACGTCACGTAACTCATAAAGATACACAAATTAGGTCAAATCAGGCGATTTTGGTTGGTTTTGACCTACGTATCGATTTTGGACAATTCACCGGTTCTCAATAATTTGCAAATCGGTAAATCGCGAAATTTTAAGACGGATCGGATTTCTCAATCGGGTAAAATGCAAATGTTACATCCGCTGTTCAAAGAAAATTAATAATACTAAACATAACCAGATGTTATGAGTATGATTGTGTCGGAGGTTATAAAGTTGAAATATCAATGTATAACGGCAGTCAATATGGCATGTGTGATGTAATGAGTTTAAATTGAAGTGTAGTTCAACGTGTTATGACCAATATGATATCAAGTATTGATCTTTCTCACAAAATCAAAATTAGTGTTTGATTCAGTATTACAATTTCATTTCATTTCTGAAAATCCAAAAAGATTTTAGGCGTGTTTTGATAAAAAGTTTGTAAAAGCCAAAAGATTGTGTTTCTTATTTGTTTTCGATTTGATCGACATGTGATACAAAGCATGATTTAAAGATCAAAATATCTTGGTTTTCCGAAGGAGATTTTTGCCGAAGATTAAATTAATTTTGGTGAAAAGGAAAACTGCACTTCTGTCTTCTGTAGATGCAGATTAAAGACATGACTCAAGCATGGTGAAAGGGGGGTTTGTTAAGAGCAAACTAATATCTCATTTACAAGTGGTTCAGTGATATGATCCTGTTCCAGCCATGCAAGCTCTACTGCAGCTAAGTTCAAGTTTCAAAGTTGATGATCAAGTATATGTCAATGGGGCTATATTGAAGATCGGCTTTTAAAGATTCGAGTGTTAAAAGTTGGCATATACATCACATGCCGAGTGGGAGTTTGTTAGTGCATAGTGCGTAGCATAGTGTGTCATATGATGTATTTTGTCATTACTGTAATAGTTTCTAGAGTGTTTGGTTTGAGTTATTGTGTTTTGTGTGGGAGAGAGCCACCGAATGAGTAGCGAGCGAATGACCACCGAATGAAGTAATTCGGGTGGGCATGTCATTCGATGGCAGCCCTACTATAAATAGGCAACTCATTCTGCTCACTCAAGACTTTTGGAGAGTGTGAGTCATTCGGTCTAAGTGGCTCATTTGGTGGTCTGTAAGGCAGTATCATTCAGTGGCTATAAAAGAACCGCTTTATTTACTATTTTGACTCATTCCAAGCTTGATACACTGAACAAGATCTTGTCCCCACATTTTCACCTTAGATGCTCTAAGGATTGCGGGCATAAAAAACCTCGGGGGTGATAACACACACCCATCATATATTATTTCACGTAAAAAATGAGAGTACACAGTAATGGTGGCTTTAATAAGTGCGATTGGTGAGTACAGGTGAGGTTCGGAGAGCAAAAGTCCTGAATAAGTTCCTATGTCGCTGTTATTTATTCATAATACATCGTAACTAACATCCCGATATTCTAGGAATCGAATATTTGATCTTCTATGACCGTTGTAGTCTGGGTCTGTTACATCACGTGGCTTTATTTTGGGCTCCAAACTTGACTAAGTCTTCCTCAAATGTTACAAATGTGACCAGGTCATTTAGCAAGTGACAAAATACAAGTAAACGTTAGTTTTAGTAGTTCAGCATGCCAGATTAGTCCAGGATGATCGTGTTGTCTCTGAAAGCTCAAGTTGTCCAAAATGTTGTACCGAAATTCGGGCCCTAATAGTATTTATCATAAAATATTTAAGACAGTTCATATACAGCTAAAAATATAAAGTTAAATAAATGTGGCCAACGCCCAACGGTACTCACAAATACAAGATAGTGAAATTAGCACTTTGGAGAATAGCAAGCACTTGATCCAAAGGCCAAGTAAACCTACAACAACCTAAGAAATATAGGTCCACACATTGCAATCGGGTACTAAACAGAGACACACCATGTCCAGACTTAACGATGGGTTTAGACAATGATACACAAAATCACTAGTTTTTACTAATATTGACCACACGAGACCCTTGGTGTTTATTACGGGACCCCTTTTGTCAAACTGAGGCCCATATTACAAGTCTGGTCAATATTCCCAGGTCCAAAACCTTCAAATTTGGCCGTATAATTCATGACAGAATACAATCTGGGGCATTAATACGAACGTATTGCCTATAAGTAATAAAGTCGTATGCCCCAAATCTCAATTTTCATAATTATGCCCAACCTCGCGATACGGTTTGTATTGCTTAGGTCTTGATACGGTCGAACGTATGAATATGATCGTATGACACATTTCCTGATACTAGTATATGTCACGTGTCAGCTGTATTTTCAAAAATCTACAACCCACGATACGGTCGTATTACATGATAATGAGTTTGGTCGTATTCATAGTTGGACAGTTTACAATTTTTGGTCAATTGGTCGATCCCAGTGGTTTTAACTCTTGATTTCTTTCCCAGATCACTTAATTAACTCATTAAAGCCTATTTCTGATCATGGAACTCCATGGAATCAGCTTATACCCAAATCACCAAATCAAGTGCATGCATTAGCAACTTGTACAATAACCATAAAAATTTGTACTCACCTTTACCAACTGAGCAATCCACTGATCTGGAAATGATGTAGGCTTCCCGTGATCTCAACAACTTCAGATGGTCTCTACATGCAAAGATCTAAGCCCATCATCATCAAGTTCCACTGTTCCTTCCAAAAATGGGTTTACATAACTTTCATGTACAATCTAGAGCTTACCTTGGGTTTCTTAGCTTCGGTAATCACACTCCAACCCTTTAGATAATTGACTCTCAGTCTTCTATCTAAGAATCAAGCAACAAAATCACCGTCTATGTGGATGTTTGTGTCTAAAATTGAAAGGGGTATATGAGAACTCACCACAAGGTCTCCATCAAGCTTGGTTCTTGATTGCAGCCTCTGGAATGCACTTAAGAGCTCCTCTGGTCAAGCATAAAGGCAAAGAGCAGCTGGTCTTCAACTTAGAAGTGTTAAAATGACCAAAATAGTGGCCAAACTTGGTTTATAATGTCCAGTCTTGATACGAGCGTATTGCACCTATGCAATACGGCCATATTAAAACACGCGGATCTTTTCTGGTGTCTGATCCCTTTCCGACCCGACCCGACCCGACTTTCACACCCTAACCAACGGCGAAATATGTCGGGGCGCGAAGATTGTCCAGAAGCACACAACACTAAATTTAGGTTGCGATATTCATAAAAGTTACCCATTTCATAGCAAATGAACAACGTACAATCCAAGTCATAACATACGATAGTCAAACACATAACATAAACTAAGGATGAGAGTTTATTATTTAATTAGGTCTCTCTAAAGCCAATGCAATCCTATAGTGATGATATCCAAGTCAAACTACATTACCTGCAACATGTTATAAACAAAGTCAACTAAAATAATTTGTGAGAATTCATAGGTTTAGTGAATACGCTCAAAAGCATGCGTACGAGTTTAATAAAATGATAATTGATATAATGATAATTGGTAAAATGATAATTGATAAAATGATAAGTTAACGTAATCCAACCCTTGACAATTAGGCTTTCAATCACAAGGCGCCACACGCGAGGCAGGCCAAGTGGGCTTGTCAGGCCAATAGATCTATTATCATAACCCTGGCATGATTAATGTTAATAATTACGTTCATCGTTCAATCGTTCATCGTTCAATCGTTCAACATTCAACCAACCAATCAAAATAATCATACAAGTTTCAAGTAATCATCGAACATAGAATACGCATGTGAAAATAATGTTTTGATAAATGATACATGTTGCACCCCAAAAACATTCAAGTATTAAGGGGCTATGAAAACTCACATGATAGCGAAAGTGTCGAGAGTAAAACCAAAGAATAGCGACGCGAATCAAACCCGGAGATCACCTTTACGGTCGAACGTGATGGAAAGCATACCGACAAATAGATAAATAAATAAATAAGTATCTAAGTGAATAATCGTACGACTCGTGGACTCGATCGGATACACGACTCGTTGGTGGAGTATTTAACTATTGATATGATAATATAGATAATTAAGTGGTCAAACCCAAATCTAGGTTAAGCATTTAACAAATAAATTATGTATTTAACTATAAAGCATTACGACGTCTCAACTTGATTATTTTCTATAAAATCAACCGAACCATATTTAATCATAAAAAATTTATTTAGGGCTGATCTATACATATATAACTACCAAATAAAATTTCAAGGCATAACTCCAAAGTTAACCCAATGATTTACTCAAAATGATTTATTTTTAAATCCCAAAAATACTAGTTATTTTAATTAAATATTTAGACAACCAAGATTTTATTCAAGACATGGCAAAACCCTAGATCTAGGTCCAACATCATGTTTCATACAAGAATCAAAACACTAGATTAATAATCTCATGATTTAGTCAAGTTCTAATCAAGATCTACTAAGATCTAATTATGAGAAAATAGAGAAAATGCATAAAAATCACCATTTCTCCCATAAAAACCCTAGATCTATGTTTATGATGATGATCCTCCTAACCCAAGCCCTAGATCTACCATTTAAAATGGTGTCTATATCAAGATCCAACAAGGTTAATTTGATAGAACTTAGATCTATGAAGATCCTTCGAAGAAAATTAAGAAAAATATGAACTTTTTGTATAAAAATCAAGTTTTTATAACCAAAATACTAGATCTATCAATTATGGTGTTCATCCATGGCAAAACATTCATAGAAATTGGTTCTTTTCCCATGACATAGATCTTACAAGTTCTTTAAAGATCTAATAAGATCTCAACAAAAAGTGTTATAAAAATCCATAAAAGTTTATAAAAATCCATTATTTTTGTTCAAAATCACTAGATCTAGCTTTGGGATGCAAGATCTAGGTTTAGATAAGCATAAAGGTTGGATATTGATGATGGGGGATGAAGGATTCAAGAATATGGAGGTTGGGTTTGATGGATCTAACCTTTTTGGTGGAAAACAGACACTAACCGAGGCTCGAAATCACCAATTTTAGCTCCAAAAACTTCAAGAAACTTGATCCTCTCTCTCTAGCCTTTTTAGGGTTTTTGTTTTGGGTGATTAGGAGGTGAAATATGGAGGCTAGAATGAGAATAAGATGTTAAATACTCAAAAACTAGGGCTGAAAACGCGGTTTTCCGTATTTGCCCATTCGCGAGTGTCGTGTGTACTGTTTTCGCTCTAATTTCTTCGTTCTAGCTCCGATTTGACCCCCATTTTTTTCATATATTCCTCATTTTAAGCCCTCTACCACACTAAAAAAATTTAATCCACTAAAATAGATATAAAATATGTCTCATAACGATTAATGGTTGATAAAATATCATACAAAAATGCATTTTTGGTCGGTTTTGTCGTTTTTATCACTTTTAAGCAACTCACCAACGTTTTATGATCCGATCAAGTGTGTGATGACTCATGACATTATAAGTGATCATATGACTCATAAACATGATAAAACTGATATACGAAACTCAAAAATGTGATCTCTCGATAAAAATCAAACCGCGCGGGATTTACCGAACTTTCACCGTTTTCGTTCTAGACCTTGAATTCACACCAACCTTCACTTGTATTTACTTGTGTGTGTAACTAGTATTACACACAAGGTTCATACATGCTCAGATTAATCAAATTCTCGGTTGAAGGTAATTCAGCGACGTGTTCGTGTAAAATTCGAAATAGAGGCAAATCGAACATCAAATCGATCGATAAACATGATAATGGATCCTATAACATGAAATTAGGTAAATAAACATCAAAATCGATCAATACCCATATATTTGATTATCAATCATTGAATCGGGTCACAATACGGATTAAATTTGACAATCAGAAAAACCCGGAATGTTACAGTTTCCCCTACTTTAGGAAATTTCGTCCCTAAATTAAAATCAAGAAGACTGAACGAACAACTGAGGGTATTTGGCTTTCATCTGGTCCTCACGCTCCCAAGTGAACTCTGGTCCACGTTTAGACTCCCAACGAACCTTGACGATCGGGATCCGTCTGCGCTTGAGTTGTTTGATTTCTCGATCCATAATCTTAACCGGTTTCTCAATGAAATGCATAGACTCGTCAATCTGAATATCCTCAAGCGAAACATGAAGGTTCTCATCAGCCAGACACTTTCGAAGATTCGACACATGAAATGTAGGATGGAAATTGGCAAGTTCGGGAGGAAGTTCAAGTCGATAAGCCACTCTACCAATCTTATCAAGGATTTTGAACGGGCCAACATATCGAGGTGCTAGTTTTCCCTTCTTTCCAAATCGAATGATGTCTTTCCAAGGTGATACCTTTAGCAGGACATGGCCGCCCTTTTTTAATTTAAGTGGCTTTCATCGTCTATCAGCATAACTCTTCTGACGACTCCTAGCAGCGAGCAAACGATCACGAATCTGAGAGATTTTGTCGGTAGTCTCCTGAATCAATTCGGGACCGGAGATTTGAGTTTCACCGACCTCGCTCCAACATATAGGTGACCGACACTTTCGGCCATAAAGAGCTTCGAACGGGGCCATACCAGTGCTCGAATGATAGCTGTTATTATAAGAGAACTCGATCAATGGTAAAAGAGTATCCTAACTGCCACCGAAATCGATGACACAAGCGCGAAGCATATCCTCGAGAGTCTGAATGGTGCGCTCAGACTGACCATCAGTCTGTGGGTGATAGGCAGTGCTGAGATCCAAACGAGTTCCCAAGGCGGATTGAAGAGATTGCCAAAAATGTGAGGTAAAACGGCCATCACGATCAGAAATGATAGTCAATGGAGTGCCATGATGTTTAGCAATCTCGTTCACATATAGTTTACCCAACTTATCAGCTTTATCCTTCTCATTGATAGCAAGGAAATGAGCAGATTTTGTGACATCCGAGAATTTCAAGGTTTACTTCCGTTAGACAATTCCGTTAGTTACGTTATAAGTGTTAACTTAGCAACTAATGCTTAACTAGGCCGAATGCGTCCACGACCTTTGGTTGATCACCAAACCCGCCCATATGTGTTATGTGTTCATTTACTTATAGTTATTATGTGCAATGTGATTTAAATACATGATTTGGTATTATGAAGAGCATGACGATTCATGAACTGTGCTTATCTTGCTTAAAATGTAAACTGGTCACTTTTTGGTTTCCAGCGAAACTACCGGGCGAAACTATAGTGTCGCCCGTTTAGCCAACCCTCTGACTAACAGAGCCAGTTTCGCTTGGCTAGCGAAACTAGCCTCAGATATATAATATCTTAATAAACCCTAGTTTCTCCATTTGCCTCCTTTACACAAAAACACACACACACTCCATCTTTCTCCTGGAAATCTGGTCAGTCGAGACTCACACCGAGCCATCGAGATCTCAGCCCCGAACCATCATCCATCAAGCTTGGAGATCGAACCGTGAGTCCCAAAACCACCATTTTTATGTTTTCTATGTGTTTTCTTAAAAAGCATGCTTAGATCTTCATAGAATCACTTGATCTTCTGATATGTTGCTTAGGGATGCTAGATCTATCATAAAGTCAGTAACTTTACGTGTGAAATCCATCCATGATGAAGATTTATGCCATTTTAGTCATTTTAGGGTTTTAAATGTATTTTGGTGATTTGATGATGAAAATACATGAATAAGGTGTCTAAACTGCTTCTATGATGTTGGTAATTGACTATGCATGCTATATACTGAATTACATGAAGAATGGGGACTGTTAGATTGATTTTTAGGCTGATCCGTAAGTTTTTCGCGACTAGCGAAACTACCATGTTCTCTGGGCAAAACTAACCAGCGAAATTATGTATATCTTCATCCAGCGACACTATGTAGCGAAACTATAGTATCGCCGGGTAAACCCACAGACCAGCTCGAGCGAATCTACCGAGCGAAATTCCCTGAACGAAAGTTCAAACCAGTTTCGGGCGAAACTAGGCTAGCGAAACTGTGCCAACAGTTTCGAGCGAAACTAGCCTAGCGAAACTGTGTCATCGGGTATTGCCTAGCGAAAGTGCTGCCCGTGCACACAGCGAAACTGCCTAGCGAAACTGCTAGCGAAATTGAGACCAGACCCCAAACTTGTGCAATTTACTTGAATGTTATGCCATGACTTACATGATTATGCTATGATGAAACTGTTGGATATATGGTGTCCTGACCCGACAAATTAACGAACCCGACCGATATTGACCCGTAAGAGTTACACCTGGGTCAACGGACTATTATATCTAATTAATTATTAATTAGAAATAAACGAACTAAATGGTGAATTAAATAAATATTAACTATTTATTTAAATCGACAAAATCTATCGGTTCAAAATACTCGGTAATTAAAAGACGAACCGATCAGTTGTTACCGGATTAACAGACTGATCGGTTGGTGGACTAAAGGTGGATCGCGACCGGGCCCAGTTCGCAGGCCCCGGTCTGCGAATTTTATATTAAATGAGAGGAGGGAGATAGATTGAATAACAAGTCACAAAACAAAACCCTAATCTCCTCTCCCTCCCTCTCTGCGCCGTAAGCCAAGCCGAAGCCGGCTCACGCCGCCGCCACCGACCGCTGTCGCCGCCCCGCCTCCACCACCGTAATCCGTTCGTGATTTCCGATGGATCCTCGTCTTGCCAGTGTCTGTGCCCGTCTCGAGAGCGAAGCCGTCTCAGCCCGAGCCGAAGCCGCAGCCCGAGCCGAAGCCGAAGCCGCAGCCCGAGCCGCCGCCGCCGCCGCTGCCGCTCACGCGCCGCCGCGCGACCACCGACCGGTGGTTCTCGCGCTGCCGGCGCAGCCGAGACCACCGCGTCCGGTCGTGTCGTCGTGGCCGGCGCCGCTCTACCCGTCCGCCGCCGCCGCCGCCCCTCCTCTAATCTCCGGCGAGTCGTTCGTCGTGGGATCGGTCCCGGTGGGCATTTCGCCGGAGAAGATTTTGTCACCACCACCGGTGGTATCCCTACCACCGCCGCCGCCACTACCGCCGCCGCCGATGCCGCCGTCGATGATCTGTCTCGAAGGTTCGAGTCAGACGTCTCAGTTCGTCCTAGCGCGAGCCCGTTGAATCCGGGTGTCTCGAGCGGTTGCTCGGATCCCGCCAAGGTATATCTAATTTATTAGATATTTAATTATTTATTTATTTTAAATAAATATATTTTTCTGTGTTTGTCGTGTTCCGGTGATTGATCCTGTTACGGTTGCATCCGCGTTTTAATCGTTTCCGCTGCCAAATTAATTGAGAATTAATTTAATTAATAAATCGGTTTTAATAAAATTAAAATCGGTAACCCGGATCCCACTGTAAAACCCAACAGTGGTATCAGAGCCATTATCACCGCGCGCAAACCAGAACCGGTCTTTTCGCGACCGGTAGTTCGCAATTTCGACTTAAATCCAAATTGCGAATTAGAATTAATTTATTTATTTATTTTAATTCTATATATTATATTGTGTGTTACGGCCGACCCCTCTATATTTTGTGATCATGTGTGTGCATGTGTTTGGCGTGTTTTGTCTTTCTCTGTTTGGCCCAAGTTGTTGGCCCAATTGATTGTATTTCGTTTTGGTTTATTGGACCCGGATTTTGGGTTTCAAAGTTGTACAAATTTAGAGCTAGTTTACTAGAAGTAGTTTTAGTAATTGTAAATTTGTATGTAACCAAATGTCGAAGACTGGACACACGCCAGAGGGATGTCGAAGCAAGTGGGAGCTGAACAGGATTCCAGATCGCATAGGATTGCCATCTCGATCGTTCACCATTTTATTTAATTTAATTTATTTTAAATTTGTCCCTTATGATCTCGCTTGTATGGCTCGAGCGAGATCAAGACCTTATGCCGTTTAACACACAATAAGCCACTCGCGACAACTTAGTAATTTAATTAGGTTAAATTAATTTACTTGTCCCGAGTGGTGATAGGGTTTTATCGTTCGTGTCTGACGGTAATTAAATATTAAAAGTAATTAATATCCCTATTTGGTAATTCATAAAAACTGATAGTTCGTGCCATCCTATCTCAAGTTGAACTTGGAACGTATTTACCGGAGCATCAGTGTTGGAGTATTTCAACACCGCACTTGGTGCCGAGGGTACCTTCTAAGGTGAGGACATTGGAGTATTTCAACACCGTGTCATCACAATCGACCATTTAGGATTACTATCGCTTTAGACGTGCATGTTCGTGGTGTTGGAGTATTTCAACACCGCGCCACGGATATGTATTGCTAGAGTGGGCACGGATGAGGCTAAACGTACCGCAAAATACAATTGTATGTATATAGCGGCCTCATACCGAGAATTGTGACTTGAGTCTCACAATTGACAACCGTTGTCAGTTTGTTTACACGGCCTTGCTCCTGAGGCTCATTTGGCGGTCTCAAGTAATGTCGTCTAAACGAATTCTCATTTTCTTAAAAATAAACTTTACCAACTTATTTTAAAGAAAAATAAACATCGAAAATACTGATTAAATTTACTTTGCTTATTTTCAGAAGGCTAAAGAAAACTCACCTCCATTAAGTTCAATGGTACAACTCGACCCCTTCACTGAGACTGGCTTTCTCGCATGGCAGACAACCCTGAGGAACCTTTTAAGGCTCTTCGGAAAACTCTATGTCATTGACCGACCGATCGCGAGCATTCCATCTTACTTGCTAAATGAGAACTCGCGGTCTGAGCTCCAAAAGCACACTGACGATGATAAGGACGTCACTGACCTGATGTTGTCAAGTATGACTCAGGATTATCGGTACAATTTCATGGGGATGTCTGCTTATGACATCATTCGTAAACTCAAGGATTTATTTGAATTGAGTCAGAGGACTGAGCGAGCTGATGCACTTTCACAATTTGTGAACTGCTCTATGGCTAACGACTCCTCTCCATACGATCATGTCATGCTGATGAAAGCGTATCGTGACAGACTGATCGACCTTGGCTACTCCATCTCTGACGGGATGGCTCTTGATGTAGTACTCAGATCTTTGCCAGAACATTATCGTATTCTTGCGATTAATTTTTCGGCTCAGTCGATCGAGGAGGTTATTCCGTTGATACCCAACGTGAAGATCAGGACCACGCCGGACGTGCTCAGAGTTACGAATACTAAGATCTCCAAGGCCAAGAAGGTTAAAGAAGGCAAAGGCAAGAAACCACAGGTGCAGCCTCCCGAGGAGCGCCTGTGCTATGAGTGCAACAAAATGGGACACTGGCGTCGCAACTGTCCTGTTTATCTTGCAAAGCTGAAGATGACCAAGAACCCTAATAAGGGTTGCTCATCAGGTATTTCAATAAATGTTATTGAACTTTTCACTGTTTCCTCCAATTCATTGGTATTTGATACTGGATGTGGTCATCACATTGTCAATGTTTTGCAGGAACCTGAGAAGTGGAAGAAGACAGAACGAGGCTGCATGGACCTCATCGTTGGTGACGGGAAGAGAGTCCCAGTACTTGCTGCTGGCATTTACTCTTTTTCATGCTCTTCTGGCCTTGTAGTTAATTTGATTAACTGTTTATATGCACCTGGTTTATCCAGAAACATTATTTCTGTCTCTTCATTGTTTGAACAAGGATTTCGGTATAAATTTAATGGAAATGTGATTTCTGCTTACCTTAATAATATCTTTTATTTCGAGGCTAAACCTCGACATGGCATATATGAGATAGATGTTCAAACAAACGACCAGCTCTATCATGTTTCTAAAAGAAGCAAAACTGATAGTAACGAATCCTCGTTATGGCACCATAGACTTGGTCACATAAGTAAGGCCCGCATCAAGAAGTTGCAAACTGCTGGCATTCTCGAATCCCAAGATGCAGATTCCTTCGATGAATGCGAGTCGTGCTTATCTGGTAAATTAACCAAGTCACCCTTCACCCATACAGGTGAACGGGCCCAAGGCTTGTTAGGCATTATTCATACCGATGTGTGTGGACCCTTTCGAACCGAGACGAGAAATCGTGAACGGTACTTCGTGACTTTCATCGATGACTACAGCAGATATGCCTATGTCTATCTGATGAAACACAAACATGAAACTTTTGAAAAGTTCAAAGAGTTTCAAAATGAAGTACAGAATCAGTTAAATCGAACTATTAAAATACTTCGATCCGATAGAGGCGGAGAATACCTAAGCGCTGAATTCCTGAATCATCTGAAGGAATGTGGAATCGTTTCACAACCTACTCCTCCTGGCACACCCCAGTTAAATGGCGTTAGTGAAAGGAGAAATCGAACTTTGCTTAACATGGTTCGATCGATGATGTGCAGGACCACCTTTCCACATTCCTTTTGGGGATATGCCATCTTGACCGCCGCTCGCCTAATAAATCTGGCACCGACCAAGAAAGTGGGGAAGACCCCATATGAGATATGGCATGGTTCTCTTCCTAAACTGTCATACCTCAGGGTATGGGGATGTGATGCTTATGTCAGCAGTGATTCTGATAATAAGCTCGATCCCCGAGGCGAAAAGGTAACTTTCGTTGGATACTATGGTAATACCGGTTATTACTTCTACCATCCTGATGCAAACACCGTTTCCATCAAAAGGAAAGGTAAGTTCCTTGAGAAAGAATTCCTTGCTCGAGGAACAAATAGTGATCCAGTGGATCTTGAAGAAATTCGAGATACACCTAACCCTGAAACGGTTGCTGCGTCTGACCGACAAGTTGTTGTCGCACCATCAGACTCAAACACAAGCACAAGCGTTCGTAGGAGCGAAAGAATACGACATGAGCCTGATAGATACCTTGGATATCATGAGGCCTTCGATGTTCTGTTAATAGCCGATTCTAACGATGAGCCTATTAATTACAAAGCTGCTATATCAGATCCGGAATCTGATAAATGGCTTGAAGCCATGAACGCTGAGATGCAATCCATGTGTGACAATCACGTCTGGGACTTGATTGAGCTACCCCCCGGTACACGGGCAGTAGGGAGCAAGTGGATCTTTAAAAGAAAAACTGACATGCATGGAAATGTGCAAACCTACAAGGCACGGCTAGTAGCGAAAGGTTTCACTCAAACTCAAGGGATTGATTATGATGAGACCTTTTCACCCGTTGTCATGATCAAATCGATCAGGATTCTCCTTGCCATAGCCGCATACCATGACTATGAGATATGGCAAATGGACGTCAAAACTGCCTTCCTGAACGGACAACTCGAAGAAGATGTCTACATGGTTCAGCCTGATGGTTTTGTCGATCCAGAGAATCCAAACAAGGTTTGCAAGCTTTGCAAGTCCATTTATGGACTCAAGCAAGCATCTCGAAGCTGGAATCTTCGTTTTGATCAAAAGGTCAAAGAGTTTGGCTTCGAACAAAACCAAGATGAGCCTTGTGTTTACAGAAAGGCAGGTGGGAGCGCTGTATCGTTCCTCGTACTGTACGTGGACGATATATTGATCATAGGGAACAACATACCCATGCTTAACGAAGTTAAGAAATGGCTTTCATCTTGTTTCGCTATGAAAGACCTTGGAGAAGCCGCTTACATTCTGGGAATCAAAATTCACAGAGATCGATCTAAGCGCCTTTTGGGACTCAGTCAAAGCACATACATAGATAAGATCATAGCTCGGTTCAATATGAGCAACTCCAAGAAAGGAGCAGTTCCCATGACCAAGGGAACAATATTGGACAAATCTCAAGCACCTAAAACGGAGCGCGAGATAAGCCAAATGGCATCGATCCCATTTGCCTCTGCTATTGGATCTATCATGTATGCCATGCTCTGCACACGACCGGATGTCTCGTATGCACTGAGCGTGACAAGTCGGTACCAACAGACGCCAGGGCTAGCTCACTGGACGGCTGTAAAGAACATATTGAAATACTTGAGAAACACCACTAACATGTTTCTCGTATTCGGGGGTGTTGATGAGGAGCTCACTGTAAGATGTTACACTGACGCTAGTTTTCAGACTGACCGAGATGACTCTCGCTCACAGTCGGGATTCGTATTCACTCTTAACGGAGGGGCTGTTTCTTGGAGAAGCTCAAAACAGCCATTAGTAGCTGATTCTACTACTGAATCCGAATACATAGCCGCCTCAGAAGCTGCTAAAGAAGCCGTGTGGATGAAGAAGTTCATATCCGATCTCGATGATGTGCCAAGTATTAGGCAGCCCATCGAGATGATGTGCGATAACACAGGCACTATAGCTCAAGCCAAAGAGCAACGGTTCCATAAGATGGCCAAGCACGTCCTGAGGAAATTCCACTACATAAGAGAAGTAGTCGACAGAATTGAAATAAAGATAAGCAAAGTACACACAGATCAAAACTTAGCTGATCCCTTTACTAAGCCTATGACTCAGGAGACTCATATACGCCACAGAGAAGCGATAGGGCTTAGATTAGCTAAAGACATGTTTTGATTCAGTATTTGGATGTATGAACACAAACAGTTATCTATATTATTCTTATTCCATCTGTTTTATGCAATAAAGAATTACATAACTATGTTCAATATTTGTACGTTTAATCCATTGACAATAAGTGCTTGTCCTAAATGTCCGTAGTCGATTAGATAGTGGGAGCTATACTAAAGAAAGACTATTGTGACTAGTTGAACTTTAAAGTTGTTTAACGTTCAAACTCACAGACCTCATTGGTGAATGACGTTGGACGTAACTCGCATCATGCAACGCAAACATGGAAGTCTTGCTTGCTTGATTAAATGCATGCTCTAATGTATCCTTAGACCTGAGACGCATATTCGAACTCCTTTCTATTAAAGAACATTCTTTGATTGTAGCCTAACGTTGTGGCGTAACTGCCAGCCATAACGGCTACTTTTGGGAATGGCTCTGAAGTTTAGTGGGAGCTGTATGCTTCAACAAGGGATTCTGTACTCTTGCTTCGGCAACAGTTAGACATAAAGGCGCCCTCGTTGATTCCAAGTGATAAGTGTGAGGCCTCACCCAAACTTACTGTGTGTTTGTTGGATCACTTCGAATTGTATCGAGAATGAAAATCGATGAATAAAACATGGGAGTCCATGTCCCATAATTCATCAATGTCTTATACAGAAAGGAACATATGACAATGAATGCACAAGTCGTGAGTCTGCTTGACGGTCAATCAGATGTACTTTGGCAAACGACTTAAAGTGTCAATATTAGTTGGTGTAGCTATGCATAGCTAGAGTGCCTCTGGCTGCGCTCGTTAAACTGTCGCGTTCAGTCCAAGTGGGAGACTGTTGGATATATGGTGTCCTGACCCGACAAATTAACGAACCCGACCGATATTGACCCGTAAGAGTTACACCTGGGTCAACGGACTATTATATCTAATTAATTGTTAATTAGAAATAAACAAACTAAATGGTGAATTAAATAAATATTAACTATTTATTTAAATCGACAAAATCTATCGGTTCAAAATACTCGGTAATTAAAAGACGAACCGATCAGTTGTTACCGGATTAACAGACTGATCGGTTGGTGGACTAAAGGTGGATCGCGACCGGGCCCAGTTCGCAGGCCCCGGTCTGCGAATTTTATATTAAATGAGAGGAGGGAGATAGATTGAATAACAAGTCACAAAACAAAACCCTAATCTCCTCTCCCTCCCTCTCTGCGCCGTAAGCCAAGCCGGCTCACGCCGCCGCCGCCGACCGCTGTCGCCGCCCCGCCTCCACCACCGTGATCCGTTCATGATTTCCGATGGATCCTCGTCTTGCCAGTGTCTGTGCCCGTCTCGAGAGCGAAGCCGTCTCAGCCCGAGCCGAAGCCGCAGCCCGAGCCGAATCCGAAGCCGCAGCCCGAGCCGTCGCCGCGGCTCAAGCCGCCGCCGCCGCCGCTGCCGCTCACGCGCCGCCGCGTGACCACCGACCGGTGGTTCTCGCGCTGCCGGCGCAGCCGAGACCGCCGCGTC
Organism: Deinandra increscens subsp. villosa; assembly: GCA_039602395.1. Lineage (NCBI taxonomy): Eukaryota > Viridiplantae > Streptophyta > Magnoliopsida > Asterales > Asteraceae > Deinandra > Deinandra increscens. The sequence goes on from JBCNJP010000027.1 coordinate 111,225,400, forward strand.
CGGTCGCGTCGTCGTGGCCGGCACCGCTCTACCCGTCCGCCGCTGCCGCCGCCCCTCCTCTGATCTCCGGCGAGTCGTTCGTCGTGGGATCGGTCCCGGTGGGCATTCCGACGGAGAAGATTTTGTCACCACCACCGGTGGTATCCCTACCACCGCCGCCGCCACTACCGCCGCCGCCGCCTGTCGCCGCCGCCGATGCCGCCGTCGATGATCTGTCTCGAAGGTTCGAGTCAGACGTCTCAGTTCGTCCTAGCGCGAGCCCGTTGAATCCGGGTGTCTCGAGCGGTTGCTCGGATCCCGCCAAGGTATATCTAATTTATTAGATATTTAATTATTTATTTATTTTAAATAAATATATTTTTCTGTGTTTGTCGTGTTCCGGTGATTGATCCTGTTACGGTTGCATCCGCGTTTTAATCGTTTCCGCTGCCAAATTAATTGAGAATTAATTTAATTAATAAATCGGTTTTAATAAAATTAAAATCGGTAACCCAGATCCCACTGTAAAACCCAACAGAAACATGCTATGATTTCTGTAATACGTGAACCCTTGTTTATGATCAACCATCGGTGTCGTGTGTCGTTATGTCGTGTCGTAGTTCCAACGTGCTATGTTATGGGTCATAGTGACGTTAAGTAAAGATTAGACACAAAACTAATACTTAAGACCTAAACGTGTTCATAGGTTTTCGATAAGCAAACAATACTTGGATCATATAGCAAGTGTAGCAGTGCAACCCAAGGTGAGTGTCACTAACCCATTTACCGTGAACCCGTTTGGGTCACGCTGAATAACTTAATGAAAAACAATGCTGACAACCTTATGAGAGCTATGCACCTCTCTGATGAACTTGAATTCGGGAGTGCTTGGCACCCACTTGATGAACTTGAATTCGGGAATGCTTGGCACCCACTTGATGAACTTGAAGTGTTTTATGGGAAGCACTTGTGAAATACTTAAACAACTAATTCTAAAACGAAACTGAAAAATGTTTTCGGGATTCATAAGAACCCCAAAGTAAACCGTTTTAATATGACTAGTATAGGTTAAAGTCTAAACCAATGATATCACATGATTTCTAAGGATGCCTTAAAAACTTAAAAGTCCTCAACTAAATTGTACCATTAATTGTAAAGCGAGTGGATGTTGGGTAGATCTACTTGAGTTTGACAAACTCCGCCCCGTGGCACGGGGAGTGCACGGAGGTACAATATCAGCCTATTTAACCGTGATCCCGGGAGGACACGGGGGAGGCAAAACCGCGATGACGTAGGTCCGCAAAACAGAATGGCACGGCCTCTACCATATTGGTCAGCTTTGGTACAAACTTCCTTAGTGCATGGAACAACGGATTAGCTACCCGCGATATCGGTTGACCGCTTTAACTTTACTTAACTAGTGCATATTAGGTAATACATCACTTGGCAATGTTTATAAAACTAATACTTATTACATGTTGATGAATACGATTATGAGACCGGGCCAATGCATGTCATGCCCACCGTGAACTCACCAACCGTTAGGTTGATACTTGCGTGGTTTAAACTTTTGCAGATCGCTAAGGAGTATCCGGAGCGGGTTGGCATGGCACATGAAGACTTTTATTTTTAGTTCAACTTAATTGGGAATTTAAAACACTGAATTGTAAAGCACGTGGTTAGTGCTAAGATACTTATGTTTATTTTTCCGCTGCGTACTTTTAAAAACTGTTTTGATTATGAACACTTGGACTTTACTCTGATTCGTTTAGTATTTGTAACTAATGGTTGTGGTCCTGGTTTGCTCGCACCCCTTAACGGTATAAACTCCGTTAGTGGTAATTTTGGGGGTGTGACAGATTTGGTCAAACGATCGACAATGACCCAAATGCTATCGTGACCTCTAGGGGTTTTTGGAATGTCGTGACGAAGTCCATCGATATGTCCTCCCACTTCCAAACTGGGATTCTTGACTGCTCGAGCTATCCGGAGGGTTGCTGGTGCTCGGCCTTGACTTTTAAGCAAGTCAGACACTTTGCCACATAGAGTGCAATGTCTTTCTTCATACCGGGCCACCAATAAAGCTTTCGAAGATCAAGATACATCTTATCCGAACCAGGATGAACAGAATAACGAGATTTGTGAGCCTCGTCCATGATAAACGCTCGGAGATCGTCTCGATCGGGAATCTAGAGACGATCCAAGAAATAGAGAAGACCATCTGACTTGGTCCCAAATTAAAGTTCAACGCCACATGATAACTCATTATGCAGATTACCTTCATTGACCGATGTGCGTTGAGCTTCAAGAATACGAGCTTTAAGATTACTCATATGATGAGAGCTCTAAAAGAGGATAAGTTGGCATGTTTTTTTCGACTCAAGGCATCGGCCACGACATTCGCTTTACCAGGATGGTAACGAATCTCGCAATCATAGTCGTTTAAGAGCTCGACCCAACGACGCTAGCGCATATCAAGATCCCTCTGATTGAAAATATGCTGAAGGCTTTTGTGATCAGTAAAGACCACAAACTCGGTACCGTATAGGTAATGCCTCCAGAGTTTTAGAGCAAACACGACCGCACCAAGCTCGAGAGCATGCGTTGTGTAATTTTTCTCGTGCTTCTTAAGCTGCCTCAATCCATATGTGATTACCTTTCCTCATTGCATGAGAACGCAACCGAGGCCTTGATGAGAAGCATCACAATAGACCACAAAATTATCTATCCCGTCAGGAAGAGTTAAGATAGGGACTTCACACAACATTTGCTTAGAGCATTCACAACCCATTTCCTATTCTTATCCCTATAATTTATATATTTATCATTACTTTTTCTCTCTCTTTCACTCACAACCACAATTAAATAATACTTTTTATACCTTTATCATTACCTTTTCTCTCTCTTCAATCCTCAAAGTTTACAGTTTTACTAAATTTTTCCCCAAATATAGGGATTCATCAAATTTTTCCTCAAATATTTCTCTCTCCTCTACTCACAACCACTCATAACTACACCTTAAATTTTAAGGTTTACACACACATTTATTATAGGGAATGGGATATGAATGCTCTTAAGTGTCTGAAATGCGCTATCCTGAGCGGGACCCCACTCAAAGGGTTGACTTTTCTGAGTCAAGGCAGTAAGAGGCACGGCGATGCGAGAGAAATTAGCAATAAAGCGCCAATAATAGCCCGCCAACCCAAGAAACGAGCGGACTTCGGTAGGTGTAGTAGGGGTACACCAACTCTTAACGGCCTCAATTTTGGAAGGATCAACATGAATACCCTTTTCGTTAACAATGTGTCCCAAAAATTGAACCTCTTTTAGCCAAAATTCACACTTGGAGTACTTGGCGTAAAGTTGCTCTTTCTTCAGGAGTTCAAGTACTAGACGTAGGTGAGTCTCATGTTCGGCCTTGGACTTTGAGTAGATCAAGATATCATCAATGAATACGGTAACGACTTTATCAAGATAGGGTTTACAAACACGATTCATGAGGTCCATGAATATAGCAAGAGCGTTTGTCAACCCGAAAGGCATAACAGTGAACTCAAAGTGGCCATAACGAGTGCGGAAGTCGGTTTTGTGAACATCATCCTCCGCAACTCGAAGCTGATGATAACTGGAACGAAGATCAATTTTTAAAAAGAAAGTGGCCCCCTGAAGCTGATCGAAGAGGTCATCAATACGAGGCAACGGATAACTTTTTTATGGTGAGTTTGTTAAGCTCAAGATAATCAATGCATATACGAAGAGTGCCATCCTTCTTTTTGACAAACAGGATGGGTGCTCCCCATGGTGAGGAACTCGGTCGAATGAAACCCTTGTCAGAAAATTCCCGAAGTTGTTTAGCCAACTCTTGAATTTCCGAGGGTGCGAGGCGATATGGTGACTTAGCTACCGGAGTAGCTCTTGGAACAAGGTCGATATGGAAGTCAACTTGGCGAATGGGAGGAAGACCCGTAATGTCATGGGGAAAAACTTCCGGAAAGTCTCTCACGATCGGGATGTCTTCGATTCCCCTTTCTTTTTCTCGGACCTCCATAACATGAGCCAGAAAAGCTGGATACTCCTTGTGTAAGTAATTATGGTCCTTTGTACAAGACATAAGCTTGAGCCCACAGGATGGTTTATCGCCATGAATAATCAGAAACTGGCTATCCGGACGAGGAATGCGAATGATTTTATCGAAACAAACGAGCTCGGCACGATGACGAGATAACCAATCCATACCAACAATGATATCAAAACTCCCGAGATGCATTGGAATAAGATCGATAGGGAAGATATGGTCCTTGAAATCCAAATTGCAACCGCGAACAAAAGAGTCAAGAGCAATAGGTTTTCCATCCGCGATCTCAACCGTGAATGGATAGTCGAGTGCAATACGTGGTGTGTCAAGTAAAGGCTCAAACTCTAATGATACAAAACTACGATCGGCACCAGAATCAAATAATATAGAGGCATAACGGTTATTCACAAGAAACGTACCATTGACGACTTCCTGGTTCGCCTGAGCCTGATTAATATACACCGAAAAGATATATGAGAATAAAATTGATAACAGAAACTGATTGCAAGTATAAAGAGACATGATCGCAAACATGATTAGCATTGATGACAAAGGCACGAGCTGGAGCACCACGATTAACATTAGCAGCAGGCGGGTTAACAACCGCGAGAGCAGGGCAAGCGTTCCTCAGATGGGTGGTAGATCTACAATTGTAGCAAGCCCAAACCTGAACATGAACAAGAGGAGCTTGGGCTATCAAAGGTTGGGCCGGATACTGGGCCAAAGGCTGGGCTTGAACAGGCATGCGACAAGCATGAGTGGGATGACCAAAGCCCCCAGAATTGGTGCACTGCCAACACTGGGCCTGCACAGGATGATGATGGTTACACCGGGCACAAAGAGGATGGGTACCCATGTAAGGTTTCTTGGCTGGAGGTGCACCAGGAGCCCATTGTGCAACAGGGGTGGCAGGAATAGCAGGTGCAGGAGTAGCAGTAACCGCAAAGTTTCGCCCCTTACGTTTCTTTTTGTTACCTTTAGCAGCAGATGACTCTGTTTTTTACTCCTTTTCGGCCGCGTGTTCGGCCTTTTCAGTACCCGATTCCCTCTTAGAACCCCTTCTTTTCAGTTTGCCCGCTTTCACATGGTTATCGGTCAGACGAGCAGCAAGACGAACAACGTTGTCAAGTGTCACATGATTACTGGCCCAGATAGAATCTTGTATGTCCTCGGGTAACCCACTAGTATAGCATTCAATAGCTCGAAATTCAGGAGTGACAATTTCAGGCACAATGGATTTTCAATTCATAGAAACGATCGGTAAACTCCTGATTTTCCCCACTGTATTGTTTCAGCGCCCGAAATTCATCCTCAAGTTTCTTTAATTCTGAACAGGGACAATATTTTTGTCTCATAACCTCCTTCAGTTCAATCCAAGATAGAGCTAAAGCCTCATCGGACCCACGAATCCATTTCTCACCGTTCCACCATGTAAGAGCTTTTTCAGTGAGAGTGGTGGTTGCACGTGGGACTTTCTGATGATCAGGACAGTCATTGTTAACGAAGGTGTTTTCCATCCCCTCGAACTACTGAAGTAAACCAATAGGACCCTCGGTCCCCTTGAATTTGGGTGGGTTGTAGGAGTTAAAATGCTTGAATGAACAAGTAGCCATAGTAGTAGCATTAGCAGGGTTAGCATTCACACCCTGCTGGAGTTGAGCCACGATACCGGGAAGAACCTCAGCCATCTGTTTGGCTATTACCGAGGCCATTTTGCGGCCGCTATCGCCCTTTCGACGTCCCTTGAAATGGATCGACATGCTGAGATTCAAGAACAACAATGATGAGTCATGATGTGATGTGATTGATAATCAATTTTTTTAGGGTAAAATTGTTAAGTGTAAAACTAGTGTGTGTTATCGAACCGTGATACCGTGTAACTCAAGATCATAGTTTATCAAAAATCATTTGTTTAAGCATAATCGCGCGTCAAAACGTGAAATCGAGCATTTGAGAAACACCATAACGGAGTGGTTCTCACCTCCCGATTGGAAGGCTACAACCGAGACTAATCAGATCAAGATCCTAGTGGTAGAGACATGCTTTGGCCTAATAGGTTTCATCACTCTCATCGGGGCGTCCCAGGTGATATTTTCTCCATTTTGAGAAAACCTTCAAAAATGAAGAACAAGGCTCTGATACCAATTGTCAGGACCAGATTTGGGCAACATTGTTCTCATATGATTCATCACACAAGTGCGGAAATCATGTGTGATGGTCGATTCCGGATGGATCAGCATCAATGCACACCATTGATGATTCCTAAAGCTCAAGAACACACACTAACACCAAGAACACACACACAAAGGCTCTCTGTAGGAATAATAGTCCTTTCAAGCGTTGCCTATAGGGTTTTCTCAATGGTATTTATACTACTAGAGAACCTGGGACAAAAGGAATGTTTGACACAACACAATCGTTACCTAGAATTCAGCAAAATAATCTAACAGGAGAACAGGTTCGCAAAGACTTAAATGAAGTTCGCTAGCACTTAACAAGTCTGCTAACAAGTACGCTAAGTAGTAACTAGTCCGCTAACAAGTACGCAAGTATCAACAAGTCCGCTAACAAGTACGCTAAGCATAATCAAGTTCGCTAACATGAACACGTACGCTAACAAGTTCGTTAAGAATAAATTAAGTACGCTAGGAACAAAACAAGTCTGCTAAGTAAACAAGTTCGCTAGGAATAAACAAGTCCGCTAAAATAACATTCAAACAAGTACGCTAAGAGTAAATCAAGTCCGTTAAGAGCATAAGTAATAAGTCCGCTAAGAAGCATAACAACTACGCTAACATTTACACAAAGTTCACCAAGTACATATCAAAAGACAATTACAAAATAAAGTATCAGTTACATGATAAGAAAACAATAAGTTTGTGTTGCTAACAAATAGGTTCTAACAATTCCACCCTTATTGGCAATGCAAACTCTCGAGCTTCAAGCATCTTGACCGGTCAGCTTTAGCAGAAATCTCCAGTTCTCTCTGGCTGCAGGTTTGTCTTTATCAGAAAGTATGTGAATACCCATATCATACAGCCTAAAGAGATCTTGCCAAACGAGCTTCTTCAAGTCATTATAATTGTTCAGCTCGACCAATCATCTTAACTTATCCAAAATGACACTTGAACCATGTTCTTCAATCAACCAACAAGTTGCTGTTCTCAGGAGTTTTGAATCAAGAGTGAGTCTACCTAATTCTGCTAGCCTTTTACACCACCAGTTTAAGAATATCAAGAAATAGTTGGCATCATAGCATTCATAAGGTCTCAACTGAACAGGTATTGTCCGCATCTTCTCGTAATACATTATCTTCAAGTAAGATCGAGAGAGAAGACGGAGTTCTATAGCAGCAAATATTCTGATAGCGTCAGCACCATCTCTTTCGATTACCAACTCATGAGTCATCCCGTTATAGTACCAACTGATCATAGGAGCATTCTTCTGGTTTCCAGGGATAGTCTTTGCTTTCACTTCTTTTCCTATATCCTTGAACATACCTCGGTGAGGAGCACGAAGTCTTCTTTTCTCTTCTGCCAACTGAGCCTTTCTCTCTGCTTCTGGATTTTGACTGAATCTTTTATCATTATAAGCAGATTGGATCAACGCAGCAGCCCTTATACCCTTTGGATGATTTGTGTGGTTCACCAAATCCAGGTACTTGAGCTGTTTGAGTTCCCAAGAGAATAAGCTAGTGAGAGCTTTGAAGTCTCCAAATATCTGGACATAGCCATTTCTCCTCTTCACCATGAAAGCATCAAAGGCTTCATCATATTTCCAACCCAAGATCTTCATCCCATGATTGACATTAGGGTTGCTAGGCATTTTCCTCAAGTTCTTGGCAGCAAATAATTGCATGGCCTTCAAGTTAGGAGTTAGCTTTTCCCATTCGTCATAGATTTGGGGATTATCTTTTCTCTTGAGAGCCTCAGCCCGTTCCTCTTCATTGATTCTGATTTGTTCCAACTTCGCCAACCGCTCTGTCTTCCGGTACTCACACACAAACTTCCGGAGGCCAGTAAGTCTCTTCTTGTAGTAAGCCTTCTTATCAATGTTCTTGAATTTACAGAAGTTGCGGAGTGCTTCAGAGTTCATACTGTTGGTGGTGGATTCAATGTAAGCTTCAGAGTCAGGAGGGTCAACGGACGAGTTCTCTGGAGGAGGAATGAATGTGTTGCCGATGTCAAGGGTGAGATCAGAGAGATGATCACGGATAGGAAGGAAGTCCACTGTCTTGTTTGTGTCGGCAAAGATATCAGCTAAGAAATCAGATTGTGCTTCAACTGTTTGATTTTGAGGTAGGTGAGAATTCAACCTCTCCTCATCGGTGTATAACTTGGTCAACTCAGTGTCAGTGAGACTCATCAGATATTTCAACGAGAAGTTGTCTTTCATCAGAGTTCTGACCATGTTGGCTGTAACAGAGTTGTCATCAGCATCAACATCAGTTCCCTCTAAGTTTGTGACAACGCGGATCAAAGGTTCATCTGTTCTGATTGATTCTGAACGTTCTGGCAAAGTGCTCGACCCTTTTGCATACATGACAGCTGGAGGATGGTTAGATTCATATCTCTTCAGTGCTTCAGCCTTTTCCTCGAGAAGTCTATTTTGTTCCTGGAGAGTTTCATCAATAAGCGCTCTACGAGATCTTTCTTTCTCAGCTTCTCTTTTACGATGCTCTTCAGCAATTTCTTCAGGAGTTAAGATCCTTTTACCTCTATCTTCAGTAGACGGACCAGGTTGTTCTGTAACCGCAGGCTCTTGAGTTGCAGTCACATTTGGTTCATCTTCAGTGTCAGACTCAGAGGAGAAGTGCATAAAGGAGGCTTCAAAGATCTGATCACGGAAGCTTTGCTCAGTCGATACTGTAGGAACAGATTGACTCTCAGATTCTCGGGCAGCACTCGATTCAAGGTTGATGATGTTTGCATCTGCAGGAATAGAACCTGGAACATGGGGAGCAATGTCTAAAGCAGAAGCCTTAGCTGAGGTCTGCATAAGCTCAGAAAGTGAAACATGTACATATATATCATCCACCTCCTTCTTTACTTGAATAGGAGTGGGAAACAGAGGTTCCATTTCTTCATCTTCACTCTCGATCAGATCCAAATCAATGTAATTCAGTGGATTAGCTTCATTCATGAGCACATGCATACGTTCTTGTAGCTCATTCATGTCTTCTTCATCACCGAAATCTACAGTATATGGATGTTCCTCATATGAGACTTCACCAGTGTCATCTTCGATAGACTCGATCAATATACCACAAGAGTTTCTTCTCGAGTAGATCTTTTCTGCATAGTATTCCCTGAAGTTGGCCATTGCAAAATCTAGGAAAGCCGGGTCAACGTGCATGTGACGGACTCCTTCATTCAGGGGAACTAAGGCAGTGGATGTGTCAGTTGAAGTCTGAAAAGAGGGTACAAGAGAGAGTTGAAGGTTTAAACCAGATGCATCAGCAGCTTCTTCATTAGAAGTTCCCTCAATAGCAAGTGCCTTGGCTGCCTGTGAAAATCTAGGAAGTTTCAGATTCTCTGGCACAGGAGCAAGTTTCTTGATTGAATCCAAGGTTTCATCTACAGGCTCGTCATGAAGGAGACTGTTGACGAAAGATTCATCGTCGTCTGAGGAGTTCAGCCCATCTCCTTCTGTGAACGTATCTTCATCAAACTCGAAATCACTGTCATGCAGGGGGCTTGAGGAGTCTTGAGCACCTGTAGAATCTTTACCAGCAGGCATGGTTGTTGAAGAATTAGGTTCTTGAGAATTGTCGCCATCAGTCCCTTGATTAGTTTGAGTCTGGTCATCAGGCAACTCACTTTCTTTATCACCACCATCATCACCATCTGGTTTGTTACTAAGTTGTTTGTCTTCACCTGATTTGCTTAACAAATCCTTTAGTCTTTGAATCTCAGCTGCTTGTTCAGCAATTACAAGTGACTGTTCACTGATCTTTTGGTTAGCCACTTGCAGAGAACAATTGAGGTGATCGTTCTGACTTTGAAGATTAACAACTTCAGCTTGTAGTTCCATCATCTTCTCAGATTCAGAAACTGTTGGGCTAGTAGTCACAGTACCAGAGGGGTCAGTGGTAACGACAGCTTCTTCAGCTATGATCTCCAGAGGTCTCATATCCATATCAATCCTAAAACTGTGATCAGTAGGAGATGGAGAAACAGGTGTTGTAGCCAAAGTTGTATCCAGTTGAGTGCTAGATGAACCAACAACTTCATACTCATCAGTGGAACCGGGTTTTCTTCTGACTTGGAGTTTCTCTGTGCAGGACTTGCTTCTTACAGCTCTTACCGTGAGTAACTCAGACGATTGATTACGATCATCAGCAGTAATTGTAAGTCTGTTTAAAGTTAACTTAGGAGGAGACTTAGGAGGACTTTCAGTCTCAGCTGCAAGATCATGTGTAGAATCCTCTTGATCGAGAGACACCGAAGAGTCGTCTTCATCTAAGTCATCCTTGGACGGTTTATAGCTTTCATCCGATGATGATTGTGGTGTCAGATTCGTCGAGGCCCTGGAAGATTCTCCAGTCCTTTGCCTTTTCCGAGGGTGAACATCTGCAGTTTGAGCAGGGCTGTCATCTGAGCTTGAGGAGTCAGATTCATCATCATTGGTGTCATCACCTTCCTCAGCTTCTGAAGATAACACATTCACTGGACTCAATGAGTGTTCAACATGCTCAGACGCTTCAACATTTTCACCTTGGAGATTCCCAAGGTCTTCAGCAGCAGTAGCAGGATCTGAGATAACTGGGGCATTCAAGTCCAATTCATGGTGGACTTGAGCCGCATCAGTGGGTTCAACTTGTGCTTCATCTGCAGCTTCATCCATGTGAACATCTCCCTCAGCATCAACGGGAGCTAGTCGAGCTATCATCTCGGGAAAGAAAGGCACTTCATTCCCTTGATACTTACCTTTGTGGTACTTGCTATACGAGCCAGTGTTCATAGAACTTGTGGAGAATGTTTCTCCTTGCTTCACCAAAGTTGGGTAGTAATGGTCTAGGATGGCTTGAACAAAGCGAGGATACATCAGAAACTTCTTTTGCCTTCCAGTGGGGTGCAGGTTGGAAATCATCCACTTCAGTAGTTGATGGGAAAGATTGAAACCATCACCTGAGACGAACCCATGGATAGCACATGCAGTATCATCAATGAAATCATCTGGAGCTGCCTTGCGGTGTCCAAACGCCGCAATGAAGAAACTGATAATGAATTTCCAATTTGTCGGGAATAGAGTCTTCTGAACTTTGTTGCTGACATCAGGAAGAAAGACACCCGAATATCCCATTCTTGTGATAGTTGACTGCCACACAGCCTTAGTGAAAGTCTTGGGCTTGTCAGCATCTTGTAGATCCAGGACAGTTCTGATCTTTTCTTCAGTAATCTCAACATCAATATTCTGAATTCTAGATCTTATCACGCTTGTTCCATCATCCAATTCTGCAGATTCAGCATTGTACCAGAATGCTTCAATAATACCCTTGTAGATAACAGGGTTAATCTGCATGGCCGTTGCCCAGTTTGATTGTAGCATAAGATCAAGGGCTTGCTCGTTAGCACCTTCCCAATTTTTGTTAAATATGCACCTTCCGTTGTGCAGGCGACCATACTCTAAAGCTTCTGCAGCTTGTCTGGGAGGCATCTGCACATATAGAATTAAAAGATTACATCAAATTCAACACTAGATGAATGTCATGTCACACTAAACCCGTGATAGTGACAGAGCTTTTCATTTGAGTATTAATGACATAAACTAACTCATATAGTGCATATACTTCAAAATGATCACAAGCAACCGGAATGTCATGATTAACAAATGTAAGTACTCCAGGAAAAATAACAGTTGTGTGTAAGAAATAAAATCTGGAAAACATGGAGCCAGATCTAAATCTCCAATAACATTGACTTAATTGAATGTTTTGCATAAAAATTGAAAAATGACCCAAATGAAGATTAAGTTAACTAAATTCAGATTTGTTGGAGGGTCAAGGAGAATTTCAAAGAGAATTCTACTACTTGGTCTCAACAACAGTCACAGATATCAAGCAAAGGAGGGCTTGGCACACTGGGATCAACACCTAGTAGTTTAGGTTGTCCCAATTTGTCAAGTCAGTTCAGGGAAAGTCACATTGGGACTTGGTTCCACCCGAGCTTGTGAACTCCTAGATTTGATATCATGTGATTACAGTAAGAAATAACTTTGTTAAAACCAGTGCTTTAAATGTAAGACAGGAAAGTAGGAATATAAACAAAACTAAAATTCAAAGATCAATTAGATGCAGGTAATAAGTGTAACACTTATAAGCAAGTAAGAGATCCAAACGGGTCAATTGTTCCAATTTTATCATTTAAAGGACAAGATGTGATTATGTAAGCTTAACAGATTAGATGGAACCATTTACATGTCACATTTAATCCTAACACACAAATACAAGCATGTATGGATCAATTAACACATACCCAAATCACCAAATTCACATTTAAGCTAATACAGTCACATAAGTCACATAAAAACAATTTCATGCAAGATTTGACTTATTAAAGTCAAAATGACCAAATGAGTGTTCATACAGAGCTTAAATACCTAAGATAGTTCATATGAACCTTAGAGGCATCATAGATCACATCCTATGTATAAATGCTCTCAATTAGTCACAAAGATGGTCAAATCAACTTAGTTAGGTCAAGACATTCAATTATGTCTATCTTAGTGTTAACTGTGTCCAAGATCCTTCCACCTGAGTTATTGACCTGTTTCAGATCCATGTGGATCTTAACCAGTCTTAAACCACCAGTGTTAGGCTCAATTGGACATCAATTTACACAGAGAGAGACATACAAATACATGAAAATAAAAATAAGGTGATGCACTACCTGATTAATGACATGAATGCTTGTATTGAGAAACACATACCTTTCTGAAGATCTAATGGTGACTAAGATCTAATATAAGATGAATTGAATTTCTCAAAGACTCAGTGAGTTATCTGCTGGGATCAAGCATGTTGTATTAGAAATCAAGTAAGCATCAGATTAACTAAAATAAGATAAGGATTGCCCCTGTGTAGCCAAAACTGAGTCTTAACTCACATTGCCATTTGATAGAACAACATACCTTTTTGATGATCTATGGTTTGCTAAGATCAATGAAAAAGACGCAATGCTCTTGATCAATCTCTCAACAGTAATAAGTTCTGTTTTGTGATCAGACAAGTTATGTTAGACTTCAAAATTTTAGACAAACACATAAAGATATAGGCAATTAGAACTTAAAAGCATAACATGAGAAACTTCAAACTTAATCTATCAATGTGATTAGTGACTAGACTAATCACCAGTTATCAGCAGATTCTCAAGTTTAAGTCTCAATCAATTTGAAGTTATGGACAATCATGAATAATAAATTTTGATTGGAGACAATATAAATTCAACACAATGTGGAATTCATTAAGTCAAGCCAATCATGAGAGAAAAATAAAACTGAAACTTCAAAGTTGTTAAAATTAAACTCACAGGCATATTTAAACAATCAGATTTGAGTTAACTAAACTGAATCGACAGTAGCCACATTGAGTTCTATCATACCAACCAAAGTTCCAAAATTGACAATTTAAAACAGAAAATTAAATTCAAGATTCCTAAGTATTCATATAACAGAGGATTACTACTTATATAGCTCATAGATAATTTATTCAAACAAACTTTCAACGTTCAAACTAATTAACTAGAACAACAAAAGCAACCAACTGTCATAGAACATAAAGGAATTTTTCATGTTCAAAACACATTCAAACACAACTCTGTACACAATATTCTCGGGTTCAAAATTGTAAATGAGAATTTAGATTCACATACCTCTGACTTGAGCACAAGTGTATTAGGATCAAGTAAAGATGAAAGAAATCTGGAATTAACATCAAATTAAAGCATTAGAACCCTAAAACATATGAGAACCGAACCTACGGCTCAACAACAACACCGAACCCAAAATCTACACAAGTATATAAAACCGAACCTGTGATTGCAATGAGAGTGTGCTAGTCAACCCTAATCGCAATGAGATCAACAGATTTGAGAGAAAAACGAGAGATTTTGATCGAACAGTGGAAGAGAGGGAGTCGCCGGTTCGTTTTTGAGAGCGAATGTGTGTTTTGAAAGCGTGAAAGAAGAAATAAGACAAGTCTCCTTTATATAGTGTAGGGTTTAGCGGACTTGTAAATATCTGAATTTAAACAAGTTCGCTAAGACTGTCTCAAAGTCCGCTAAGAATTAGCAGACCGAAACAAGTACGCTAAAGGAGAAACAAGTTCGCTAAGGCCTCAGATGAAGTACGCTAAGCCTAAATGAAGTTCGCTAACCCAGGAAGTTCGCTAAAGCTAAATCAAGTACGCTAAGCCTAAGAGAAGTTCGCTAAGTTTAATGAAGTTCGCTAAGGCTAAGGACAAGTACGCTAAGCTTGAGAGAAGTTCGCTAAGATAGGAAGTTCGCTAAGGCAAAATCAAGTACGCTAAGGCCAAAACAGAACTTGATACAGAAAAATTTCTAAGTAAAAAAGAAGTTCGCTAAGGTATAAACAAGTTCGCTAAGAACAGTTTTAACCTTAGTAGACATAAAATGCAAGTGGAGAAGTTCGCTAAGGCAAAATCCTTCTTAGCGGACTTCTCAAACACTTAACCAAAAATAAATCAACACAAAGGAGAAGTTCGCTAAGAACAAGTTCAACTTAGCGGACTTCTCAACATACAAAATACTCAAACAAAAGAAAACAAGTTCGCTAAGAACAATTTGTTCTTAGCGGACTTCATGAAAAACACCAAACAATTTAAAATATTTTCTAAGTCCAAAAATTTACCAAAATATAAAAATTTACCATTTAACTACAAAACTTAAAAAGAGAACAACAAAATGCATGCCTGCCACCAGTAACCTACCAGGAAGATAAATTTTGAATTTATAACACAATTACCAGTTAATTTCAACAAATTTGATGATGACACACCTAGTACCTAAATTTGACTTTTATCGGTCAAAATTCCACCCGAACTCAAAATTTCCAAATTTATCCGAATTGGGTCAATTTTCCACCCGAACTCAAGAATTCATTTTCTTTCAAGTTGGTTAATTTCAAACCAATACCATGATTAATTTTAGTACAAGTTGGTCAATTTTTCACCAAACTTGGAGATTCTAGCACATTGGCTTTGATAATTCACATATTTTTGTATGGTCGTGGTCAGACATGTTTAGAATCATACCGATCAATTACGTGATCAATAACACTTACAATTCAAATCACCTTTCGGATCTGGTACCCTAAATCAGATTGTCGGTATTGTTTGTCCACTTAAGCTCAAACAAGGTAATTTTCAACTTGTCTCATGTGATGTATTTTATCATGTTTTCTGCTCAGTTCAGAGAAATAATTTGTGGGGACCTTATTAGGTTGGAAGTTAACAGTATTCTACCAATCATCAAATAGTTTTTCAGATTCAATCACACATTTAAAAGTAATCTTTCCCCCTTTTCTTTAGTGTTAAGTGACTTATTTCATGGATATAGTCATGAAATCATGATAACCCTTCTTTCATGACTATAGATGAATGATTTTTGATGGGGTGAGAGAGTCAAGGTCAGAGTTTCCTCAGCAGATGACTTCTCACTTTATTTTATGGAATGATGGAGCGTGAGAACACAAGGTCAGTGATTTCTCACAGCAGATGTGTCTCAGCTTTATTTATGGATGAGACTCAAGGTCAGAGTTCCCTCAGCAGATGAGTCTCATGTATTGGTTTTGAAATAAGTCAACTTAATACTGAAGAAACAAAGGATGTGTGATTAGAGTTTTCTTACTAGTACTAATGAGAAGGGCAAATTTAAAGAATATGCCACTGTTTAAACTTCCGAGGTCCACATTTCTCAATGAAATTAGTGTGTTATCACAGAGACTTGTTTACTTCTCAGTATGTTGAGCCTACCAACACATCAAATGATAGAGTTACCGGTCGATTGGATCATATCCTATGGTTAGATCAACAAGACCAGAATCATATCATGTTCCTTACATATTGTCCGACCACAGACCAAAGGTTTTAGCTTTTTCAATGTTTTTGGTATTTTCTGCTATTTTTACTGCACATGAGTATAGACAAATACTAAACAATTACAGAATTGACACTATTTTTGGTTTTATCTTCCACAGATGCAGGCACGGCAGACAGACTCAAAAACAAGCAAATTGAATGAAAAGAAATTCCTTAGGTCATAAATCATTTTGACTCGAGACACAAACATACTGAAATATTTTTCTCAGCCAAAACAAGTCAAACAACATAGGAACAGACTCAAGTGAGTCAAAAGCGAAATAAAAGCACTAACATAAGATAAAATAAGACAAACATCAATAATGCAAAACAAGCAAGAAGTGTAAAATCTTTTTGGTGATTTTAGTGAGAGGAATGCAAGACTTAGGATATATTCACAGAAAATTCACAAAAGAAAGCAACCTAGAGAGCAAGGCACTAACGTATCAGAGAGCAAGAAGTTCTAGTCCTAGTCAAAGTTGATCATTCCTAGAGAGGTAACCAGAAAGTTGAACCTAGACATATCAAATGACTTAGTGAAAAGGTCAGCTAACTGATTTTCTGAATCAATCTGAACTAAGGTGACTAGTTTCTTCTCAGCACAGTCCCTAATGAAATGGTGTCTAATCTCTATATGCTTAGTCTTAGAATGCTGAATTGGATTTTTAACAATACATACAGCAGCAGAATTATCAATATGAATAGGAGTACTCATGAAATTCAAACCGTAGTCCAGCAATTGATTCTGGATCCAGAGAACTTGAGAGCAGCATGATGCAGCAGCGATGTACTCCGCCTCGGCAGTTGAAGTGGACACCGTAGTCTGCTTCTTGCATTGCCACGACACGAGTCGGTTTCCCAAAAACTGAGCTCCACCCGTTGTAGACTTCCGATCGAGTTGACAACCAGCATAGTCACTATCTGAGTAGGCTCTAAGATCAAAGGCTGAATCTTTTGGATACCATAGCCCTCGGTTGGGATTCGACTTCAAGTATCGAAAAATTCTCTTAACCGCAGTCAAATGTGATTCCTTTGGTTTGCTCTGAAATCTTGAACAGAGACAGACTCCAAACATGATATCGGGACGACTTGCCGTCAAATACATCAACGACCCGATCATTGAACGGTATAAGTGCTCATCCACCGAGATACCATGAGCATCAGTATTCAGTCTGTGACGAGTTTCCACTGGTGTAGAAAATCCTTTAGAGTCGTGAAAACCGAACTTCTTCAGAATTTCTTTAACATATTTCCCTTGGCTGATTAGTATGCCGTCTGGCGACTGTTTCACTTGAATTCCTAGGAAAAATGTCAATTCACCCATGGCACTCATCTCAAACTTTTTCTTCATCAAGTCCTCGAATGCATGACACAAATTCACATTCGTTGACCCAAAAATGATATCGTCAACGTATACTTGAACCAACAGCATATCCTTCCCGACGTGTCGAATGAAAAGAGTCTGATCAATAATACCCCTCTTATATCCATTTTCCAGCAGATATGTTGACAATGTCTCGTACCACTTCCTCGGGGCTTGGTGCAGACCATAAAGGGCCCTGTCAAGTTTGTAACATTTGTTTGGAAATGACTTGTTCACAAACCCTGGAGGTTGATGTACGTACACGTCCTCATCCAGCTCGCCATAAAGAAATGCGGTCTTAACATCGAGTTGGTAAACCGTGATGTCCATAGACGCAGCATATGCTAAGAAAATCCGAATGGCTTCTAGACGAGCGACAGGTGCATAGACTTCGTCATAATCAATGCCGTCTTCTTGCATGTACCCTTTCACTACTAATCGAGCTTTGTTTCTTATGATTATTCCACGGTCGTCTCGTTTGTTCTTGAAAATCCACTTGACCGGTATGGGTTCAACACCCTTTGGAGCTTCAACAAGATGCCAAACATTGAGCAGTTTGAACTGAAGTAACTCTGCTTGCATGGCTTCAATCCAGTTGTCATCTTTGAGAGCAGCAGCAACTGAAGTTGGTTCTTCTTGAGATATGAAGCATGAAAATAGACACGAGTTAACATGTTCTATTTGACTTCGGGTGATCCTTTTGTCTACGGGGCCTATAATCTGGCTTGTTGGATGAATTTTGTGAACCCTTGATTCTTCAACAACGGTGTCTTCGATGGTAGATTCAAGGTTCCCAATTTGCAGATCATTTCCCGGGACCTCACCGGTTTCAATTTCAGCTTCAACTTCTGAATCAGAATCATGATCTTCAGGAGCAGTTTCCACGTTGGTTTCCCCCTGAACTGCTGCAGGTGCTGGTTCTGTTTCTACAATAACTGGATCTGGCACTGGAATTACTGTTTCATCAGGAGTTGCTGATGAAGATGATTCTCCGGATCGATTTACTGATTCACTCGACTGATTTCTCCATGTTAGATTAGGAGGGTCTGCTGAATAGATAGTTCCCAAAATCGATGAAGAAACAGGAGCAAAAGTGTCAAAAGTCGGAAAGTCTTCCTCACGAGCATCAGCATCTGAGATAGTATTTCCTGAAACACCAGAATCAACAATATTAAATGTAGAAGAAAGAGAGTCAAGGTCATACATGCTATCTGAATCAGGTTCTCGAGGGATCCGAGTGTGCTCGTTAAAATTAACATTGCACGACTCCATGATCACTTGAGTTCTTTTGTTGTATACTCGATACGCCGCTGAGGACATAGAATATCCAACAAAATAACCTTCATCTGCCCGAGGGGAAAACTTGGCTAACTGATCAGACTGTATAAGCACAGTGCAAGGACATCCGAACGGTTTAAGTCTTGTTAAAACAAGCTTTTTGTTTAGAAAACAGTTCGAACGGCGTCTTGTTAGCATGCTTGACCAAGAGCGTTCTGTTCAGAACGTAGCACGCAGTGTTCACTGCTTCTGCCCAAAAAGAGAGTTTAAGGTTAGAATCAGCAAGCATGGTTCTGGCAGACTCGATGATGGTTCTATTCTTCCGTTCCGCTACACCATTTTGCTGTGGCGTGTACGGTGAACTGAACTGTCGTGTGATGCCTTTCAAATTACAAAAAGCGTCAAATGTTTGATTCTTGAACTCCGTCCCGTTATCTGATCTGATTATCCGAACCCGCTCTCTGCTGGCGTTTTCAATGCGAGTAACGAAATTCTTCAATATCTCAGCTGTCTCAGATTTTTCTCTCAGGAAAACCACCCACGAGTATCTGGAGTAGTCATCAGTAACCACGAGGCAATAAGATTTTCCCCCTAAGCTCAAGATGTTCACTGGACCGAAAAGATCGAGATGGAGTTGCTGAAGAATTGTCGTCGTTCTACCAGGTGGCTTCGGCTTGTGAGACGTCTTGTGATGTTTTCCTTTGGAACACGCAACACAGTTATCGACATGCACGAATTCTTTCTCCGGTAGCCCAATAACGTGTTTTCCTCTTACGAGTCGATTCATGTTCCGAAAGTTGACGTGACCCATACGCCGGTGCCATATGGTTGAGTCTTCTTCCGATGCCTTTACTAGAAAACAAGCGATTGAATTTGCAGGTTTTGCTTCCGCCATATCCAAAGCATACAAGTTTCCTCTTCGATGTGCTCGAAACAAGATCTGATCTTCAGGTATCTTGAGACCAGGCTTCAGAATTAGACACTCACGATCGTTGAACACCATCGGCATTTGGTTATCGCAGATTTGCGACACACTGAGTAGGTTGAACTTCAGATTCGATACGAGGTTTACCTAATCAAATGAAATTTCTTCGTTTGTTAAGAGACCGTTTCCTATTATTCTTCTGCCATACACATCTCCCCCAAAGGCAACAGAACTACCGTTAGATATTGTTTTGACATCATACAGCAAGTCCTTGTTCCCGGTCATGTGCCTGGAGCACCCGTTGTCCATGTACCATGTGTTTACAGCTTTCCGGGTACGTCCCTGCACAAGTAAAGAACTCGATTAGTCTAAAGGGACCCGGTCATTTTGACCTTGGGTCTTCTTGATAATCGGTTTCTTCACAGTTGACAAAGATGGTGCGGATGAAGACGATGGAGCTGATGGAATAACTGAAGATGGAACGAAGGTGGTTGCAGGCCTTGGAGGTCTCATTGGCCTATGAGACGGAAATGGCCTTGGTATAAAGCCGGGTCTTGGCCTTGGGTTCCATGACCTGAATGGAGTCAGACTTGGTGCATTCATCCTTGGTGGTTGTCTGATGTGTGGCTGGCTTGCATACAGACTTCCCCCTAAGCCTTGTGGTAGATACAGGGCTTGACTCGGAATGTACGGTTGGTTGGGATAAGATTGTTGGAACATAGAATCATCCCGCAATTCCATGAAGTCTTCACTGCAATTACCGTAGTTTCTCAAGTGGAGGTGTGTACTCTGACCAGCAGTTGCTTGTTGCTCATAATAGTGTACAGGTGGCACTTGTGCGTTGCCATAGGTGTTGTAACCTTGGTTGTAGATACACACCATTGCATCGTGATGAGGATTGCCACAGATAGCACAACCATTTTGCACAGATGGTGCATTTGGAACAACAAAAGCAACATTTTCATTAACAGGAACCACAGATGATGGTTCAACAGATGAAGCAGCAGGAGTCTTCTCATCATCAGTAACAACCTTCTTCTTTCTTCTTCTAGTTCTTCTTCTTTTCCACAACAACAGCTTCAGCACTTTCTGTTATTGGAGCAGAAGGCTCTACCACGATCAATGCAGACTCAACAGTTGGAGAGGAGGTTGTATCAGTTACCTTTGCAACACCTTTCATCTTTGGTTTGACATTCTTAACCATTACAACTTTCGAGTCGACAGCTCCAGTGGGAGCAGAACTTTCAACAACAGCTTTTGATTTGCTTGAATGAGGAGATTTCCCAGCATGTGGTGTTGATGTAGAGTGAGTTTCAGTTGAGGCACTTGATATAGACTTCACCTTACCATCGGTGATCACAAGACCAGCTTGTGTGTGCATGACAGTCTTACCATGTTTGAGTGCCATTTCAGCAAATGCACGATTGAACTCATCCTCATTTACATCAGACTAATCAGTGAATCCCTTGTTGGAATTCTGCCTAGGCTTTCGCCTTCGTGTGGTCTTAGCTCGTTTTGGAGCAACAGTGGGTTTTAAAATTTCGTAGTTGTCGTCAAACAAAAACGATTGACCATCCACGGCAGATGTTTTCAACAAATCAAGGAATTCATGTTCAGCTGCCTCTTTAGTTAGAGTCTCAGAAAAACTAGTATCAACACCTTTCAAAATATCAGGATTGACTTCCTCAAAGTGAAGTGCGACATCGGTTGGTGGGAGATCAGATCCACTCGTGTGGGTAGAGAGCTGATCTTCCATCTTTTGGATTTCGGAAGCACTTGGAACCAACTCGGGATTAATGAATTTTAAATGACTCTTTGAGTTAATCTTGGTCAACTCGGGAACTCTATAATAGTTATGGTTAAGCGGATGCTCTGCCGCACTATCATCAATTTCCCTTGTCAAGCCAAGTCCAGTTTTAAGTCTAGCAAAAATATCACGGCCAACAGTGTTGCCAAGTGTTGCCGGATTGAGTTTTAACAAATCAATGGTTTCTCGAGCCTGAGCATAGCTCGTCCTCAGAGAAGTTAGTTTTTCCAAAAGATTTGTTATTTGAATAGTTAGAGTTGTTTCCGTGTGCTTCATGACCTCAATGTCATCTTGTAAAGACTTGATCTTAATCAAAAAGTCTTTCTCATTTTCTTTCAATTTCTCAACTTGGCTCTCACTCTCTTTCGCCTTACCAACCAATTCAAGGTTGTAAGGGCGATAGCGAGCTACAGCCTCAATACATCTATCAGAACATAAAGCAGATTTTACCTCATCAGGGATGGTTTCGCGTTGGAGTTCTACAAGCCTCTTACTTGCCTCAGATTCAACTTCAGATGAGCTCACTTCAGTAACAGTTCCATTTTCTTGAGCATTGTCTTCAGTCAGATCATCAATTCCAGCCATTAAGCAGAAGTTAGTTGGAAAGAGAGGGTCAATTGTGTTAGACACATCTATCTCTCCATCATTTGCCTTCACTACAAGTGCATAGTTTGTCTGGCTAGAAGACGGATTCTGAGACGAGGAGGTCCAGTTGTAGTTGGAGTCTTCAAGCGATACCAACACCTTGTTGCTTTCTTCCGACCTTTGTGGTTGTTGAGAAGATGACGATCCACGTTGAGAGACATTTGAGCTAGTGCCCAGTGGCTTCTGGAATGATGAACTGCCTTGTTTCTGATAAGATTGGGTAACACCACCACCCTGCTTTTGATGAGTTTGGTTACTTCCACCAGAATTGGATTGCCCGTTCCACGTCCTTGGCTTAGGACATTCACGTGCAAAGTGACCCATTTCTTGACAGTTGTAACATTGCACTTTCGACTTGTCAAAGCCGATGTTGGTGTTTGAGGGAGCTTGAAAAAGCTTGCTTCCAGTCTTCTTGAAGAACTTTCGAGTTCGGGCAGCTATCATAGCCATTTGCCATTTAATGTCGATCTCTTCGAGATCGTCAGCAGAAACTTGGTCAAGGTCTTCTTGACAGACGGTCATAGACTCAAGACTTCCGGACATCTGAGAATTCATGCAAGCCAGAAAAGCGTTGCACAAGTCGGAATCCATGCTTGTGTTCGGTTGAGTTACAGGAGATGATTGTTGAACGAAGTAACCAGTTGGAGATTGTTGCACAAAAGTCACATTTGGAGTCTGACCGGTGACGGGAGCAATGACAGCTTCAGTTGGAGGAGCAGCTGGAACAGAAGTAGAGACAGGTGGGCTTTGACTTGCAGGAACAGAGAACTGGAACTCATCATCTAGGTCTGGAGCAATGAACGCAGCATTGGGAGCAATCGAAGAACTCCTAACAGTCACAGCACCCATGAGAGACTTTCCGTTGCGCTCAACGGCTCGAACTTCATACTCACGAACCTTGTCGATCATATCCATATAGTCGGCAGTAGAGAGATCATTACTGTCGATCAAGTAAGTCACATATGAAGCGAACTCTTGAGGAAAGGAGTGAAGGATCTTCTTGATGATGGCACTGTTTTCAGGTCGGATGTCCTTTGTCGTCATCTCAGTGATTATGCGGCAGAATCGATTAACATGTGTTTCAAATGATTCGCCTTGCTTATGAGAGAACGTGTTGAACGCCAACTTGATCTTATCCAATCGTCTTTCCTTAGTAGCCGGGTTGCCCTCATACTTCTTTTCCAACCCTTCCCAGATTTCATGAGCCGATGTGGCAGCACGAAATTGGTATTGCAACTCATCATTGATAGCCATCTTAATGCAACCAAGTGCACGCATGTCAGTTTTCAATTGAACCTTTTCAGCAGCATCCAACTTGTTTATTGGTTTGGGAATCATCTTCTTAAGTGGAGGATCAGCACCAGCGACAACAGCAGCTGCAGTGCCAGCAGCAGTAGCCTCTTCCACTTCAAACACAGCAGGACCTTCGACTACAGAAGTCAACAGGTCAAAGTCAATGAATTTCAAGTAAGATAGGATTTTCGCCTTCCAATCATCGAAGTCACTTGCCCCCATGAGTTTAGGAGGCCTATTGTTGTCTTGAGTGGCAGGAGTGAAGTGATCCGACATGTTGAAATGATCAACACTTGTCAATTTCGAGACAAAGTAAGCGAACGGGTCAAACGAGTCGAAATCGGTTCACTTGCTTGCAAAGTAGTAAATTGCTTGAAAATATCCAAATCCTACAAGACCAACAATAATAAACATCATTAGTCATTCATAAATGAGATTTCAGCAAAAAATTTGAAAAGTCAAATTTTCAGACTTAGCCAAATTTTGAACAGCTTGTTCTTGAGCAAATTCAAACTCAAAAATCAATGTTGACAAAATCAATATTTAAGATCATGAATAGTTTCGAAATTCATGTAGGAATACATTACTCAACTGTCATGAACTCCAAAAATCACTCTAAATGACCTAAATCAATGGAATAGTACGTTTATGTGAAGAACACCAAAAATCACCACTTTTAGCCTCTAAAATCTTCAATACTTGATGTTTTTGGGAGAAATCAGTGGCTATAGATTCGGTTTTAGTAGTCTAACACTCGCCATTTATCAATTTTAGCATAGATTCAACAGAAAAACGAATTTGAAAATTTATCTCAAGAACAGGACTTAAGCAAATAAGCGATGTTCATGGCTGAAATCTGAAAATCGGACCATTTTGCTTGAGATTTTCAGAAATCTGAGTATGGCATTGAGTTTATTGAGTGATTTCTACCAAGAATCAACTCAAACAACAAGCAAATCCATCCAAAATCGACAACTCATATGAGATTTTCTCCATTTTGAGAAAACCTTCAAAAATGAAGAACAAGGCTCTGATACCAATTGTCAGGACCAGATTTGAGCAACATTGTTCTCATATGATTCATCACACAAGTGCGGAAATCATGTGTGATGGTCGATTCCGGATGGATCAGCATCAATGCACACCCATTGATGATTCCTAAAGCTCAAGAACACACACTAACACCAAGAACACACACACAAAGGCTCTCTGTAGGAATAATAGTCCTTTCAAGCGTTGCCTATAGGGTTTTCTCAATGGTATTTATACTACTAGAGAACCTGGGACAAAAGGAATGTTTGACACAACACAATCATTACCTAGAATTCAGCAAAATATTCTAACAGGAGAACAAGTTCGCTAAGACTTAAATGAAGTTCGCTAGCACTTAACAAGTCCGCTAACAAGTACGCTAAGTAGTAACTAGTCCGCTAACAAGTACGCAAGTATCAACAAGTCCGCTAACAAGTACGCTAAGCATAATCAAGTTCGCTAACATGAACAAGTACGCTAACAAGTTCGTTAAGAACAAATTAAGTACGCTAGGAACAAAACAATTCTGCTAAGTAAACAAGTTCGCTAGGAATAAACAAGTCCGCTAAGATAACATTCAAACAAGTACACTAAGAGTAAATCAAGTCCATTAAGAGCATAAGTAATAAGTCCGCTAAGAAGCATAACAAGTACGCTAACATTTACACAAAGTTCACCAAGTACATATCAAAAGACAATTACAAAATAAAGTATCAATTACATGATAAGAAAACAATAAGTTTGTGTTGCTAACAAATAGGTTCTAACAAAAACCCTAATTCCGACGAGATTTGAAAATCATGAAAATCACATTTTCCTAAATGGTACGTAAGGCATCATTTTCTAAGAAAGAGGCTAGGAAGCCTTAGAGATTTGTGCTCAAGTGCGTGCTGTTTAACGAGGACGAAGCAATTGAAATAGGCAACAATTAAGAAACAATTTTCTGGACAAAATAAGCAATTAGGCACATTGCACATGAGGCACTCATGCCGGACACCTAAGGCAATAGTCTAGGTCAAACCAGAACTAATAACCTAGATCCCTATAGCCGTGGCTCTGATACCAATCTATCACAGCCCAACCGACGGCGGAATTTGTCGGGGCGCGAAGATTGTCCAAAAGCACACAACACTAAATTTAGGTTGCGATATTCATAAAAGTTACCCATTTCATAGCAAATGAACAACGTACAATCCAAGTCATAACATACGATAGTCAAACACATAACATAAACTAAGCATGAGAGTTTATTATTTAATTAGGTCTCTCTAAAGCCGATGCAATCCTATGGTGATGATATCCAAGTCAAACTGCATTACCTGCAACATGTTATAAACAAAGTCAACTAAAATAATTGGTGAGAATTCATAGGTTTAGTGAATACGCTCAAAAGCATGCGTACGAGTTTAATAAAATGATAATTGATATAATGATAATTGGTAAAATGATAATTGATAAAATGATAAGTTAACGTAATCCAACCCTTGACAATTAGGCTTTCAATCACAAGGCGCCACACGCGAGGCAGGCCAAGTGGGCTTGTCAGGCCAATAGATCTATTATCGTAACCCCGGCATGATTAATGTTAATGATTACATTCATCGTTCCATCGTTCAATCGTTCAATCGTTCAATCGTTCATCGTTCAACCAACCAATCAAAATAATCATACAAGTTTCAAGTAATCATCGAACATAGAATACGCATGTGAAAATATGTTTTGATAAATGATACATGTTGCACCCCAAAAACATTTAAGTAAAAAGGGGCTATGAAAACTCACATGATAGTGAAAGTGTCGAGAGTAAAACCGAAGAATAGCGGCGCGAATCAAACCCGTAGATCACCTTTACAATCGAACGTGATGGAAAGCATACCGACAAATAGATAAATAAATAAATATCAAAGTGAATAATCGTACAACTCGTCATGACACGACGGATTCGATCGGATACGCGACTCGTTGGTGGAGTATTTAATGATATGAAAATATAGATAATCAAGTGGCCAAACCCAAATCTAGGTTAAGCATTTAACAAATAAATTATTTATTTAACTATAAAGCATTACAACGTCTCAACTTTATTATTTTCTATAAAATCAACCGAACCATATTTAATCATAAACTAAATTAGGGTTGATCTATACATATATAACTACCAAAAATTTAAAGGTATAACTCCAAAGTTAACCCAATGATTTACTTAAAATGATTTATTTTTAAATCCCAAAAATACTAGTTATTTTAATTAAATATTTAGACAACCAAGATTTTATTCAAGACATGGCAAAACCCTAGATCTATGTCCAACATCATGTTTCATACAAGAATCAAAACAATAGATTAATAATCTCATGATTTAGTCAAGTTCTAATCAAGATCTACTAAGATCTATTTATGAGAAAATAGAGAAAATACATAAAAATCACCATTTCTCCCATAAAAACCCTAGATTTATGTTTATGATGATGATCCTCCTAACCCAAGCCCTAGATCTACCATTTAAAATGGTGTCTATATCAAGATCCAACAAGGTTAATTTGATAGAACTTAGATCTACGAAGATCCTTCGAAGAAAATTAAGAAAAAGATGAACTTTTTGTATAAAAATCAAGTTTTTATAACCAAAACACTAGATCTATCAATTATGGTATTCATCCATGGCAAAACATGCATAAAAATTGGTTCTTTTTCCAGCCATGACATAGATCTTACAAGTTCTTTAAAGATCTAATAAGATCTCAACAAAAAGTGTTATAAAAATCCATAAAAGTTGATAAAAATCCATTATTTTTGTTCAAAATCACTAGATCTAGCTTTGGGATGCAAGATCTAGGTTTAGATAAGCATAAAGGTTGGATCTTGATGATGGGGGATAAAGGATTCAAGAAGATGGAGGTTGGGTTTGATGGATCTAACCTTTTTGGTGGAAAACCGACACTAACCGAGGCTCGAAATCACCAATTTTAGCTCCAAAAACTTCAAGAAACTTGATCCTCTCTCTCTATGTGAAATATGGAGGCTAGAATGAGAATAAGATGTTAAATACCAAGAATTAGGGCTGAAAACGCGGTTTTCCGTATTTGCCCATTCGCGAGTGTCGTGTGTACTGTTTTCGCTCTAATTTCTTCGTTCTAGCTCCGATTTGACCCCCGTTTTTTTCTATATTCCTCATTTTAAGCCCTCTACCACACTAACCACATTTAATCCACTCAAATTGATATAAAATATGCCTCATAACGATTAATGGTTGATAAAATATCATACAAAAATGCATTTTTGGTCGGTTTTGTCATTTTTTATCACTTTTAAGCAACTCACCAACGTTTTACGATCCGATCAAGTGATCATATGACTCATAAACATGATAAAACTGGTATACGACACTCAAAATTGTGATCTCCCGGTTAAAATCGAACTCGCGCGGTATTTACCGAACTTTCACCGTTTTCGTTCTAGACTTTGAATTCACACCAACCTTCACTTGTATTTACTTGTGTGTGTAACTAGTATTACACACAAGGTTCATACATGCTCAGATTGATCAAATTCCCGGTTGAACGTAATTCAACGACGTGTTCGCATAAAATTCGAAATAGAGGCAAATCGAACATCAAATCGATCAATAAACATGATAATGGATCCAATAACATAAAATTAGGTAAATAAACATGAAAATCGATCAATACCCATATATTTGATTATCAATCATCGAATCGGGTCACAATACGGATAAAATCTGACAATCGGAAAAACCCGGAATGTTACAGTCTCCCCTACTTTAGAAAATTTTGTCCCGAAATTAAAATCAAGAAGACTGAACGAAAAACTGAGGGTATTTGGCTTTCATCTGGTCCTCACGCTCCCAAGTGAACTCTGGTCCACGTTTAGACTACCAACGAACCTTAACTAGTTTCTCAATGAAATGCATAGACTTCGTCGATCTGAATATCCTCAAGCGGAACATGAAGGTTAGAGATGTTACAATAAACCCAGAATGTTCACCCCGACCAAGGATACGGTACAGCCTGTGATACGATCGTATTCCCTATCATGATACGGTCGTATTACCTTTAAGACTTAGAAAATTTTAAAGATTTTCTACCCTTAGTCTCCGGTAACGACCACGCTTCGGTTAGAGATGTTACAATAAACATCCAGCTGGATAAGCTAAGCATCATTGAACCAAATAAAGATATGCCTGATTATGTGACTGAGAACGGATCAGGAACAATGGGTCTTGATCCAGACATATGCTTCAGGGACCACGCAAAAGAAATGAAGTACCTCGTGCTCAATCAAAGACACAAATACTTAGATATCGCTATGAGGTTCTTCCTCTACCTAATCAACATAAATCCAGTCACGCTTCCTGAAGTTAAAGCGGTGAAAACAAGGCTCAAAGGCTCAATTGAAGAACTGATGGACCACAGGAGATTCTACAAACAGCTACATAGGGAAAGAACCATCTCAATCACTCGGAAATTCATAGTCAATAACTTTTCGGGAGAACCTATGTAACAATTATGAGTGCAAAATTGTCTAAGTATTTATGTTGATCAATGAAATGATATTTTATTTTATTTACTTTCTTCAAACACTTAGGAGAAATTGTTAAGACAATCCAATGTAATAGCTAAGAAAAAGTACTAGAAGAAAACTAAAAAGGATAAATGACAAAAACAAATAACAGAATCTATTAATTAACAAATTCTGTCACTTCACAGAGTTTCGGTGAAGATGAACACAAAGCTCTGTGACTTCTTTATGAAACCTCAAATCACATAACTCAGTGTCACGCTTCTAATGGGAAGCAGTTACGGTCCTAACAAAAATCTCGAAGAAGTTCGAGATTAACAGAATACAAGAAGATTCAGAGAGTAAATTAGATAAAGACAAAAGACAAAAACTTTTTATTTAAAGCGGGTACCTCATTAAAGAAAATATGGCTAAAAAGCGATAAAATATGATTGAAAAGCGATAAAATATTTAAAGCAGGCCAAGATAGCTCCTAGAGCTCAACCGTCATGAGGTGATAGATTTCTAAGTCTTAGGCTAAAATATAGCAGGCAATTAAGCAAAAACACAAGCACATAACACAACCACACATAATATGTCATGGCAAGCACTTATAAAGTAAACACATTACTAACATATAAGATACATCTCATGGCCTTTGGGTCATCCTTCAACAATTCATACATAGAAAATGCTCTCACGGGGTCCTCTCATGTACGCCACCTTCTCCATCAGTGATTTGCAATTCAATTTGAAATATCCAATCTCACAACACCTTAACACCTCTTATAAACCGTAACCGTGCAATCCGATGCAATGTGCCCTAAACCTCCACACTGATAGCACCTAACTACTTCGTAACAACACTCACTCATTCATCTTACTGCACGTCCTGCACTGGAGCACAGTCTCCTTTATCTTTCTTCTCTGGTACTGCCTGCAAACCCTTTGAACCTCCCGTAGACTCGGTCCACTTTCTCTTCTAGACGTCATGGCCCATGATCAACATCATCCAAGCTTTTAGGATAGCATCGAATACAACTTTTCCCTTTTGTGGCAAGATTCTATTTGTCCAAAGAAAAGCCACCCTCCAACTTCACCGAATATGTGCATTTGCTTGAAGCACCACTACTTAGATGGAATGGAACATGTAAAACAGACTAGTCTCAAAGGTAAACTTGAGGTGAAAAAAGGAATATACGAGGAAGAGATAGGATGAGGAAAGCCGATTCCACGATGATTATTAGGCAAGAAGAAATATAAAGCTTTAAGTGGCTCTACTAGTCTTAAAGTCAGAAAAATAAACACAAAACAAAGAGGGAAACAAGTATGACCACAAGTATTGTGTTCTATATCAAAACATAAAATGTATTCGTGACTTTCAAAAATTATCTTTTTAATGATGTAGATTAAACATGATATCAATGTTATAGGATTACTTTTGGTCCTCAAAACCGGCTTTCATAAAAAACCAAAAACAAAAAAATTAACTATATTACATTATAAAATTTTGCATTTTTGTGGTATTAAATCTATTGCCAGTTATTATTTGTGCTTCACATGCATATCATATATTTGCTTGCATAAATAAAACTATTCATTCGAAAGAAGCAAATCTCATTGACTGGAACGTTTCAAGTAGAAGGAGATACAAGCAACGCTTGCAACCACTGCTGCACTTGCCAAAATCCCAGTCTGGATATTATAATTCGATTTTTTTAAGGTCTGTTCTTCCATGACCGTTCCTAATTCTGAACCCTCTTCTCTATTTGGTCGACCGAAACCAGGGTAGTAGTCTAAATGCAATCTCAACACCTAAAACAAATACGGATGTAAAAAGATATTATATACACAAAAAAAAACGTATTATTCATTCCCAGGTGGCATTATTCAGAGGGTTAAAAAGAATAACTTCAATCATTAAGGGTGCGTTTGGTTATGGAAAACGTTTTCTAGTTTTCCATTTTCAGTTTTTTAGAAAATGAAATGGGTTTTCCATCTCTAGAAAACACATGAAATTTTTTGAAAACGCGTTTAAACCAAAAAAATGCGTTTTCCATTTTCCAAAACAGAAAACTAGAAAACGAAAACGGAAAATGGAAAACAAAAAAAAAGTGTTCTCCAATTTTAGTTTAAAAGTTAGAAAACACCGTTTCTGTTTTCCTGGAAAAATTTTCTAGAAAACTACAATTTGAATGCGTTTTCTGTTTTCCATGTTTTCTTAGAAAACAGAAATGGAAAACATGGTGTGTTTTACACAACCAAACGCACCCTAAGGGGCATTTAGTTGTAGGGTGCGTTTGGTTGTGGAAAACACCCCATGTTTTCCAAAAATGTTTCCAAGAAAACATGGTAATCAGAAAACGTGATCACATTTCAGTTTTCCAAAAAAGTTTTCTAAGAAAATGGAAGATGGTGTTTTATACTTTTTAAATTAGTAGCTTAGAATGGTTCTCAAAATGGTTCTCAAATGATCCTCTCCCTATATATATATATATATATATATATATATATATATATATATATATATATATAGTGAAAAGTTCATTGTAGACACCCTCATAAGTGTAGACATGTAGACACCCTTTTTCACCATTAGATCTCTTGATCTAGTGGTTGTGATTAATTTCATTTTTTCCTTTTTCTAATTGTTCAGAGCATTTCACATGTGAAAAAGAGCTATTTCACATGTGAAAGTGTCTACAATGAACCTCACCCTATATATATATATATATATATAGGGAGAGGATCATTTGAGAACCAATTTGATTTGAGAACTAAAAAGAACTAATTTGAGCCACATGTTTATTACATGTATCCCCCCTCCCATGAATGAATTGTAGTGGTCCCCCCCCCCCCCCCCCTTGAAATTTGTGGTTGAGATTTAGTTCTCAAAATTTCTCAAAATAAAAAGTTCTCATTTGAACCTAACCCTATATATATATATATATATATATATATATATATAGGGTTAGGTTCAAATGAGAACTTTTTATTTTAAGAACTTTTGAGAACTAAATCTCAACCACAAATTTCAGGGGGGCCACTACAATTCATGGGAGGGGGGATACATGTAAATAAACTTGTGGCTCAAATTAGTTCTTTTTAGTTCTCAAATCAAATTGGTTCTCAAATGATCCTCTCCCTATATATATATATACATATATATATATATATATATATAGGGTTAGGTTCAAATGAGAACTTTTTCTTTTGAGAACTTTTGAGAACCAATTTGGGCCACTAATTTTCAAGGGGGGAGCATTCAAATTCATGGGGGGGTTTTCCATATATATAAACTAGTGGCTAAGATTAGTTCTTTTTAGTTCTCAAACCCAATTAGTTCTCAAATGATCCTCTCCCTATATATATATATATATATATATATATATATATATATATATATATATAGTGAAAAGTTCATTGTAGACACCCCCATAAGTGTAGACAGGTAGACACCCTTTTCACCATTAGATCTCTTGATCTAATGGTTGTGATTAATTTTCTTTTTTCTTTTTCTTTTTTCTCATTAATTAGAAACTTTCACATGTGAAAAAGAGCTATTTCACATGCGAAAGTGTCTCAATGAACCTCACCCTATATATATATATATATATATATATATATATATATATATATATATATATAGGGTTAGGTTCAAATGAGAACTTTGAGAACCAAATCTCAACCACTAATTTCAGGTGGGGACCATTATAATTAATGGAGGGATTTTCTATATATATAATTAGTAGCTTAGAATGGTTCTCAAAACCAATTGGTTCTCAAATGATCATCTTCTTATCTTATATATATATATATATAGAGAGAGAGAGAGAGAGGATCATTTGAGAACCAATTGGTTTTGAGAACTTTTGAGAACCATTCTAAGTCACTAGTTTTATTTATGTATATATCCCTTCCATGAATTATAGTGGTTGAGATTTGGTTCTCAAAGGTTCATTTAAGAACCATTTGATTTTGAGAACTTTTGAGAACCATTTAGAGCCACTAGTTATATATAAGGACCCCCCACCCACCCAAAAGTGAATTTGATTGCCCCCCATGAATTTAGCGGTTCTCATAAAACAAGGTAGTTCACATTTGACCTTTTCCATATATATATCCAGAAATTTTTCATTATTTCCAATTTAAGGGTTTTATTTAAGAACAACAATGTTGTTGCATTTTTTTCTGGGATGAAGAGAATACTACAATAAAATCGAAACAGATCCCTGTACTATCAAAGAGGAACTGATTTAAGAAAATTTCAAAAAGAAAATTACTAGGTACCGTTTACCTTTTGTCCAGCTGACCTGGCATGACTAACAGCGCCAACAAGATCGTTGTCTGTGGTGAGCAAAACCCTATCACCCTCGTCGTCATCATACTACAATAATAGAAGGGAAAAGGATAAATAAAGTAGTGTGATTAACAGACAATGAGAATCTTGTATGATTATATTTGTACCAAAAGTTGAAGGTTATTTTGATCACCACTACCACCGCCCATCCTTTGTGTAACAGCGGATACTAACTCGCCCAGATTTTCTGTGCCTGTAACAATGCATTGTTAAGTTCACATGCCCAGAGAGTTGCAAAAAGTTTTGTAATCATATCCAACAATTGCCCAATGCACCATCCCCGAGCCCTAACATGTAATTATGATTACATTCAACTCATTTATTTATCATTTAACTGTATTTAATTAATGACTAACGCTCATATAGACATCGTAGTCTTTTGAGAAGAAAACTAACAACGAATGTGAACCACGTACCATGAGCCCTTTTTTTTCATTTTTTACTTCAGTTACAAATAAGCTGATATGCGTTGATGCAAAGTTGGAAATTAGGATGAACAACATGGACGAACAAACCAAAATTTAGCTATAATACCAAAACAGATGAGAAGACATGGTATTTGGGATTGCTTCACATAAAAGAGAGTATGGCCCTGCAATAACTACCCGTAACATATCCACAAGTGACCTGAAAACTCGGTATCACTTCCTTCCCACTTATCACTGAAATCATTAAAATCCTCGGACTATAAGTAGAAGATCATATCGACAATTGTAGTATAGTACCCATGTAAACTTTACACTTGTGAAATAACATCCGCGAATACCATATGTAAACCGAACAGTTTCCGTCTTAAAGCCAATCAGTCAAATGTGGGTGCATACATATGTGTGTAGTGTAATTTAGTGACGACGATGCCATCTCAAACGCGAGAAACTTAAAGAGAATCGCTCATTTCGTTGTAGGGAAGGAAACTACCAGAATGTGCTGAAAACAACGGAACTCACCGAAATTAAATCTGTGTACACGTCCCCTTAAGTCTTCAAATTTGAAAGCAAATGAATTCCCAAGACCAAGGGATGGATATGACCCCCTCCCACCATCCACAGCAGCATCAGATGTCATAATTGCTGACATTGACATTTCACTGTACAAAGACAATTGAACACCACTTTAAACTCTGAATCCTACGCATGCTTCTTCATGGCCTACCTTTAAGTAGAGGTGGCAGTTTCAATCCATTAAAGTAAAAAAAAAAAATAAAAAAAAAAAATAGGTCAGTTTGATTGTTAAGAGCATTCCCATTGGGTTCCCCCTCTCCCTATCCCTGAATTATAGAAAAAATTGTTTGGGCTTTAGGTAGAGGTGTGATTATTAAAATTGGGTATAAGTGGTTTGGGCCGTTCGGATTGGGCATGTCTTGGACTTATTTAGCTAGCTTGCATTATGCTGGATCCCTATTCCTGTACTTCATCCCTATAATATGAGGGAAAACTAGAGGACTTCCCTAAATAGAGGGATGCATTATTTATCCCCATATTATTTATTCTATATACTTTTTGTGAGTGGACAGAAACGAAATGTAATAGAATGGGAAAAATAAGGAACTATTATTTAATTGAATAGGGATAAGTATAGGAAATGATATGTGGAAGGTTTTCAAAAAAAACTTTATACTTGAGGGATAAATGTGCTTTTTGGTTAAACTATAGAGATAAAGATGATGAAGCTATTGAACACGTCAAAAGTTAAAGGGTAAAAATGAAAAGAAAAGAAGAAACGGTCGGTTAACTGGAAAGAAAATGGGCCAGAAAGGTTATAAGTCACACATGGTTTGATCGAGTGTTTACAATAGATTGATATTTATAAGATCAAAATCTATTTGTTTTGACTAACAGGGGATAACCTCTGACTGTCTTCATAATCATCTGGTGGTTCTAGATTGAGAGCAGAGTCCCAAAACTTTTGCATCACCGTGTTTGCCACATCAGCACTAGAATTACTTTCAGCCTGAAAAGGGATGAACAAGCCTTAGTTCTCCGGGAATAATAAGATCATAGAAATAATCATTTTGCAAGCCATTAGATTCCCTACACTGTAAGCAACTTAGGTTTTCCATGTTCCACTTGGTTCTTTTTATGCTAAAACTGACAAAAATAATTGAAATTTGGAGCTTCAAATTTTACAATAATGATTTTAAATGTTGTTAAGGATAGTATTGCTTGAACCAAAATAACTTTTAATCAATTTTACAGAAAAAGAGTATCTTAATCAGAAGTCAAATGTGTATTCTTTTTTACCAAACAAAGAGTATGATTTTCTTTCTTATATCAAAAGAGCATTTCAATGTGATTCTCTCCTCTCCCGATCCCCTAGACCTGCTTGTTGGAGACATTGGAGAGATTAATGGGTCAACGTGATCAAGCCCTATAACCAACATGTTTTGACTTTTGATCCACCCACCCGATATAACAAGCTTTCCTCAACAAAGTATGCAATGGAAAATGTGTATATTTTGTTTAATTGGCAAAAACAAACTACCCATAATATTCTTAATTAGGTCATTACAGAATGAAAAATATATATTATCAGATACCATAATGATATTTCTATTGAAAAAATGTCCTTTCTTGTCAGATACAATTTTATATAATGATATATCTCCATATCTACATCATATTATAGTGGATACAGATTAGACATAAAAATAAATATGCCAGATTTTTTAACATCATTTTTTTTTTACTAATATGATTTAGAGCAGATAAGAAAGCCATAAATAAAAATAGGAGTAAATTACGGATTCCGTCGTCCCTGTAGTTTGCACGAATTTCACATATAGTCCTTAGCTTTCATTTATTACGGATTTAGTCCCAACCTTTTGACAAACCTGCGGATTTCCTCCCTGACCCCAACGGACGTTAAAAAAATCTGTTAACTTTTTTTAAATTCCTAATATGCCCGCCCTTACCCTTATAACTTTTACTTTAATAAAAGAAATTTATAACCCCCTCCCCCCCCCCCCCCCCACCCACACACAAAAAAAACCCCACAAACAAAAGAGAGAGGAACAGCGACTGTGAATGCTCTTGAAGAGCCGGCCAAGCTCCGGCGATGACTAGCGACCCCCGGCCGACTGTGAACTGCGGCTCCATGGCGGCACTAGGGTGTTGTGTGGTCACGAATTCGATTCGACGCTGGGTGTTGTGGGGCTCCATGGTGGCGCTGTGAACTCTCATTCTTCTCCTTCTCTTTCCGAATTCGAGTTTCCTGAGGTGTTGTGTGGTCGCGATTAGCAGCAAAAGCGTTGGCAGCCCCTGTCAAGTAAGGACTCTTTACAGATCTGGAACCGAACCGAATCGAAGAAAGGTCGAATCGAATCGAAGAAAGGAAGGTGAATTAGGTGGAAGGAAGGAAGGACGACATCGGATTGGTGTTCAATCCGGTCCAGATTTTAGGTTGTCGTCGGAGATGGTAGTGGGGTTGTCGCCGGAGATGGTGGTGATGGTAGTGGGGTTGTCACTGGAGATGGTTGTCGCCGCAGATGGGGTGATCAACCTGTGTTTTATTTTATATTTATATATATTGTGTTTTTTATTTATATTGATTTTTTTAAAGGAGGGTATAATGGTCATTTGACACACACTTAACAGATTTTTTTAAAAGACGTTAGCCATAAGAACTATATCCGCAACGGTTTGTCAAAAGGTTGGGACTAAATCTGTAATAAATGAAAGCTAAGGACTATATGAGAAATTCGTGCAAACCACAGGACGAAATCCGTAATTTACTCTAAAAATAGATATAACTTTACAATTACCATTGAGATAGCCGCTTGAGTTATCTGTAGGACATCCACACATGCTACAATGCTCCCATCTGCTAGAAAAGAGATAAGAATCTGATGCAAGTTGACATTAATAAGATTTAAAAAGCCCGAGTGGCAAGTAGTGTGTCAAGATGAAATTTCATTTCGTTTTTCTTTCATTTCGTTAAGCTGTTTTGATCCACAAACGAATCTTGTTGGCTTACCTACTTTAACTATAAACTTTTAGGTGGAGGGGAGTAGAAGTGTGCATAGTACAGGTCAACCCAAAAACGTAACTGAAGCAATATAAATGGGATCACCTAATTTCACAAATCCTGGTTTCCTAGGTAAACAAATTTTTATCCAGGTTATTGATTTGATTTCGGGTTTGGGTTATTTTCAACCCCTAATAAAACCCAAAATCAGGACCTTAAAATAATGCAAAATTCTCAAACTTTCAAATAATCGAAATAAAAATTCAATAACAATATAATATTATTAACATTATTTAGATGTTTATTTTGAAAAGAATGCGAAAGAGGTAGCCTAGCTAAGGTTATACCCCTAACGTTTCATCTATAGAGCAAATGCCTTGTGTCGGTGTGTCCAATGAAGCACGAGATTTTGTTGCGTACTTTGAAATATGATAAGATTTAGTTAAAGGGTAAGAGGCTCACCTTTGTCTACAACAGGAAGATGTAAAAATTTCCCATCATGCATTACATGCAATGCTTCAAGGATTGTTGTGTCCACTGTTGCATATTCGGGATTTGGTGTCATAACCTTAATGAAGAACAAATGCCAATTAGATCATAGGGGGTGTTTGGATGTGAAGTGATTACGTGATACCAAACAATCATAATCAGACAAGTTGTTACTGTAATAACACGTGCTATTTGCAACAGTGCTAAAGTCCAAAAAATTAAACAGTTGTAGACGTAGAACCTTTTCAACAAGTGTTAACTCGGGAGGAAGATTTTGTGCCACAACTCGCATGAGAAGATCCTTTGAACTGAAAACAAAAACGGCACTGTTATACAGTATGAACAAACAAGCAATACTAGGGTGCGTTTGGTTGTGGAAAACATTTTCCATTTTCAGTTTTCTAGAAAATGAAATGGGTTTTCCATCTCTAGAAAACACATGGAAATATTTTAAAACGCGTTCTAAACCAAAAAATGGGTTTTCCATTTCTTGATTCCAATAAAAACTTCATAAAACTTCGAAGTGGAGGAGCTAGGTTTACGACGGAGGAGCTAGAGTTCACAATGGAGAAGATGGAGAAGCGGCGGAGTGTTTTTTGGGGGAGAAACCCTACATTTGAACACTTATGAAATTTGGAAAACGAAAACGGAAAATGAAAAACAAAAAAAAAAGTGTTTTCCAATTTTAGTTTAAAAGTTAAAAAACGGTACCGTTAACGGTACCGTTTTCTGTTTTCCTGGGAAATTTTTCTGGAAAATTACAATTTGAACGCATTTTCTGTTTTCCATGTTTTCTTAGAAAACAGAAATTGAAAACAGGGTGTGTTTTCCACAACCAAACGCACCCCTAGCAATTAATCAAAAATAATAATCTTACGTCAATATGCCCTGCATATTGTTTCCAGCCATGACGATAACAGAATTAACACGGAATTCTTGCATCCTTTTAGCAGCAACATAAACCGGATCTGACGCTAGAACAGTCGCAACCCTGCGATGAATTGAAACTACCAAATTTAGTGACACATAAAACCCCATAGGCTTGCACTTGCACAAAATAAAATAAGTACCTGGAATTTTCAGAAATAATGGTTGACAAAGATGGCTTAAACATTCTGTCTCTGAGTGTCTCTATAAAGGCAGAAGGTGCTGAAAAGGATATCAAACCAGCACTCAAATAATAATAGCAATGCATTTTAATATTTCATTAGACTAACAAAAAGAGTATCAAGATGAACATGAACAAGGCCAATCTAGAAAGATACTAGTCCACTATGGAAACTTGTTCCAATTTGATACGGATACAGATCCATATTCTGTCTCGGATCCCAGTCTTGAACCAGGTTCATATTCTGCTTTGGATCACAGCTTTAACCCAGGACCAAGTCATAGAAGTTTTTAGAGGTTTTTATGATAAGTGGGACTGAATAGTAGGAATAGTAACTACCTCCATCTCAGTTTATGTTTAAGTACCTCTGTGTTTGTTTAGATGACCAGTCTTAGATTACTATTCTTAGATTACTATTCTGGTTTTTTGTAATTCGAGATCCTTCCCTTCTCGAATTGGGTTTTTCATAATCAATTATTTGACTATTTCATCTCTATATTCCCTTAGTGTAATTGGTAATCAGATACACAGAGATAGAATATGAACTGAATTCTTGTATTTTATTGATTGTTTACATATCATATACAGAGTTTTTATAGGAAATGAGAACTAACTGCTCCAACTAGAACTTATTACCCAACCACTAGACAGACACTAAATACCAAACCACTTATCTACTTGATGAACAAGCAACTAGATATTATTAAGAAATCTGATATTCTCAAAGCAAAATAAGCAAGATCAAATGAGGCACAAAGTAATTATAATGTTAAGATCGTATAAGCACTTATAAAAATAACTCACCGGTAAAATTATTTCCCCATTGGCGTTCCACGCCCTCAACAGCTGCAGCGATAGCGCTACCCTGTTCAGCAGCTTTTTCCATTCTTGAAATAGCATCGTATAGGCACTTTGTGACATCCAATAATGCTATAACTTCACCATGTTCAACAACTGGGAGATGCCTAAATTTTCCTGTTTAGTAACGAATGAAAAAAGATTGATAAGACAACATAAAAGTCTAAATTAAGAAATAGTTACGACAATAACTACACAACAATTGCAGACTATATCGTAAGTTTTGCCTCCACTTATACAAATATAAGCAAAGCCATGTATGCTAGTGACATGCAACTTAGACTTTCCTATTGTATCTAATTGTAGTTTACTTGCTATCCCATTTTAACTTTAAGATTATATAATTCACTAAAATTTGCCTATATATTGCTTGTAAATTTGGATATTTACCATGTGCTTAGGCACTAGTGGGTGTAAATGATCTAGCTAAAACTAGGGTAAACCAGTCAAATCAACGCAATTTGACTGGTTTGAGAATTCCATAATTGGCCAAACCATGTATATTATTATAAACTATATTTTTTAATAAGATATGGCCAAATTCATTAGGGATTAAAACTATATTTTCGTGATACTTCTTCAAATCAATTTCTTTCTTCATTTATCGAGAATCTGATATAAAAATAACCAACCCAAACTTTGGTTCGTAAAACTGTCTAACTGAGCTTACTAACATTTTGAGGCCTGAACTGCCAAACAAAATAGTGGAACATGCCAAGGATTACACTATCTCCTCCATTGCAATGTTGTAAATAAAGATAACACCAATTTTCTTAAACAGAGTGATGAAAAAGACATAAGTTTTGAAAAACTACCTTGGACCATCTTTTCAAGGGCATCTATAGCTAATGAATCAGAAGAGACGAAAGTAGGATTCCTTGTCATGATTTTTGAAATTACAATCTGGTCTGGCCTTAGTTCTTCCGCAAGAACTCTAGTTGTTATATCCTATACCAATCATACTTAATTAGCACCAGAAGAAAAAAAGGCTATTGAAGAAACAACATAAAAACAACACATATTCTAATTTTGTCAAACCTTGTCAGTGACAATTCCAGATAGCAAAGCATTAGCATCGGTTAATAAAACAGCATCAACACGGCGGGCTGCCATTCTCCTACAAGCATCCAAAACAGTGGTCCCCTCTGGTATTGTGAGGGCCTTTGATAGTCTAAGCTTCTTCACAGTCCTTTCACCACTAACCAACACGAAAGAAAGATTTATGAAACACAATATGAATAGTGAATAAGAAAAAGCACCATATAACTCGTGTTCTCAGATACTAAAAATTAAATAAACTAAAGTAAGACGTGGTTACCTACATGGAAGGAGATTATGCATGTGCAACAAAACAAACATACCAATAGATCCCACTCATAGCAGGGCTATTAATAGGGTATGGGGAGAGACTACATGCTCTAAAAACATTCTGTGACATAACAATGTGAGGGGGGGGGGGCACCCATCATTAAAGAAAAAAAACAAAAGAAGGATAATAGTATAAAAGAACAAAAGAAAAAAGAAAAAAAAAAGAATTTTGTTAATCATAATCTCTTGGTTTTAAAAGGAGTGAGTCCTTCTGAGGCATTTAGGGTCCTTAAAGACAATGCATGAGGCGAAGGCGCTAGCCTTACATACATGCGGCTCCTCATGTTTGCAAAATATATAGAAACTAATTTGAGATAACAGATTCTTATCTAGTTAATTCTTGGTCGCCTTATGGTGCTTTTCAAAACCAAGAGAATCGCCTAAACCGTTTGTTATGATAAAAAAAAATTAAAAAAAAAAAAAAAAAGTACACTCTAACTGAAAAGTCAAGGATTCAACACTAAACTAATGTCAAGAATGGAGGTTTGATTGAGTCGTGTGCCAATGGGGAGGTGCCGGCCCAGCCCCTTTGTGTTCGTGAAGATGAGTTGTATGTGTGCCGTTTCTATATCCCAACAAGTCGGCCCTAGCCTAATTCTGTAGTAATTGCATGTAGGATTATTTCAGTTTCTTATTTATCCAAATTTTGCCTTACAAATAATCACATTGGTGCTTGTAATTCATTGAGCACCTAATAAAACCTGTGTTTGTTTTGATTTATGTAAGTTTATGATCCTAACAAGTAAGAGAAGGAAAAAGTAAGCAGGTTCCATCTATCATCCCAATATAGAAACACAACAAATCGTGCAAACTTACTAGATAAATATATATATAATATAATTGAATAATTGAACTGGACTTACGAGGGGGTAGGCGACGGGGTTTTGGTGGATGCTGTTCCATTTTCCGACAACGATTTCCTTGATGAATATGTATTGTTTCGTCTGTTCTTCCGCGGCACTTGCCCGCTCATGTTTTTGCTCCTCCGAGGGTTTACAACAACGAGATTTCACGGAGGGCCCTAACCCTGATGCTTCTTCTCTTCTCTTCTCTTCTGTTGCTAACAAATCCAGTCAACGGGAGGTTTATTTAGGGCAAACTATGATATGATATTTGTACCCCAAAATAAAAAAAATCAACTCGTAACAAACAATAGGACATAGAAAACATTGAATTGCTATATCACAACACGATGTAAAGAACACGGTAATGCATAACATCAAAACGTTTCAAACCATAAACTATGTTACATTATTATATACTAGGTTAGTAACCCGTAACTATACGGGTTGAATTTTGGTTTATAAAATGAGATAAATGAAAGGAAAAAAATGATGAAAGATTTCAACATTTAAGTTTAGAAATTTTAAAAGATTTGAAGTTTCATGGCATTAATTAGAAATTTAAATTTTATTAAATGTAAGATTCAATTTTAGATTTGGAAAGTTGAAATAATATATTGAATTTATTTTAATTTTTATATATACATTTAATCTAGTGTTGACATGTGGACATGATGATGTGGAGACCCTAGAAAAGAGTCATGTGGCAACCTTTTATTGCTTTATTAGAATTAAAGATTAAAGATAAGAAAATCTACGTGTATCTATTACACCGCAAACAAAACACTAATTTATTTTAACGGCATTTTTTTTATTCCACCAATTTTTCTCATTGTCAAGGTTTGAACTTTGGTCTCCACCAAAGAAACGGTGTCTCTTACCATTGAGCTACGACCCCAATGGCACAAAACACCAATTCCATTACTAAGCTCAAACGATCCAATCATAAATACAAGAAGACACGTTACAACGTTAAAATTGAAAACCAACCGCTCAAATTGTTGAGCCTACAACCTAAAAGTTGTATTACACGACTGCACTATTTACACCATAAACTTATTTGCTAAACTCGTCGCGATTGTATAGAAAAAACGAAAGAAGTCTATTTAGGACAATAAGAAAAAAATTAATTTAGTGGCGTAGAACTGAAGAAAAAAAAAACAAGGGCAAAATCATCGTTTCATTGTAGCACTAGAAGGAAAAGAATTAAAAAAATAGGCAAAATGGTCAACTTAACTTAATTACAGGTTAACGAATTGTAAACATATTTACCAGATTTAAAAAAACAGATTTTCCCTCCCTAATCTCTTTCTCTCTATCCAATTGATCAATTTCGAGATTCTATTCTTCAATTCGTGAATCTCTGGTTGTTAATCAGAGTTTAACCATCGATTAATTCGTTCTTAAGCTCGTATCCATTGAAATCCATATCATTGGTATCAGAGTTTTTGTTACTTGAAACTCTGATTTTGTTTCCGATAGTTTGGAAATGATGACTCGACTAGCGGTGATTAATTCAGACGGATATAGTAATATAATGAATCAGATATTGATTCATTTATCAGCGATCGATTGGAAGCATATTTGAAGTCGCTAGAGGAAATTCAACAATTCATGACAGCAATTACGTTACAAATGAATAAAATAGCGGCTATTAAACCACCCACTTAATGCTCATTATAATATCTCAATAACTCACCACCTTGTGTAGTAATTAGAGCTTTTTCTTTTTCTCTTAGGTTACTTGTATAGTTATTTAACTAGTCAGTGACCCGGGTAAATACCCGATATTGTAATATAAAACCATTAAATGAAATATAACATAAAACTAAATTCGAAATAAAAACGGAATGGATGTACTACTGTTTCTTATGGGTCTATGTTAGATAATTGTAGTATCTATTGAATTCATATCAGTTGGACATACTTGTTTTCTAGAAACCATTGTCAAAACAGTTGGTCATTCCTTTACATGCATTAATAGAGTTCACAATCACTATCAACGTTTAAGATGAACCCTTGATTTTGTAACATTGTAACAGTGAGAGATGAGACGAGACAATATATTGTTGGAATATACATAAACATTCAAAAAAACAAAAGAACATAACTATTAAGTGAAACACTTAATCAACGATTTCAGATTCGAAAGCCGAAAATTATGACAAACTAAAAGAAAAATTGTTTCTACCTAACATTTGTGGAAAAATATTTCCGTTGCCGGCCCATTTCCTTCCACTGCTCGATAATTAGATAAAGGAATTCCTCTTTAGGAAATACAACTTTCTACATATCTACAATGCAATTAATGTTTTCTACAAAATAGAAAATAATAAAAAGTCATTCATTCTAGTGTAAAAATCCCATCCAATCTGCACCTTTTCTTTTCATGAAAGGAATTATCTGAAATCATAATTTTTGAATATAATCATATTGTTTACAAAAATGTCATCAAAAGACACATAAGATCATACTTGAATATATAAACCTTACACGTGCCAATTAAAGAGGGTAATAAACCTAAACCAGTTTTGATATACATGCTACAGGAACCAATTCAAATAGCATTAAACCAAACGCAACATATTATATAGTTATCTTTTTTGAAACTGGCTTCTCCTTCAAACTCGGATTGAATTTGATTGGTACCAGTTTCACCCAAACTATACCATATAGTTTTTGGGTCAATTTTAGGGTCCCATAGCACCAACTTTA
This sequence comes from Deinandra increscens subsp. villosa, assembly GCA_039602395.1. Classification (NCBI taxonomy): domain Eukaryota; kingdom Viridiplantae; phylum Streptophyta; class Magnoliopsida; order Asterales; family Asteraceae; genus Deinandra; species Deinandra increscens. The sequence goes on from JBCNJP010000027.1 coordinate 111,270,115, forward strand.
AGACCCTTAAATCTTTAGACGTTAAAAATATTGTAATATACTCAAATTAAGTTGTAAACTATTAAAGTACAAGTTTTACAATTAGCGCGTTGCCGCTAGACTCACAAATCAGTATCACATGTATGTTTTAACAAAGATATAATATTAATGACATTCCAACATGAACATATCAATTGCATAAAGAAATTTCATTAAATAACCATCTTAACCAATATAAAAATGGATAGATTTCATAACAAAATAATTTAACCAATGACTCATTTTACATACCTGTACATCCTTAAAACACGCACCTCAACAGTTACCGGTGGTTGTTTTTGTTAAATCTGGGATACCCGCCCTATCTCCGTCATCTATTTCCTGCATTTATCAATCAGTTTCAATAGTGTTAGTCAATGTAATAGCCCAAAGGCATGAACCTGCCAAAATAAAACACAAAAGGCACATCCACATCTGATTAATTAAACCATTAGAGGTTGAGAAAAGGGGGTTGCAATGTATAGAACATATAACTTCAAGTAAGACTGATACATGTATAACTAATTAATTGGTAATAAATAAATAGATAGATTGATAACATAGAAGTGGAACTATTTAGCAAGATATTTGTGCAAAAGTTGGATTCTACAGACCTGCATACTCAGAATTTAGTTCATAATCAGATTTTGTGATATATCATTACAAAATGGTGTTCTATAAGATGTTGATTGAAGAATCGATGATCGATACAACCTCATATTTCGACGAAACAATCTGCAATATCAGTTCCTTCAAGAGTCGCATCAGAAATTCAATATAATTATAGGTCATATGCCCATAGAAATTGTGAAATAGTGAAAATGGTAGCAAAAGGTGGAGGTTTAACATGTTGTCTAAATCTTATGCCAAAGTCTTGTACTCAAAGGTAACTTTAAGGAACTAACAGAAATACTTTTAAAGAACTAACAATCTACCTCTTTAAGGAATTATCTTAAGGAGCTAACAGTAGCATATTTAGAACTAACATTACATCAATAATAATCTGATGCTAAATGATATTTGATTTATTACCGCTTGAAAACTTTTAGACTGATTTTTGAATCAGTTTCCATTCTTTTAATTTTCAAGTGATCCATCAAATGGATAAGCTACTACTTAATGAATAATATATTTTGACTAAACGTCATAACTTTCCTTTTAATAGATAGCTTAATTTTTACATTAGTTTGTATTGAATTGTACTTTTATCCTTGTATCTTTATAAATAAGTAGCCTAACTGCACATGACACTCATCATCAGTCAATTGAACTTAGACTTTCCTATTGTATCTAATTGTGTATCTATTACACCGCAAACAAAACACTAATTTATTTTAACGGCATTTTTTTATTCCACCAATTTTCTCATTGTCAAGGTTGAACCTTGGTCTCCACTAAAGAAACGTTGTCTCTTACCATTGAGCTACAACCCCAATGGCACAAAACACCAATTCCATTACTAAGCTCAAACGATCCAATCATAAATACAAGAAGACACGTTACAACGTTAAAATTGAAAACCAAACGCTCAAATTGTTGAGCCTACAACCTAAAAGTTGTATTACACGACTGCACTATTTACACCATAAACTTATTTGCTAAACTCGTCGCGATTGTATAGAAAAAACGAAAGAAGTCTATTTAGGACAATAAGAAAAAAATTAATTTAGTGGCGTAGAATTGAAAAAAGAAAACAAGGGCAAAATCATCGTTTCATTGTAGCACTAGAAGGAAAAGAATTAAAAAAATAGGCAAAATGGTCAACTTAACTTAATTACAGGTTAACGAATTGTAAACATATTTACCAGATTTAAAAAACAGATTTTCCCTCCCTAATCTCTTTCTCTCTATCCAATTGATCAATTTCGAGATTCTATTCTTCAATTCGTGAATCTCTGTGTGACAACCCGTCCAAATCAGGTCAAACCTCTCTCCGTTGACTTTCGTTGACTTTTAATTACATGATAATTATGTGAATTACTGCTTTAATACATGATTAACTGTGATAGTAAATGATTAACCGACTTCAATTCCACTTCTAACTAGAATATATACGTACGTAAAATAATACGTCCTTCGTATATTAACTGTGGAATTTCAATAATAAGAAAACTAAATATAAAAATGGAATTTTTATATCTTATCAAACCAATTCGAACTATTAAGTCATTTCATGAACTTAAAACGAATACAAAAGCTTACCCAAAGGTTCACCTCAACGTACCGAGTGAATCCGTCGACCCGGATACCTGACCCGCGGCCCGATACGCATTGGGCCGAACCGGCCCAAATTCTTTATTTCCTTCTCCGCGGCCCACACCAACCGAACCCGACCCATTCCCTTTTGTGGCCCAAAGTCGAGGACCGGCCCAACCCGATCCCAACTGGGCTTCGGCCCAATCCTCCTCGCAAACCCGATTGGGCTTCGGCCCGATCCACCTCGCGAACCCAACTGGGCTTCGGCCCAGCCTCATCTCCAAACCGAATGGGCTTCGTCCCATTCTCTTATGTCGAACTCGATTGGGCTTCGGCCCAATTGAAAACAAAGTGAATTATTTATTAAAGCCCACTAGTTTTTTATAAAAGTTAATCACATTTCTTTAACCCATTAATATTTTATAAAACTTGGGTTAGTAATGTTTATAAAAATAAAAACCACCATCCTATTGGATTAAATATACTTGGACTTTATTTTAAAAAGTTATGATTTTTAATAACCCCTAACCCTTCCATATTTTATAAAAAGCTTCTAAATTTATATAAAACTTATAAAAACTAATCACCTACACTTGGATTAGCTAGGAGAATTATGGTGTTGACTGTTGGATATATGGTGTCCTGACCCGACAAATTAACGAACCCGACCGATATTGACCCGTAAGAGTTACACCTGGGTTAACGGACTATTATATCTAATTGATTGTTAATTAGAAATAAACGAACTAAATGGTGAATTAAATAAATATTAACTATTTATTTAAATCGACAAAATCTATCGGTTCAAAATACTCGGTAATTAAAAGACGAACCGATCAGTTGTTACCGGATTAACAGACTGATCGGTTGGTGGACTAAAGGTGGATCGCGACCGGGCCCAGTTCGCAGGCTCCGGTCCGCGAATTTTATATTAAATGAGAGGAGGGAGATAGATTGAAAACAAGTCACAAAACAAAACCCTAATCTCCTCTCCCTCCCTCTCTGCGCCGTAAGCCAAGCCGAAGCCGGCTCACGCCGCCGCCGCCGACTACTGTCGCCGCCCCGCCTCCACCACCGTGATCCGTTCGTGATTTCCGATGGATCCTCGTCTTGCCAGTATCTGTGCCCGTCTCGAGAGCGAAGCCGTCTCAGCCCGAGCCGAAGCCGCAGCCCGAGCCGAAGCCAAAGCCGCAGCCCGAGCCGCCGCCGCCGCCGCCGCTGCCGCTCACGCGCCGCCGCGCGACCACCGACCAGTGGTTCTCGCGCTGCCGGCGCAGCCGAGACCGCCGCGTCCGGTCGCGTCGTCGTGGCCGGCGCCGCTCTACCCGTCCGTCGCCACCGCCGCCCCTCCTCTGATCTCCGGCGAGTCGTTCGTCGTGGGATCGGTCCCGGTGGGCATTCCGACGGAGAAGATTTTGTCACCACCACCGGTGGTATCCCTACCACCGCCGCCGCCACTACCGCCGCCGCCGCCGATGCCGCCGTCGATGATCTGTCTCGAAGGTTCGAGTCAGACGTCTCAGTTCGTCCTAGCGCGAGCCCATTGAATCCGGGTGTCTCGAGCGGTTGCTCGGATCCCGCCAAGGTATATCTAATTTATTAGATATTTGATTATTTATTTATTTTAAATAAATATATTTTTTTTGTGTTTGTCGTGTTCCGGTGATTGATCCTGTTACGGTTGCATCCGCGTTTTAATCGTTTCCGCTGCCAAATTAATTGAGAATTAATTTAATTAATAAATCGGTTTTAATAAAATTAAAATCGGTAACCCGGATCCCACTGTAAAACCCAACAGTGGTATCAGAGCCATTGTCACCGCGCGCAAACCAGAACCGGTCTTTCGCGACCGGTAGTTCGCAATTTCGACTTAAATCCAAATTGCGAATTAGAATTAATTTATTTATTTATTTTAATTCTATATATTATATTGTGTGTTACGGCCGACCCCTCTATATATTTTGTGATCATGTGTGCATGTGTTTGGCGTGTTTTGTCTTTCTCTGTTTGGCCCAAGTTGTTGGCCCAATTGATTGTATTTCGTTTTGGTTTATTGGACCCGGATTTTGGGTTTCAAAGTTGTACAAATTTAGAGCTAGTTTACTAGAAGTAGTTTTAGTAATTGTAAATTTGTATGTAACCAAATGTCGAAGACTGGACACACGCCAGAGGGATGTCGAAGCAAGTGGGAGCTGAACAGGATTCCAGATCGCATAGGGTTGCCATCTCGATCGTTCACCATTTTATTTAATTTAATTTATTTTAAATTTGTCCCTTATGATCTCGCTTGTATGGCTCGAGCGAGATCAAGACCTTATGCCGTTCAACACACAATATGCCATTCGCGACAACTTAGTAATTTAATTAGGTTAAATTAATTTACTTGTCCCGAGTGGTGATAGGGTTTTATCGTTCGTGTCTGACGGTAATTAAATATTAAAAGTAATTAATATCCCTATTTGGTAATTCATAAAAACTGATAGTTCGTGCCATCCTATCTCGAGTTGAACTTGGAACGTATTTACCGGAGCATCAGTGTTGGAGTATTTCAACACCGCACTTGGTGCCGAGGGTACCTTCTAAGGTGAGGACATTGGAGTATTTCAACACCGTGTCATCACAATCGACCATTTAGGATTACTATCGCTTTAGACGTGCATGTTCGTGGTGTTGGAGTATTTCAACACCGCGCCACGGATGTGTATTGCTAGAGTGGGCACGGATGAGGCTAAACGTACCGCAAAATACAATTGTATGTATATAGCGGCCTCATACCGAGAATTGTGACTTGAGTCTCACAATTGACAACCGTTGTCAGTTTGTTTACACGGCCTTGCTCCTGAGGCTCATTTGGCGGTCTCAAGTAATGTCGTCTAAACGAATTCTCATTTTCTTAAAATAAACTTTACCAACTTATTTTAAAGAAAAATAAACATCGAAAATACTGATTAAATTCACTTTGCTTATTTTCAGAAGGCTAAAGAAAACTCACCTCCATTAAGTTCAATGGTACAACTCGACCCCTTCACTGAGACTGGCTTTCTCACATGGCAGACAACCCTGAGGAACCTTTTAAGGCTCTTCGGAAAACTCTATGCCATTGACCGACCGATCGCGAGCATTCCATCTTACTTGCTAAATGAGAACTCGCGGTCTGAGCTCCAAAAGCACACTGACGATGATAAGGACGTCACTGACCTGATGTTGTCTAGTATGACTCAGGATTATCGGTACAATTTCATGGGGATGTCTGCTTATGACATCATTCGTAAACTCAAGGATTTATTTGAATTGAGTCAGAGGACTGAGCGAGCTGATGCACTTTCACAATTTGTTAACTGCTCTATGGCTAACAACTCCTCTCCATACGATCATGTCATGCTGATGAAAGCGTATCGCGACAGGCTGATCGACCTTGGCTACTCCATCTCTGACGGGATGGCTCTTGATGTAGTACTCAGATCTTTGCCTGAACATTATCGTATTCTTGCGATTAATTGTTCGGCTCAGTCGATCGAGGAGGTTATTCCGTTGATACCCAACGTGAAGATCAGGACCACGCCGGACGTGCTCAAGGTTGCGAATACAAAGATCTCCAAGCCCAAGAAGGTTAAAGAAGGCAAAGGCAAGAAACCACAGGTGCAGCCTCCCGAGGAGCGCCTGTGCTATGAGTGCAACAAAATGGGACACTGGCGTCGCAACTGTCCTGTTTATCTTGCAAAGCTGAAGATGACCAAGAACCCTAATAAGGGTTGCTCATCAGGTATTTCAATAAATGTTATTGAACTTTTCACTGTTTCCTCCAATTCATGGGTATTTGATACTGGATGTGGTTATCACATTGTCAATGTTTTGCAGGAACCTGAGAAGTGGAAGAAGACAGAACAAGGCTGCATGGACCTCATCGTTGGTGACGGGAAGAGAGTCCCAGTGCTTGCCGCTGGAACTTACTCTTTTTCATGCTCTTCTGGCCTTGTAGTTAATTTGATTAACTGTTTATATGCACCTGGTTTATCCAGAAACATTATTTCTGTCTCTTCATTGTTTGAACAAGGATTTCGGTATAAATTTAGTGGAAATGTGATTTCTGCTTACCTTAATAATATCTTTTATTTCGAGGCTAAACCTCGACATGGCATATATGAGATAGATGTTCAAACAAACGGCCAGCTCTATCATGTTTCTAAAAGAAGCAAAACTGATAGTAACGAATCCTCGTTATGGCACCATAGACTTGGTCACATAAGTAAGGCCCGCATCAAGAAGTTGCAAACTGCTGGCATTCTCGAATCCCAAGATGCAGATTCCTTCGATGAATGCGAGTCGTGCTTATCTGGTAAATTAACCAAGTCACCCTTCACCCATACAGGTGAACGGGCCCAAGGCTTGTTAGGCATTATTCACACCGATGTGTGTGGACCCTTTCGAACCGAGACGAGAAATCGTGAACGGTACTTCGTGACTTTCATCGATGACTACAGCAGATATGCCTATGTCTATCTGATGAAACACAAACATGAAACTTTTGAAAAGTTCAAAGAGTTTCAAAACGAAGTACAAAATCAGTTGAATCGAACTATTAAAATACTTCGATCCGATAGAGGCGGAGAATACCTAAGCGCTGAATTCCTGAATCATCTGAAGGAATGTGGAATCGTTTCACAACCTACTCCTCCTGGCACACCCCAGTTAAATGGCGTTAGTGAAAGGAGAAATCGAACTTTGCTTAACATGGTTCGATCGATGATGTGCAGGACCACCTTGCCACATTCCTTTTGGGGATATGCCATCTTGACCGCCGCTCGCCTAATAAATCTGGCACCGACCAAGAAAGTGGGGAAGACCCCATATGAGATATGGCATGGTTCTCTTCCTAAACTTTCATACCTCAGGGTATGGGGATGTGATGCTTATGTCAGCAGTGATTCTGATAATAAGCTCGATCCCCGAGGCGAAAAGGTAACTTTCGTTGGATATTATGGTAATACCGGTTATTACTTCTACCATCCTGATGCAAACACCGTTTCCATCAAAAGGAAAGGTAAGTTCCTTGAGAAAGAATTCCTTGCTCGAGGAACAAATAGTGATCCAGTGGATCTTGATGAAATTCGAGATACACCTAACCCTGAAACGGTTGCTGCGTCTGACCGACAAATTGTTGTCGCACCATCAGACCCAAACACAAGCACAAGCGTTCGTAGGAGCGAAAGAATACGACATGAGCCTGATAGATACCTTGGATATCATGAGGCCTTCGATGTTCTGTTAATAGCCGATTCTAACGATGAGCCTATTAATTACAAAGCTGCTATATCAGATCCGGAATCTGATAAATGGCTTGAAGCCATGAACGCTGAGATGCAATCCATGCGTGACAATCACGTCTGGGACTTGATTGAGCTACCCCCCGGTACACGGGCAGTAGGGAGCAAGTGGATCTTTAAAAGAAAAACTGACATGCATGGAAATGTGCAAACCTACAAGGCACGGCTTGTAGCGAAAGGTTTCACTCAAACTCAAGGGATTGATTATGATGAGACCTTTTCGCCCGTTGTCATGATCAAATCGATCAGGATTCTCCTTGCCATAGCCGCATACCATGACTATGAGATATGGCAAATGGACGTTAAAACCGCCTTCCTGAACGGACAACTCGAAGAAGATGTCTACATGGTTCAGCCTGATGGTTTTGTCGATCCAGAGAATCCAAACAAGGTTTGCAAGCTTAGCAAGTCCATTTATGGACTCAAGCAAGCATCTCGAAGCTGGAATCTTCGTTTTGATCAGAAAGTCAAAGAGTTTGGCTTTGAACAAAACAAAGATGAGCCTTGTGTTTACAGAAAGGCAAGTGGGAGCGCTATATCGTTCCTCGTACTGTACGTGGACGATATATTGATCATAGGGAACAACATACCCATGCTTAACGAAGTTAAGAAATGGCTTTCATCTTGTTTCGCTATGAAAGACCTTGGAGAAGCCGCTTACATTCTGGGAATCAAAATTCACAGAGATCGATCTGAGCGCCTTTTGGGACTCAGTCAAAGCACATACATAGATAAGATCATAGCTCGGTTCAATATGAGCAACTCCAAGAAAGGAGCAGTTCCCATGACCAAGGGAACAATATTGGACAAATCTCAAGCACCTAAAACGGAGCGCGAGATAAGCCAAATGGCATCGATCCCATTTGCCTCTGCTATTGGATCTATCATGTATGCCATGCTCTGCACACGACCGGATGTCTCGTATGCACTGAGCGTGACAAGTCGGTACCAACAGACGCCAAGGCTAGCTCACTGGACGGCTGTAAAGAACATACTGAAATACTTGAGAAACACCACTAACATGTTTCTCATATTCAGGGGTGTTGATGAGGAGCTCACTGTAAGATGTTACACTGACGCTAGTTTTCAGACTGACCGAGATGACTCTCGCTCACAGTCGGGATTCGTATTCACTCTTAACGGAGGGGCTGTTTCTTGGAGAAGCTCAAAACAGCCAGTAGTAGCTGATTCTACTACTGAATCCGAATACATAGCCGCCTCAGAAGCTGCTAAAGAAGCCGTGTGGATGAAGAAGTTCATATCCGATCTCGATGCTGTGCCAAGTATTAGGCAGCCCATCGAGATGATGTGCGATAACACAGGCGCTATAGCTCAAGCCAAAGAGCAACGGTCCCATAAGATGGCCAAGCACGTCCTGAGGAAATTCCACTACATAAGAGAAGTAGTCGACAGAAATGAAATAAAGATAAGCAAAGTACACACAGATCAAAACTTAGCTGATCCCTTCACTAAGCCTATGACTCAGGAGACTCATATACGCCACAGAGAAGCGATAGGGCTTAGATTAGCTAAAGACATGTTTTGATTCAGTATTTGGATGTATGAACACAAACAGTTATCTATATTATTCTTATTCCATCTGTTTTATGCAATAAAGAATTACATAACTGTGTTCAATATTTGTACGTTTAATCCATGGACAATAAGTGCTTGTCCTAAATGTCCGTAGTCGATTAGATAGTGGGAGCTATACTAAAGAAAGACTATTGTGACTAGTTGAACTTTAAAGTTGTTTAACGTTCAAACTCACAGACCTCATTGGTGAATGACGTTGGACGTAACTCGCATCATGCAACGCAAACATGGAAGTCTTGCTTGCTTGATTAAATGCATGCTCTAATGTATCCTTAGACCTGAGACGCATATTCGAACTCCTTTCTACTAAAGAACATTCTTTGATTGTAGCCTAACGTTGTCGCGTAACTGCCAGCCATAACGGCTACTTTTGGGAATGGCTCTGAAGTTTAGTGGGAGCTGTATGCTTCAACAAGGGATTATGTACTCTTGCTTCGGCAACAGTTAGACATAAAGGCGCCCTCGTTGATTCCAAGTGATAAGTGTGAGGCCTCACCCAAACTTACTGTGTGTTTGTTGGATCACTTCGAATTGTATCGAGAATGAAAATCGATGAATAAAAACATGGGAGTCCATGTCCCATAATTCATCAATGTCTTATACAGAAAGGAACATATGACAATGAATGCACAAGTCGTGAGTCTGCTTGATGGTCAATCAGATATACTTTGGCAAACGACTTAAAGTGTCAATATTAGTTGGTGTAGCTATGCATAGCTAGAGTGCCTCTGGCTGCGCTCGTTAAACTGTCGCGTTCAGTCCAAGTGGGAGACTGTTGGATATATGGTGTCCTGACCTGACAAATTAACGAACCCGAACGATATTGACCCGTAAGAGTTACACCTGGGTCAACGGACTATTATATCTAATTGATTGTTAATTAGAAATAAACGAACTAAATGGTGAATTAAATAAATATTAACTATTTATTTAAATCGACAAAATCTATCGGTTCAAAATACTCGGTAATTAAAAGACGAACCGATCAGTTGTTACCGGATTAACAGACTGATCGGTTGGTGGACTAAAGGTGGATCGCGACCGGGCCCAGTTCGCAGGCCCCGGTCCGCGAATTTTATATTAAATGAGAGGAGGGAGATAGATTGAAAACAAGTCACAAAACAAAACCCTAATCTCCTCTACCTCCCTCTCTGCGCCGTAAGCCAAGCCAAAGCCGGCTCACGCCGCCGCCGCCGACTGCTGTCGCCGCCCCGCCTCCACCACCGTGATCCGTTCGTGATTTCCGATGGATCCTCGTCTTGCCAGTATCTATGCCCGTCTCGAGAGCGAAGCCGTCTCAGCCCGAGCCGAAGCCGCAGCCCGAGCCGAAGCCAAAGCCGCAGCCCGAGCCGCCGCCGCAGCTCAAGCCGCCGCCGCCGCCGCTGCCGCTCACGCGCCGCCGCGCGACCACCGACCGGTGGTTCTCGCGCTGCCGGCGCAGCCGAGACCGCCGCGTCCGGTCGCGTCGTCGTGGCCGGCGCCGCTCTACCCGTCCGCCGCCACCGCCGCCCCTCCTCTGATCTCCGGCGAGTCGTTCGTCGTGGGATCGGTCCCGGTGGGCATTCCGACGGAGAAGATTTTGTCACCACCACCGGTGGTATCCCTACCACCGCCGCCGCCACTACAGCCGCCGCCGCCGCCGATGCCGCCGTCGATGATCTGTCTCGAAGGTTCGAGTCAGACGTCTCAGTTCGTCCTAGCGCGAGCCCGTTGAATCCGGGTGTCTCGAGCGGTTGCTCGGATCCCGCCAAGGTATATCTAATTTATTAGATATTTGATTATTTATTTATTTTAAATAAATATATTTTTTCTGTGTTTGTCGTGTTCCGGTGATTGATCCTGTTACGGTTGCATCCGCGTTTTAATCGTTTCCGCTGCCAAATTAATTGAGAATTAATTTAATTAATAAATCGGTTTTAATAAAATTAAAATCGGTAACCCGGATCCCACTGTAAAACCCAACATTGACAACACATAATTATCTAAAGGGTAATACCCCTTAATCATGATTATAAAAGGAGACCACACCCCCCTTTGGTCCCCTTACACCCAACACACCCAACCACACTTCTCCTCCCCTCTCCCTTTGTTCGGCCGAGAGCCACCACAACCCCACCGTCCGCCGCCGCTGCTCCGCCACCGGACCACCGCCGATACGCCGCCCCTCCGCCGCCGGAACCACCGCCAACCACCATCAAATTTTCCCTTCATCTTTTGTGAGTCTTTTAACTCACTATTCTATCATATATTCACCCTTTAAACCTCTCAAGTCTTGACAACAATCCATCAAAACTAAACCAAATGATCAAGAATGCTTGTGTTTGTTAAACAACTAACAAAAACTCACTTCTCTATCTCTTTCTTTCAAAATCAAACACTTTGTTGGTGCATTATAAATGCTTAAAGATAGCCAACAAGTGTGGTGAAACACACTTATGAAATCCAAGGAAAGTAATATGGTGTGCACCATGAATCTTGTTTATGAAACTTTGGTTTCATAAGTTAGTTGATTTTAACCAAACCTCCAAGCCTCTTCATATAAAATAAATGCTAATCTATACATGTTTACATTACTTGTCCTAACACAAAAGTGTTAGTTGATTGTTTAATTGTCCTAACATGAGAATGTTAGTTGATTATTTATATTTAAAGTCCTAACACCAATGTGTTAGTTGATTGTTATTTATATTTAAATGTCCTAACACCAATGTGTTAGTTGATTGTTTATTTACATTTATAAAGTCCTAACACCAATGTGTTAGTTGATTGTTATTTATGTTTATATATGTTACATGTTAAAACAATATTAAGATGAAATAATTAATCAAATGTTACATATGTAACCTATGACTAAAACAAAAGGAATGTTACTTGTTTTAGTAAAAACTAACACATTAAATGTGTTATAAAAAGTTCAAGGACAAAAAGAATAAATAAAGATTTTGTTACTAAAAATGGTAAGAATAATATTTATGTCAAATGATTAATTTGACATAAATTCTTGGACTTATTACAAGTTTTAACCTTTCTAAAACTTTATTTATAAATAGACTTTTTTTTCTATAAAAAAGTCACTTGGGAAACTAAATATTTTTATAAAAGAATTTTATAAAAATAAATCAAAGACAAGCTATTGACTTTAAATGTTTATATGGATTTTTATGAATCAAAGTAACCAAAAATGAACTTACATATGTTGGAGATTTTAAATTAAATCAAATTTCTATAAAAGACAATCTTATATAGATCCAAGCGTCGTTACAATGTTTTGGAAATATTTTGATAAAACTATATATTTCATGCAAATGAAATATTAAACGTTTTCAAAATATAAATGATTAAGTGTTAAGAACTTTGAAATGTTTTCATTAAAGATTTAAGTTTGGAAAATAAAGTAAACGTTTAATAATTATCTTTGACAAATAATTATTTGCTAATGATATGTGTTTTATTCACCAAAGCATTGTTAATCATAATTATTTAATATAATTATAACTTGCAAGATTAACAAATCAAATATGTAGTTATTTACTTAAAATAATTATGCGAACTTGTGAAAATAATAATAAATATTATTATTCCTTTAAAACACAATGTTCAAAACTTGGTTGAATTATTATAAATGATTATTCTTTGGTTATATTTATTAACATAAATATAAATCATCACCGAACGTATTTGTTTAATAAATACAAGTTAACGGGTTTTCAAACGTTTTCAAACGGATTAAAACGTCAAGACTTGACCGGTATCACTTGGGTGACTTATGTTACTCATTTGATCATGACCTTATGCAAGACCTTATTTATTTAATTAGGCTTTTACTTGCTACCTGCTGCTACCGCTTCACGGTTGCTCATTTCATACCTGCTGATTCAGTGAGTTTCACGGCCCCTTTTCCTTTTTAACTGTTTTATACTTGGGGGAGAAATCATGAAAACTGATTAAATGATTTTTACTTAATATTATGGTTTACTTGTTAGCCGTATGACTACTTGTTCTCTTACTGATTGCCCAACTTGGTACATTATCGTTATAAACGTTTGTACAACCGAAATCCCATCATTAATTGATTTCAATTAGTTCTGTACGAAACGATAGCTAGTGAATAGATCTATTTGGGTTGACAACCCTACCCTAACTGGTAGCTCCAGTTCTGACTCCGGATTGTCTGGGGGTACACGTCAGTTATTCTGCTCTGTTTAACATCTCTGGGCAAGAGATGCTGGGTGGGTAAACCGTTAGTATTTGAAATCAAAGTTCAGGTGAGATCATACAACCACAACAATAAACCCTGATAATATTTAAGTATACTGAAAACTGTTTTACAATGATTAAACTGTTGAGTCCTAAACCTGTGAACCTCACCAACTTTATGTTGACCCGTTTTATATTCATGATTTCTTAGGTAATTGACGAAACTCTCCGAAGACATGCAAATGGGGCTTACAAATGCTATCGGACCTGTCCTTGGAGTCATAGTCCCAACTATCCAGTTTAACCGTTTCATGCTTTTCATAATTATCTAAGACTTATGTTTTCAAATTGTAGGACATTAATGTTTCCACTATCTTTTCCGCTGCAATGAAATGAATTAATGTTTTATGAAGTTTTTAAATTATTAGAAGTGTTCTATGTATCCTCGACTATGATTCCATTCTGGCTCACACCCGATTCCGTTGACCGGGGTGTGACAGATTGGTATCAGAGCCGTGGTTATAGCGAACCAGGATAAACAAACAAAACAAAACGAAAATCCAAACCTGGACTATAACCCACTCCGAAGCCACCATTTGCATGCAAGGCCTCATCCTCGATATGTTTACTTAAGCTAGTTTAAGTGTTACTTAAGTGTTGCTTATGTGTTGTTTAAGTGTAGCTTAGGTGTTGTTTAAGTATTGCTTATATGCTACCTATGCTTTTACTTCCTTGCTTATGTGTTACCGCATTATCATGATGTTACTGACACTGTTCTTTTTGGAATATTTTCGCAGAGATGGCTTCCAAAGAAGTCATTTGCGTTGCCGATTCCGATGAAGAACCGAGTGTTGAGTATACTCCTTCACCCGAGGACTACGTGCCGTCGAGCCCCGAGACCGAGGGCGCTACTGTAGGAGTTATTCGCCCGACCCCCGTACCAGCAGGTTTCCTGAGTCCTATCAGACGTAGGACCTCTGATGACTCCCCTGACCACCCTGCTCCCACCGCCACTACTGGTGGTGCAGCCACTATGGATGCTTCTAGCTCCACTGACCCCTTCGCAGGCCGAGATCGGTCTGTGAAGACTTTTGTCGCCAAGCCTGGTGGCGGCAGACGGGGATTCACCCCGGGACGGGCACCTGGCCCATCCCGGACTCGAGAGGTTCGACGTACCCCTGATGAGCCTGCGCCCAAGAGGCGTTATGTATTTCAGCTGCCCCACTTAGCGTGGATGCCGGGCCAGGTTCAGCACTGGCGTATGATCGAGGAGTTCCCTAGCTGTTACGCTCTTGGGGAATCCTCACTTCCCGACCCCTCCCGCCGTGTGCCTATGGGTATTTCACCCTTCACTGACGAGCCCATCTCTGACACTGTACCATTACTAGTGGCTCGTCTGAGGCGCATCGAGGCCGATCTGGGAGAGCTGGATGCTGATGTCCGCCAGTTACCGACCACCCCTGAGATGACCCACCTTAGGGACCAGATGTCTGCGTTGATCGGACGCATGGGCGACGCTGATAACGCCATGGGATCCCTTCATGCTCACATGACTGGGGTCAGCATGGCCACGACCGACCTGCTCCTCTCGCATGAGAGCTTGCAGATGAGGGTCTCTGCTCTGGAGTTTGTCTCTGGACGACTTCTCGCCACCCTCCATACCATGACCCATGCCCCGCCCTTTTACTACATGCCTCCTGGTCCTCCACCACCCCCACCAGCATTCTAGGTAGATGTGACCTAGTATCTTTTGATAACCGTTTTATAGATGAAACATGTTAGCATTAGTCAGGATTGGGACTGCGAGCCCACGATGCAAAACTTGTTTATTTTGAATATGTTTCGTCTGTAATATGGTAACAAACTTGATGTATGATTCCGGATTATATGCTATGGAAATCTTTTGGTATGTTTATGATTGCTGATTTATGGTAATGTTATTATTATATTATGGTTGTATGGCTTACAAATGCTATCGGACCTGTCCTTGGAGTCATAGTCCCAACTATCCAGTTTAACCGTTTCATGCTTTTAATAATTATCTAAGACTTATGTTTTCAAATTGTAAGACATTAATGTTTCCACTATCTTTTCCGCTACAATGAAATGAATTAATGTTTTATGAAGTTTTTAAATTATTAGAAGTGTTCTATGTATCCTCGACTATGATTCCATTCTGGCTCACACCCGATTCCGTTGACCGGGGTGTGACACTCTGGTTGTTAATCAGAGTTTAACCATCGATTAATTCGTTCTTAAGCTCGTATCCATTGGAATCCATATCATTGGTATCAGAGTTTTTGTTACTTGAAGCTCTGATTTTGTTTCCGATAGTTTGGAAATGATGACTCGACTAGCGGTGATTAATTCAGACGGATATAGTAATATAATGAATCAGATATTGATTCATTTATCAGCGATCGATTGGAAGCACATTTGAAGTCGCTAGAAGAAATTCAACAATTCATGACAGCTATTACGTTACAAATGAATAAAATAGCGGCTATTAAACCACCCACTTAATGCTCATTATAATATCTCAATAACTCACCACCTTGTGTAGTAATTAGAGTTTTTTCTTTTTCTCTTACGTTACTTGTATAGTTATTTAACTAGTCAGTGACCCGGGTAAATACCCGAGATTGTAATATAAAACCATGAAATGAAATATAACATAAAACTAAATTCAAAATAAAAACGGAATGGATGTACTACTGTTTCTTATGGGTCTATGTTAGATAATTGTAGTATCTATTGAATTCATATCAGTTGGACATACTTGTTTTTTAAAAACCATTGTCAAAACAGTTGGTCATTTCTTTACATGCATTAATAGAGTTCACAATCACTATCAACGTTTAAGATGAACCCTTGATTTTGTAACATTGTAACAGTGAGAGATGAGATGAGACAATATATTGTTGGAATATACATAAACATTCAAAAAAATAAAAGAACAGAACTATTAAGTGAAACACTTAATCAACGATTTCAGATTCGAAAGCCGAAAATTATGACAAACTAAAAGAAAAATTGTTTCTACCTAACATTTGTGGAAAAATATATCTGTTGCCGGCCCATTTCTTTCCACTGCTCGATAATTAGATAAAGGAATTCCTCTTTAGGAAATACAACTTTCTACATATCTACAATACCATTAATGTTTTCTACAAAATAGAAAATAATGAAAAGTCATTCATTCCGGTGTAAAAATCCCATCCAATCTGCACCTTTTCTTTTCATGAAAGGAATTATCTGAAATCATAATTTTTGAATATAATCATATTGTTTACAAAAATGTCATCAAAAGAGACATAAGATCATACTTGAATATATAAACCAACATGTGCCAAATAAAGAGGGTAATAAACCTAAACCAGTTTTGATATACATGCTACAGGGAACCAATTCAAATAGCATTAAACCAAACGCAACATATTATATAGTTATCTTTTTTGAAACTGGCTTCTCCTTCAAACTCGGATTGAATTTGATTGGTACCAGTTTCACCCAAACTATACCATATAGTTTTTGGGTCGTTTTTCATAGCACCAACTTTAAGACCCTTAAATCTTTAGACGTTAAAAATATTGTAATATACTCAAATTAAGTTGTAAACTATTAAAGTACACGTTTTACAATTAGCGCGTTGCCGCTAGACTCACAAATCAGTATCACATGTATGTTTTAACAAAGATATAAAATTAATGACATTCCAACATGAACATATCAATTGCATAAAGAAATTTCATTAAATAACCATCTTAACCAATATAAAAATGGATAGATTTCATAACAAAATAATTTAACCAATGACTCATTTTACATACCTGTACTTCTTTAAAACCCGCACCTTAACAGTTACCGGTGGTTGTTTTTGTTAAATCTAGGATACCCGCCTTATCTCTGTCATCTATTTCCTGCATTTATCAAGCAGTTTCAATAGTGTTAGTCAATGTAATAGCCCAAAGGCATGAACCTGCCAAAATAAAACACAAAAGGCACATCCACATCTGATTAATTAAACCATTAGAGGTTGAGAAAAGGGGGTTGCAATGTATAGAACATATAATTTCAAGTAAGACTGATACGTGTATAACTAATTAATTGGTAATAAATAAATAGATAGATTGATAACACAGAAGTGGAACTATTTAGCAAGATATTTGTGCAAAAGTTGGATTCTACAGACCTGCATACTCAGAATTTAGTTCATAATCAGATTTTGTGATATATCATTACAAAATGGTGTTCTATAAGATGTTGATTGAAGAATCGATGATCGATACAACCTCATATTTCGACGAAACAATCTGCAATATCAGTTCCTTCAAGAGTAGCATCAGAAATTCAATATAATTATAGGTCATATGCCCATAGAAATTGTGAAATAGTGAAAATGGTAGCAAAAGGTGGAGGTTTAACATGTTGTCTAAATCTTATGCCAAAGTCTTGTACTCAAAGGTAACTTTAAGGAACTAACAGAAATACTTTTAAAGAACTAACAGTCTACCTCTTTAAGGAATTATCTTAAGGAGCTAACAGTAGCATATTTAGAACTAACATTACATCAATAATAATCTGATGCTAAATGATATTTGATTTATTACCGCTTGAAAACTTTTAGACTGATTTTTGAATCAGTTTCCATTCTTTTAATTTTCAAGTGATCCATCAAATGGATAAGCTACTACTTAATGAATAATATATTTTGACTAAACGTCATGACTTTCCTTTTAATAAATAGCTTAATTTTTACATTAGTTTGTATTGAATTGTACTTTTATCCTAGTATCTTTATAAATAAGCAGCCTAACTGCACATGACACTCATCACCAGTCAATTGAACTTAAAGAAATAAAATCATGCTTGTTTATGGATATATGTTTCTTTTCCAAATTTCCCACATTAAACAAAAAAGTAATCAAGCTATCATTTTCATTTTGTACAATGATACATAATCATACTATTATTAAATTCTAATTAGAGAAATAAAGCTACACACAAAACTTTTTTGTACACCCTTTTTTGTACCTAATCTTAGAAGTTTTATGGACTATGATCCTACACAGCAATGCAAAATGAAAGATGGGCATTGTAAACAACGTAAATTTCACTAAGCACCTAAATCATTTTTCAAAACAATGTAGATCAATCAAAAAGTATTAGACATGACAGTTTAAAAAAAACAAAAAACTTCTACAATTCATGAGGATCTGTATTTAGATGATGGTTAACATATATTAAAAAGTATTAGACATCACAACAATTACAGGGAACCTCTGAAAATAAAATGTAAATCAATCAAAACGTATTAGACATCACAACTCTAGGAAAGAAATAATGAAACCCTAGACCCTAAAATCGAATTTGCATATAAAAATCATACAATCAAAACAGTGAATAGAGAAGGTTTAAGAGGGATTTTTAATCATCCAGTCTCATCCAATCAAAAGATTTTAACTCTACAACCTAGAATCGAAAATCAACATTATTCGGGAGTAACATTTACCTTGTTCTTCAAGTTTATTGTAATCTACCTGTGAGAAAAAGAGGGAACCGATGATGGTGCTAATCGAGTAAAAACCCTGCTCCGTTAATCATCTGCTTGTGGATGAGATAGATATAAGCATAACAAAGGAAAAAGGAAAAGAGGAGGAAAACGGAAAACTTACAATTGACAATCAAAAAATAACCTCCCATCGATGAGTAGAACGGAGGTGTGCAGCGGCAAAGTTTACCA
This sequence comes from Deinandra increscens subsp. villosa, assembly GCA_039602395.1. Taxonomy (NCBI): domain Eukaryota; kingdom Viridiplantae; phylum Streptophyta; class Magnoliopsida; order Asterales; family Asteraceae; genus Deinandra; species Deinandra increscens. The sequence goes on from JBCNJP010000027.1 coordinate 111,289,189, forward strand.
GAAGACGATGAGTAGAACGCGGAGTGCAGCGGCGAATGGAGCAGAAGACGATGAAGGGATCTGGACGTTTAGGGTTTCGAATGAGGAGTCTGGATGAATCGTAAGATTTTATATGTCGGGTTGAAAAAGAAAACGGAACCTTGGATCCGTAAAAAGATCTGCGAGAATTTACTATTTTGTATGAATTTTTTTAATTGTAAATTGTGAGAAATTAACACATAAGCAGTTGCTTAGGTGGCTTAATTTTAAGGAAACACTAATCCTATGTGGCACACCTTAAAACGTGCCACATGGACAGCAAAAACTTGTGTTTAATATATATATATATATATATATATATATATATATATATATATATATATTCTTTAACCTCTTGTATCATTGTGGCATTTCTTATGCCAGACGTGGTTGTGGTGGCTACCCTCCTCGAGGTAGTGGCTATGGCAATAATTTTATAACCTCTTGTATCATTGTGGAATTTCGAACTACACATCCCTCTCTTGTGATTTACAATCACTTTTTGTGGCTTCTCATCACAATTTCCCAATACACAACCCTAATTTTGCAAAATCCAATAACAATTTCGCTTCACCTTAACGAAATCGATGTCAACTGCGAACCACAACTTCTCCCCATTCGAGTTTTCTCCACAAAAATCAAAATACAAAAAAGGTTAGGGTTTGCTTTCTAGAATTCTTGTTATGTACATGATTATTGATTTGTTGTTTTACTTGTGTTGATTACATTATTTGATTTGTTTGAATGTGATTTCTGAGATGAAACCCTAACCTCAATTTCATTCTTGAAGGGTTATTCTTGAACAATTAAACAAAAAGAACAAGTCAAAACTCAGTTTTGAATTCTTAAGCCCAATTTAAGGTTAGTATTTTTTATTTGTGATATGAAATTTAGTACTTTAATTTGTGGATGACTTTTTTGAATTTGAACATGTAATTGAATTTGTTAAAACCATTTGAATGTTAAGGACAATGTATTTTTTATTAGTTCATTTTGTTTTATTATATTACCGACCCAACCGACCCGAATGTTTCAGTGTCATCTCCGTAGAAATTCAAACACAAAAAATCCGACCCCATAGGAAATATTTCCTGGCTCCGCCACTGGATCTAGTCATTAGAAACATGCTTAGCATAGATCTCCTCCATTTAGAGCATAAAAGTCAAGTCTTGACATAGCAAACCCTAGATCTATAACATGAAAATGATTTCTCAAGATCTAATCCTAGATCTATAACCAAGTGATGCATAGCATATTTTGCATAAAAATAAATAAATAAATCTCACATTTAAATTAGTTTTTAGATGAAAATTATCAAAATTGGTGCTTAATTGTTTAATATATGTATTATAGATTTTGTGAAAAGGGTTTTGGTTTTAATTTGAGAAATATATAAGTTTTACATTTAAATTGGGTTTTTAATGAGATTATTAGAATGTGATTTTTATTGGTGTGTTTAAATGTGATTTTTAGATGGTTGGTGTGTTCGTGATGAATTTAGAGGAAAACTAAAAAAAACGTAAGCGGAATCGGAGCCCGAATGAGAAAGTTATGGAAGATTTAAAAGAAAAAAATAAAATAATACAAGGCAGCAGCCCAGTCTAGTTTCGGCCCAAGTCCAAACAAGCAGCAGCCCAGCAGAAACAGTCTCAGGCCCAGCGAAGTGCAGCCCAACAGCAGCCCATCGCAATTTATAAAAACATAATGTAAAACTCGCTAGGGGCAGGGGTCGGACACCTGACCTCTTGCTGCACAGCCTAGGAACCAAACCACTGGGACAGCATCTCGAACTGGTTTAAATTTGGTTTACAACACTTTTATTGTCTTCTGCAAGGCCTAGTTTTCGGCCCAACAGCACCTGATCGCGACCAGACCCTATTTTTGACGTATTCAAAATGTTTTCCAGCCGCATATCTCGAGTTTTAAGCCCCCATAAACCCTAAAAAAACTCATAATACATTTGGAAACATCTTGGAAGGATTTGGGGATGAAGATTAAGCATTTTGGAGGCCAAGATTAGAGATTTCAAGCTTTTCGGTTTGACTTTTCTTATTTTCTCTTGATTTTCACTATTTGGTTCTTGCTCATTAACATGTATGATTCCAAGATTATATTTTTATGGTTTAGGATCATCATGTTAGGCTGATTTCATCTTTGTAGCACCTAGATTAGATGAATTTAGACTTTTTATGACTCTTCGGTTGACTTTTACCATGAATATGTGTTAATTGCTATTTGATGATGATTTTGAATGTTTTTGATGATAAAGCTTGCTGATTTGATTTCACTTATCATGGAATTATGTGGATTAATGTCATGCTAGGTAGATCTACCTTTGTTATTTGCTTTATCCATTGTTGACCCGTTTGACTTTCAATGGTCAACGGTTGATGCTTGCAAGGAGACCTCCTTCTTGGTGTTTCATTGGTGAATTGGGGCTGATCTAGTGAATATCTCTATGAGATAGGTTTGACCAGATCATTTCATAGGCTAGAAGCTTGTTTTACATCGTTTGATAGGATAGATTGCTTCTGAACATAAGATTCGATCCTATTTAACCATGTTTAGCGGTTTCTAGGTCATAAGTGTTTGGAATCATCATCTTTGCATGGTATAGGTACTATATAGAGAGGCCTCTCGCATAGTTTCCTATTTCATGTAAGATTAGTTTACTTTGGCCGAAGTAGTTTTTCCGTTTGGCAGTTTTCTCAGTTTTGCTATCTATGCTTCATTTAGGATTTCCGGATTATTCGGGCTGTGTCTATAGCCCTAGATGGTCTAGTTTTCCGCATTAGACGATAGTGTTCATGGTATTAGTCATGTTGGGCTATACATTATGAGGCATGAACATTAGACTTGGGCTTGCATTATGTTGGGCTTCGGGTTTCCGATTTGGCCTTGTTGGGCTGGTTCACCTTATGGGTTTACGATCATAGCTAGGGTTTTTGTAATGGGTAGTATATAAACCCAACTAGTTAATGTTTCTAGTAGTTCTTGATCACGATTTCCATCCGCTCTTTGTAATTTTACGATTGTGAACTCCTTTAAAGAAGATTGATCAAGTTTCATTCAAGATTTGATTGTGTTTGTTTTGTTCTTCATCTTAAATCAAATCTCTTTCATCATCTTCTTCTTGAATCACACACAAACGAGGTTTCCGCACTCGTTTGTGTTTACGATATCGTGTTTGATTGTTGTTTCGGGACTAACAATTGATATCAGAGGAAAGAATCATCTAATTCGAGGTTCCACGATATTAGATTCGAGTGTTTGGCTGGAAAAAGTGGAAGCTTGCTGCTGTTTTTGGTGTTTATGACTGGTGTTCTTCAGTGGTTTTGGTGTTTACGACTTCAAGGAGCGATCTTTGAAGGTTTACGATCGCGAAAATCAAGTTTACGACATCAAGAATCGATCTTTGGACGTTTACGATTGATAAAAAGGGGTTTACGACTTCAAGATACGATTTTTAAGTGTTTACGACAGTGTTTACGATCCGGAAGAGTTTACGACAGGGATTACGATCGGAATCACGTTCACGATCACGTTTACGATCCAGAGGTGTTTGCGATTCCGTTTGCGATCTGCAGCCTGTCTATATCGTAAACTGGTGTTGACGATCGAAAACTCATTTGGACTAATTTTTTAGTTTTCCTAGGCTTTCGTCATGGATTTTGAACCGAGCATGTACCAAAACTGGACTTTGAGATTGGATCGACTACTCGTCCTCCCAGACTCACATCTGCTGATAACTTCCTTGATGGAAATACAGATTCCAGAACCATTTGAAAAGTGTTGATCTGAGACTTTGGAGATCAGTTGTCAATGGACCATTCATTCCTACTCACACTGAAGCAGGAAAAGTTGGAGTGGTGAAAACTGAAGCAGAATACTCGGATGATGATTGGGAAAAGTGTAACAAGGATGAGAGAGCGTATGCTATCATGACAATGGCATTGACTCCGGAGATTGCACAAGGGTTTAAGAAGTACAAGACTGCAAAGAAGCTCTGGGATGTTCTGGTGGTTGCATATGAAGGAAATCCCGATATCAAGGAAAGCCGTAAACAGATGCTGAAGCAGAAATTCAACTTGTTCAATCACATTCAAGGAGAGTCCTTTGAAGCTCAAGTTCAAAGATTTGTGTCCTTAATTACTGAGATGTCAAGCTACAACGTTGAACCCGAACAGGAGGATAAAAATCTGAAACTCTTGAACAGTTTGCCCAAGTCCTGGAGTACCAACATTTCAATCATCAAAGATAACAACAAGCTGGATGAGTTGACTGTTGATGAGCTAATTAACAAACTGAAGTCAAAGCTGATTAATGATAAACAGAGAGAACTGAATCATCTAAGTTCACTTAGTTTGGCAGGAAAACTGAATCAGGCTCTCTTATGTGAAGAAGTAGGGTCAAAGCAGGGTGGAAGTTCATCTGGACGTGATACAAGCACAAACACAAAGTCAACTGCATTCGTGGCTCATGCCCAAGCTGGTTCTAGTGGAATGGTCAACCCTGATGAAGCAAATGCTACTAATGATCCCAACTTTGCTCTTGGAATGGGGTTTATGAATAGTTATCACGCTCTTATGGCTGGAACTTTGGTACCTACTGACATGCTGTCAGGGGAGCTGAATTAGATTAATCCTGAAGATGTGGAAATGCTTGATGTTTCATGGAAAATGGCTATGGCAGTTTTTCGCGCTAAGAAGTTTATGGCAAAAACTAGAAGGAATGTTTGGAAGGATCAGGACAAGATAAGGATGGGTTTTGATAAGAGCAAGCTCAGATGTTTCAATTGTGATGAGTACAGACATTTTGCAAGGGAGTGTACCAAGCCATAAAGGGAGAAACCAGAAGAGAAGAAAGTTGGAGATAGTAAAGGAACATCAGAGACAAGGGCTTTGGTTGTGCAGGATTGTGGGGAGTATCAATGGGCTTCGCAGGTAAGGGAACTCAGTCTGACAGGTGCTATGATTGCTCAGATGGAGAATGATGATGAGGAGGAATATGCATTTATGGTCATAGAGGAGAAGTCAGAAGAGAAAGAAGAGAACCTGGTTGAAGACAAGGAAGCATTGCAGCCGAGGTCGACAACACAAAGGTATGTACTAATCCCACTTGTGCACGTTTAATTCCTGGCCTTAGACAACTTTGGAAGAATAGTGAGATAGAATTATTTGATATGCAATGTTCTAGAAGTTCGTTTAAGGGTAGATGGGAAAAGAGTGAGGAGAAAGTTAAAGCTCAAAAATTGGATATAGAGAAATACCAAGCCCTTGCCTATGAGAAGTCTGTCCTATATGACAATGCTAAGTTAGAAATTGCTGAGCTTAGCAAGCAGGTAGATGAACTTACACATAAGAACAATGAGATGCAAGTGAAATTAGATGTGAATCAGATGAGAAACAAAAGAATGCTCCAAGCAGGTAAGGCATTGTCCACATGCATAACTGATGTTCGATTGGTAAGGATAGAGGAGGAATAGGAGTTAGCACATCTGAAAAATAAGATTAGTGTTCCCCAACCTGTGTCTAGAGATATAGTAGGTATGATCTATGAGGAGGATTAGGTAGATAGATCTGAATCTGAAATGCACGAAGCAGGACCTCCCATAGATAGTGTTTTGGTTGGTGTAAAACCCATGACTAAAGAGGAGCTAGAAAATGAGAAACATGTGACCTATGGTTTGGGTAATCAAAATAAAACCGTGGCATTCGCTAGTGAACCGGGTCCATCCCAGGAACCATTAAACGATAATGTTGGTTCTTCTGATGTTTTTGTTTCATGTGCAGATGAAGTAAGGATCCAAGATGTTTATGAGAAGGATGCTGAATGTTTGAGGGTTAAAGAGTGTCATAAGTCTAGTAGTTCAAGTTCTGATTTACCTAAGGACGATGTTTTGGCATCTGTGTCTGAACTTAATGCGTCCAAGTCAAAACAATTAATGATGTCTATGTCTTCAAAACATGTTTCTGATTCTAATGAAGTAGTTAATGGTTTTAAAATTCGTGTGCCCAATACTAAAGCTGGTCGTGAGTCTAAACCCAAATAATTTGTTCCTTATCCCCAGGTTGTGTCTACCTTTAACAGAACCAACAAATAAAAATCCGAACAATTTTGTTTAATTACGCAACCTGAGAAAGTTCCAAAGCATTTGATACACAAATGGGATAATAAGCCTGAATGGGAGTCATCTTACCCAAGACGTTCATATGTCTGTAGTCATGTGAATGGGCCTAGAATTATGAATTGTTTTCAGTGTGGAAAACCAGGGCATTTTGCTGCAAATTGTTTAAATAGACCTTATCAACCATACTATCCGCAAAACCCACATATTAGTATGTTGCAGAAAATGATGACAGGTGGAAACAAAAATCAGAAACAACAAGCTTTGTCTCAGGGGAAACAAAGTTCGAAACCAATGAAGACTCAACAGTCTAAGGTTTTAAACACTAAAACTCTAGTGACAAAGCCTGTTGATGAAAAATGGAATGTGGCCAAAACTCCAAAAATAACCTACACACCTAAAGGAGTTTATCAAAGAAAAGATAAGATGAAATCTGAACTTGTTGAAAAACAGGTACCCAAAACAAAAGGGTTTTCTCAACCTAAAGGTAAAACAAAGGTTAAGAAACAGGTTTCAAAATCAAAAGATGTTTCTCAAACAAAACAAGTTGTTCAAACAAAATTAAAACTTGAGTGGACACCTGTCAAGAAACATGCAGATAAAAAGGTCACATCTCCACAGAAGAAACCTGTAGCTGTTAAGAATTCAACCAATGTGTCAAAAACTTAGAAACACACTTTGTGGAAACCAAAAGTGAACGCTCAAAGTTTGGGTGTAACTGAATCAAAGTCAGGAATGTCCTTTGAATTAGTCAACTACGTTGACTCCAAGGGTGTGCCCAGATCTGTTATGGCCTGGGCACCCGACTCTAACTGATCTTTGATTCATGTAGGGACAACCGAGAAGAACTGTCAACAATCTATGGTACGTTGATAGTGGTTGCTCCCGACATATGACCGGAGATTTATCACTTTTGGAAGAGGTACAAGATTTTAATGGAGGAGGTGTATGTTTTGCTGGTGGAGTTTGTGGCAGGATCAGCAAGAAAGGTGTGGTAAAGAATGGCAGCTTGACGTTCTCTGATGTGCCTTATGTGGAGGAATTGTCACATAGTCTGCTCAGTGTTTCGCAGATTTGTGATCGAGAATATTCTGTGTTGTTCAATAGAAAGGAATGTATCATTCTCAAGCCTGGAGTCAAGATTCCTGAGGAGTGTGTCTTGATGCGTACACCAAGGCGAGGAAATTCATATCTTCTCAACATGGGTAATCCTCCGTCATCTGATGTGGCCTGTCTTATTTCAAAGTAAAATGAAAATCTGGCATTGTTATGGCATCATCGTCTGGGACATGCTAACATGAAGAATCTGACCAAGCTAGCAAAGGGAGAGCATGTTAGAAACCTTCCCATCAAGGACTTTACATCAATTGAGAAGTGTGTTGCATGTGCTAAGGGGAAGCAGCACAAGTTGCCACATCGTTCTAAAATGTCAAACTCTATTTCGTCTGTGTTGCAACTACTACATATGGATCTCTTCGGCCCAATGCAAGTACTAAATATCAGCAAGTTCTCATATTGCCTGGTGATAGTGGATGACTTCTCTCGATTTACTTGGGTGTTCTTTTTGTCAAACAAGTATGAAACTCCAGCACTTGTGAAACAGTTTGTTACTCTCATAGAGTATTAGATGAGTAAGAAAGTGAAGGCAATAAGATCAGACAATGGAACAGAGTTTAAGAATGCTGAATTGAATAAGGTAATACAGTGCACCATACACGCCTCAACAGAATGGTGTTGCTGAAAGAAGAAACAGAACACTCATTGAAGCTGCAAGAACTATGCTGTGTGAAGCAAGATTGCTAATTTTCTTTTGGGCTGAAGCAGTCAACACTGCTTGTTATGTGCAAAATCGGGTACTTTTGAACAAGCAGCATGAGAAGACGCCTTATGATATAATTTATGGAGAAAAACCAAGGGTGGGGTACTTCAAGACTTTCGGGTGTCCTTGCACAGTTCTAATTCAGTCTGATGTGGGGAAATTCGAAGCAAAGGTTGATGAATGCTACTTTGTTGGATATTCTGCAAATAGTGCTTATCGAGTCTACAACAAAACCACCAAAGTGATAATTAAGGCATTCAATGTTGACTGGTTGGAAGACAATCCGACTGATGCTGGAATTGGGCCAGACTGGATCTTTGATTATGGGTCATTGTTTGAAGGTTTCAACTTCTCAAATATGTTTCCTAGTCTGGGAGAAGAAGAAGACATCATTGCTCCAGCTCCAGAAGTAAGGCATGTGTGAAAAATGTTAGTGACAGTGTATCAGCAGCAACTCCTAAGGATGATAAAGTGGATGTTCCAAAATCTTCAGGAACTCATGATGATTAGAAGGAGTCAGAAAACCAAGGTATGAATGATATTGTTAATGATACTAACTTGCCTGTTTCTGTTTCAGTACCAGATGTACAAACCACAAGAATCAACAGAGATCATCCTCTCAGCAATGTGGTCGGACCAGTGTCAGCAAGTGTCACTACTAGAATCCGCGTGGGTGTCATCAACTTCTGCATGTACTCATGCTTTATCTCTCAGATAGAGCCTCCAAATGTGATGGTAGCACTTAAAGATCCAAGTTGGATGGAGGCTATGCACGATGAATTGAATCAATTTTCAAAATTGGGAGTGTGGCATCTAGTGAAAAGGCCTGAAAATAAGAAAGTTATACCCACAAGATGGTTGTATAAGAACAAGAAAGACGATACTGGTGTGATTGTGAGAAACAAAGCCAGGTTGATTTTTCAAGGTCACAGACAGGTTTACGGGATTGATTATGATGAGGTGTACGCACCAATGGCCAGATTGGAAGCTATTCGAATATTCCTTGCTGTAGCAACATATCTCAACTTCACTGTGCATCAGATGGATGTGAAGACAACTTTTCTCTATGCTGACATTAATGAAGAGATCTATGTGGCTCAACCGCCGGGGTTTGTGGATGAGGAACACCCAGATCACGTGTATCTTCTGGATAAAGTTCTATACGGTTTGCATCAAGCTCCATGCACGTGGTATGAAACTCTATCAAAGCATTTGGTGGAAAATGGCTATACAAGGGGAGTGGTTGATCAAACCCTGTTCAGAAAGAAGGTGAAGGATGATATCATTATGGTGCAAGTGTATGTGGATGACATCATCTACGGGTCAACGAATGAAGAATTATGCACCGAGTTTGAGGATATCATGAGAAAGAAGTTTGAGATGAGTGATCAAGGGGAGATGAACTTTTTTATGGCATTACAAGTTAAACAAGATGAATCTGGGATTCTCATTCATCAAGCAAAATATGTGAATGAGATTCTGGAAAAGTACAAGATGCAGGACTCCAAGCCCATCTCCACTCCCATGGCATCCATACCTCTACTGACAGCAGATGCAGATGGAGAATCAGTGAGTGAATTCATGTATCGTTCGATGATCGGATCACTCATGTATTTGACAGCAAGCAAGCCCGATATCATGCATGCAGTGTGTGTATGTGCACGTTACCAGGCTAATCCTAAACTCTCTCATTTAGCCGCTGTTAAACGTATTTTTAGGTATCTGAAGGGCAGGCCTCGGCTTGGACTTTGGTATCCTAAGAATACTAATTTTCAATTGTTTGCATTTACGGATAATGATTATGGAGGTAGTGACCTTGACAGGAAATCCACAACTGGTGGGTGTCAGTATTTGGGAGACAGACTCATCTCATGGCAGAGCAAGAAGCAGCATACCGTTTCCAAGTCAACTGCCGAAGCTGAATATGTGGCAGAATCAACTGGATGCTCGCAGGTAGTATGGATTCATAATCAGCTCACTGACTACGTTATGGAATTTCTTAATACTCCAATTTTTTGTGATAATGCTGCTGCTCTGCAAATTGTCAAGAATCCTGTTCAACATTCCAAAACAAAGCACATAGATATCAAGGTACATTTCATTCGTGATTGCTATGATAGGAAGTTGATGCAGCTCGAAAAGGTAAACTCCGATCAAAATGTTTCTGACCTTTTCACAAAACCCCTTCCTCGTCCAAACTTTGAAATGTGTGTTGAAGGCCTAAGGATGATTGCCTTAATGATCTGATCAAAACTGTTTGTACATAGTTTTGCTTTTTTGTTTGCTTACTTTTGGTTTGAGTTTCATTTAAAAAAATATATTAAAAAAAAGGTGTTTATGTTTCAAAAGCCTCATAAAAACAGGGGAAGAAATGTTATAGTTTCAGAAAATCTGAAAATCTGTTTGAGGTTTTTATGAAGTCTTTTGTGTTTGTCTTGAGTTGATAGGAAGTGATATAAATGTCCAAGACAATCGTAGACTGACACGTGTAAAGCTGAAGTGAAAGATTGCTCAAAGATGATATGTCGGTAAGCTCAACCCAAAACTATGATCATCAATGTAAGTGCAGTAAACTTAACTTCTATATATGTTTAGTTTTCCGTCCTAGTTTACATGGTTTAAAAAACTGAGTCCCAGCAAAAATGGGTTGAGAGTGGTATCTACCTAGTATTCACTCTCTCACACGGCATGTTCTGCTGTTATGACAACATAACAACAAAGAAAAATGAAAAAAAAATGAAAAAAAAAATAATAATAATAAAATAAAATAATTATTTTGTTTGGTCTTCTCTGCGTGCTTATGCGGCCGACCTGATCACCAACTGATAATTAAGGAAATAAGTGTTAGTCATGACGGTGTTGCATGGTTCCTCAAGTTGGGGGTTTGTGAATCCTCAATAAACTCTGAGGTTGGGTAGGTTTTGCTATGAACAATTGGGTGTGGGGACGGTTAAACATGACCGTAATATTGTACCATAATTAAGCACTTCAAAATAACTTGATGTGAGTTTGTGTGGTCAAAAATTCTGGCAATTGTCTAGAGCGTCGAGTAACAGAAGCTGAAAAGAGTTCTTCATTCAAAGATAAGTCTGGTTTGATCCATGAAAAACATCAGCTTCAAGGAAGTATGTTTTTGTCTCAGTAAAAGGTTAGATTTGTTTTATGTTTTTTAATTTTTGGTTTGTCTTTGACTGTTTAAAATTTGAATTTTCATGATCAAGATCAGGATCTCGGGGTATTAGTCTGAGGGGAAGTCTTGTAAATTCTCAAATTCTTCAAAATTAACCTTTTTACAACGGAATTGTCATTTAAATGAGGTTTAGGAGTTTTTTGAAATATTTTCAAAACTAAAGGGGGTATTATGAAACATTTCGTTTAACAAAACCTACAAGAACCCCCATTCACGATCACACGTTTACGATCCACTCTCTCTCCTCTCTGCGTTTACGATTCCAACCCCAAAACCCTAACCGTCGCCGTCTTTCACCAGAAAACCACCTCCGACCACTCTCGGCTGAAATCTTGTGAACCACCGACTTCGCCTTCTCAATCCAACCTCGAAACACCCTTCAATTCACTGTTTCTTCTTCAAATCCTCAGTGATTTCGAGTTTCTTTTCTCCCGGGTGCTCATCCTCATTTTCTTCAAATTTTTTGTCAAAAACCTCGAGATTTTAAGTTGTTTCTGAGTATACGATACTTAAAAGGTAGTTTATGATGGTTCATTTGTATATTTATGAGTGTTTGATGTGTTTATGAGAAGTTGCAGGTTCAAAAATGGCAGACCTCGGTGTTTACGATCGTCACGAGGAAGAAGACGATGTTTGGCGTTTACGATCGGCGATTACGATCGGTGTTTACGATTGTTTGGTTTACGATCCCGAAAGATTACGACAAAAGGCTGTTTACGATCGGGCTTCGGGTTTGCGAGTGGGCCTATGTCGGACTTAATTTAACCCGATCGTGAACACTCAATTGGATCGTAAACTCATTAAAAAGTTTGAATTAAAATCGTAAACACTTAATTAAACACAAAATGATTTTATTATCTTATCAAACTTAATTGTTTTAAGATAAAATTGAATGTGTTGATTTTAAGAATGTGATTTGTTAAAATTGTGGTTCAAAATCAAATTCTTTCCTTTGAAGGTTTTAATTGATGTTCTAGGAAATTAAAAGGATAATCTGATAATCAATTGAACATCAAGATGATTCTAACAAACATAATTGCTCATTGATATAATTAAGCCTGATGCACTTGTCTCGGTTTTTCAAATGGCAGAAGAACTGATTGATGAGGAATTTCACTTTGAAAGAGATCACTGTATACCTGCTTATCTTGATGACCCTCTAGAGAGACAATGCAGTTGTTCTACTCTTTTGTTGCTGGGATGAACGTTTGTAAAATCAATCATGCTCTCAGAGCAAGCGTGCTGATTGATGAACAACTTGTCAGAGAATTTTGGGGAACTGCTAGGGCGAATCAGAATAAAACAAGGATCACAGCAACGGTTTAAAACCGCAGAATCGAGATCGTAGAAGAAGATATTCGCAAAGGGCTGAATATAAATGATAAAGCTGAAGACACAATGGAATATTCTAAGGCTGCTGTGTTAGAGGGTGCACGCCTTTTGGGTTAAGAAGGAAAATTTGTTGGGATACGACAGTGGCATTCGGGTCTCGGTAATAGCAATTTTTTTTTTATTTAGAAATAATTATTTGCACTAAATAATTATTAAACGATTACCGAATAAATAGTAAATTAAATTTGGATAATTAAATTAACGATTAATTTAATAGGCAGCGGAAAACGTTTTAATTTACTAACGCGAAAACCAGATAATTAACGTAAACCTAAAACAACAGGATTCGACAATCACCATAACGCGCAAACACCAAAACGCATTTAAACAAGAACGCGACTTATAATAAATATAAACAGTCAATTAAATCTAAACTAACTACGAGTTTAGATATACCTGAGCGGTGATTCAAACAAACGCTTGAGACACCGGAAGTCAACGGGTGACGCTAGGGTTTCACAGAAGTGATTCGTCTGACGAATCTGACTTTCCTCGCGGACACGGATTTACTACGCGGTGAATCAAGCACCGAGAAAATCTCGTACGTCAGATCAGGCGCGAACTAGGGTTTTGCGGACGACGGCGGAACACGTGTGAGACACGGTTCTCGACTAGGGTTGTCGGCGGTGGAACCGGCGACAGCGAGGAGGCCGGCGGCCGAAAGGGCGGCGGCGAGGTGCGACGGAGACCGCGGCGGTGAGCGGCGGTGGGCTGCGGTCGGGCTGCAGGCGGCGGCGGCTCGGCTTCGGCGGGCTGTTGCTGCGGCGGCTTGATCGCGGCGGGCGGCGGCGACCCGGTAGCTGCGGCGGCAGCAGTGGAGGAGGGCGGACGGCGGCGGCTTCGAGAGCGGCGGTCGGCGGCAGGGCTGAAACGACAGGGCGGCGACGGTGATCTAGGATTAGGGTTCTCGCGAACAGTTCGTCTGAGAACAAGGAGGCGGCGGCGGGGTGGCCGTCGGCATCGGAGTCGCGAGAGGGAGGAGGGGAGGCCGAAATTCTCAGTCGGAGGATTAGGGTTTCGTCTCCCTTAATCAGTTATATTTATAACTGATTTAATTCCGTTTAGCCCCTCGATTTTACCTAATCCTTAATCGAACCATTTAATTTCTGAAATTAACATTTAAACCTTTAAATGTTTGTCGCTTGCCGAGTATTAGTCAAACTAATAACATGTCTGTTCTCGTCCATGACGTAAATTATATTTAACGTCTTTTGTCGCTTAATTAAACTTAATAGTAATTAATTATTTATCTATTAAACTATTTAATAAACAAATAATTGATTCCTCTGCGAATTTGCCGGTTATAACAGTAAGCGGTCTTAAATACCCGTTGCCTCCGGTGTAACTCTTACGGGTCTTAACCGGGTCGGGTACTTGATTTAGTCGGATCTGGACACCTAAATCCAACAGTCTCCCACTTGGACTGATCGCGACTATCAATCAAGATACAGTCAGAGGTGCTCTAGCTACACGTGGCTGTCCCAACCAGTCATGACACTTCAAGTCTGAACAACCAAGGCATATCAATAACTTGTGATATAGTTTAGACTTAAGGTATTTGTAAAGTCATCAGATCCTTTCTGTATGTGACATCAACCGAAACAGAGACATGGATTTAAACATTCTCTTTGTGTTCGATCATTATATTTCTCGTTTTACTGTTCGAAGTGGTCCAATCAAACACACAGTAAGTTTGGGTAAGGCCTTACACTTCACACTTGGAACTAACGAGAGGGCCCATGATGTCAAACTGTTGCATTGAAAAAATGCAAGAGTACAGAATTCCATATTGACCACATACAGCTCCCACTAAACTTCAGATCCATTCCCAAAAGTAACCGTTATGGCTGGCAGTTACGCGACAACGTTAAGCTACAATCAAAGAATGTTCTTTGGCAAACGGGAGGTCGCTCATGTGTCTCAGGTCTAAGGATACCGTTGAGTATACCATCAATCAGATTTGTCTTATGCTAAGATCCATGAAGACATTCTGACACGAGTTACGTCCAGACGTCATTCTCCAATGAGGTCTTGTGAGTCTAGAGGTCAACACCTTGAGTCCAGAGTCAGAATAGTCTTGCTTCAGGCGTTGCTCCCGCAATGCCTGATCGACTACGGACTTTTAGAATATTAAACGAAATATTCATGGATAATAAAACGTATAAAATTCGAACGCGTTACGCAGAATTCAGACTCTCGTCTAACAACTTAGAGGAGGCCGAATGATATGGTGCAAACGACAGTGTTCGACATCCAACACTAGAATCGAATATCGAAGTGATGCAGAATTCGTGTACTCTGTAGTAGACTAATTTCGCTGATCTAGCCCGATCGCAGAAATTATGGATTCGCTATCAACTGCTCGCATTTCGATTTAGAATTGCCAATATCTGTTGTTTCTCGAGACTCAGTGTTTTATCTTGAACAATGAATCTTCTTAAGTGAATCGAACTTGTGATGATGGAGCGCCCTTGGTAAGCACACGTATGACTGTGTTATCACTTGAGCATGTCAACCGACTATTTATGGAGTCGAATTAACCCTTGAATGTTTTATAGCATTCTTAGTTCAGATTCAATTAAGGTGGCTATTAATGTTCAACGGATAAAATTTGTACTTGGTTGATGAACATATATTTTTCTCATCAGTGTTTAGCAGTGATGATGTGATTTTCCATCTATGGTCATGGCGTAACATCTTACGGCAACATTCTATGTAATGTTCAAGAATTGGATTCATGTCTACATCATATTTAGTATGATTTGAACTGTTTCAAGAGATTAATCGCGTGTGGTTGCTCAGTCATATCACGATCAATACTTAATATAATCTTGAAACTTACAATTATTTGAGGTGTCATTTAACGTTTCATCTCAGAAAATTTAAATGATCTTTAAATCGGCACTTGATTATATCGTTACTCCAGTAAGGATCTATGGCGATGCTCCCACTTGCTTGAGGCAGATTGACATTCCTATTTTCATCTTTCTTTCAAACCGTTTGGATATTGATTTACACGAAGAAAACGTTGTAATCAATTATCGTTTACAAGAACGAAATTGTTTGACTTCGTAGTATGTGGTACGAGAGTCTAAACTCAATATCCAGATGTTATGACTTGCTCATAAGTTCATAGACGATTGTCAAAGTCATTTCAGAGTTTGATAGGATGATGCGCTCGTCTATGATTGTTTGAAAGTGTCTCGTGATGATCGAGAAGATGATTTATCCTATCGGACCCTGAGGTCCGACACTAGAGGATGTTTCCTTATTCAGGTAAGGTTAAACATGCCAACTCTAATTGGAATGTCAATATGTTCCGCCACGCAACAATCCATTGTTGGCGAATCATTATTTATCTGGCTCGTCTCGTTTAGATGCGAGAGTTACTTTACATAGTCCAGCGACTTATCTGAGTCACCTTTCTTTAGATATTTAAAGATCTAGCTTCGGACATGTAATTGCTAAATTCCATCTTCGCAAGATTCCGGTCTTGGAATTGGAATTTAGTTATGCAAGTGTTGTGTGAAGGGGTGTCACAGTTATATGAAGTCAAGGGATTTGTTGTGGCAAGTCATTAGTCTTGTGTGTTACCAGTTTCATAATGAAATGTTGGATCGACGTATAGAACAATTAGTGCTCGTCGAATTAAAACACATGTGAGTACAACTATTGTAGTCTAAGACTTCCAAGATGTGTCTAGGTATATACATTTTATGGTAATGTGCACCAGAATTGGTGTGACCATACTACAATGTAGTAATCATCACGTGATTACCCTTGCAGTTGTTTAGCTGGTGATTCGAACTTATATGAGCAAACGTCTACATGAAGTAGAGGATTGATATGTTCATACGATTGTAGATCGAAGCGGCAATCTTCAATCGGTTCGACTTGATTCAATATTATTGACACTGGATGGTTTAAAATCACAAGACTTTATGAACCATAATTGCGCCGTGCGTTGTCACGTAACTATTACGATATACGCTTAAGACATTATAGCTTAAATGGGATGTGATAACCAAAAGTTGTCATGTCGCATTTGAGTTAGTCTTAATCAAATCAAGTGCACCAGGTTGGAAGATATGTTGTTATGGGATTTTGAATTTAATCTAACAAAAGATTGAATCAAATTCAAAGTAGATTAAAACCAAATATGTATGTTTCGAAAATCAACCATTGTCAAAACATGTCATATTCAAAATCCAGAGAAAGCAAATTGTTCATCCTGGAAGAAGCCAGGGAAAACCAAAACAAAACCAGTCGTTTTAAAATCACCAAGAATTGTTTTATTCAAAACTCAGGACGCGAACTTTATTTGGGTGCGACAATCGCAATGTAGTTCAGCGTCATCTTGGCTTGCTTTCTTTCAGCTTCATGCACCTACAAAATGTAAAGTATGTCAAACATATATTTTGTAGGAATAAGTGAAGCATCATACAACATAAACTTATGTGTATACCTGAGGAATTACCCGGCTGGGCTTTTCCACTTTTCACCTTGGCAAGATATTCTGGGCAGTTTCTTTTCCAGTGCCCCATCTTGTGGCATTCAAAGCACTCGCGCTGTTCAGGCGGTGGTGCTTTGGTTGTCTTAGGCTTGCTTTTCTGGAAGCTTCCAGACCCTCTGGTTGCAACTGCCTTGCCCCGCTTCTTGTTACCACGTCTGCCCTTCTTTACCTCAGGCTTCTTGACGCCTCCTGATCGGATTGCGAGTACATCGGGTGCCTTACCGTTAACAAAATTAACTTCAGCGGTCTTAAGCATTCCGTGAAGTTCAGTCACTGACTTTACCATGCTATGCATGTTAAAGTTCACCCGGAAAGGAGTGAAGGCACTGGACAGTGAGTGAAGAATTAGGTCAGTCGCCATTTCGGCAGGGATGACGTAATTCAGTTTTGCTAAGCGGTCGATGTAACCCTTCATCTTTAGGACATGAGGGCTGACGGGAGCGCCTTCAGCCATGCGACAACTAATAAGTGTCACAACGGTGTCATAGCGT
The DNA here is from genome assembly GCA_039602395.1 of Deinandra increscens subsp. villosa. NCBI lineage: Eukaryota > Viridiplantae > Streptophyta > Magnoliopsida > Asterales > Asteraceae > Deinandra > Deinandra increscens. Next base: position 111,306,739 of record JBCNJP010000027.1, read on the forward strand.
TCCTGTCGGGCCTGAGTTTCAAACATGCCCCTCAGATCACCGATCATCTGAAAAGCCGTCCTGTCAACCATGTTTTTCTGAATCTCTGATTCCATGGTGGCTAACATAAGACATGCGACATTTTTGGCATTTGTACGCAATGTGTTATGGGCGTTTCGCGCCGCTTGCGTGTCAGCTTCAGGTTCCTCAGGAACCTCAGCATCTAACACGGTTTCCATGTTAGCCATTTTCAGGACGATTCTCAGATTCCTTTCCCAATCAAGGAAGTTGGCGCCATTAAGTTTCTCCTTCTCAAGGAGAGACTTGAGATGGAAAATCTCTTGGTTTGCGCGGTTAGCCATCTGAAACAACAGGCAAATGTTTTAGTGTTTCGATGTTTGATTCGTATTCAAGTATGGCAAGCTAATCTTGAATAGGAATTGGGAATTCAGTTAGTTAGACAATTTCTCCAGACAGCGTAAAGTGCTTTCAAAATTCCTAAGTACCCGAACGGACAACGATTGTCACTTGTGAGTCTACTATCACAACTCCCGTTATGGGGCTTTCGCGAACGGATCAACGAAATACGTTTAGCCCCATCTATGCCCATTTTGTCTACAAGTCGACCAGAGGTACGGTGTTGAAATACTCCAATACCAAAGGTGCATGTAAAGAAAATAGTAGTTGTCCTAAGCAGTCAGTGTGAGCGTACGGTGTTGAAATACTCCAATATGCTCACCTTGGAAGATACCCTAAACACCACGTGCGGTGTTGAAATACTCCAACACGGATGCATCGGTAAATATGTTCCAAGTTAGACTTGACTTAGGATGGCATAGACTACCGATTTTAGGCTTACCAGATAGGATTATTAGGTCATATTTTAATATTAAATGTGACGACAGATTTTATGAATCCTATCTCACTCGAGACGATCAATTAAATAACCTAAGTATTAATGATCTACGTGTCGCGAGTCGATAACCAATTTCTTTTGAAGTTCGATTACTTTATCGAAAAATCCGAATTTAATGTCGAATTAAATTGGTTAATAATTTTTTATAAAGTCGTAATAAAATTAGGACTTTTATTAATCGATTAAAAATTAGTTTCAAAAAAAACTAAGTTTGGGTTTTAAGTTGGCGTGTTAATCTAATTAAGACAAGCAACCAAAAACAAGCAAACACACATGTACATATTCGGCCATGCAGAGCATTCGATATTGTCAGAGCCTATGACAATATCGAACAAGGGCAAGGGACATAAAAGTAAATCAACCACGAGAATAGAAAAACTCCCTGATTGACTTAGTTGCTCCCACTGGCTTCAACAAGCTCCTGCGTGTCATCAGGAAGCGTCGGTCTTGCTTTGACTTCTAGCCATTTTCGAAAATCCCATACAGGGATGATCTCAAGTGGGTCTTTGTATCAAGCTCGTCTTGTTCGTCCAGTCGAAAATGAGCGACAATAATTTAAAATAAAATTATTCTATTTTAAATAATTACAACTTTGAACCCAACAAAATTGGGCCAATCCAAAACAGAACACATGGGCCTAATGGGCCAAACCATAACGAAACCATGACAACAGAATACAGGGTTGGGCCGAATATGCACGAAAGATAATTCAATCAATTATGTTGAATCGGATTATGTTTAGTGGATCCAAATTGACTAAACATATTTAAGAAGCGATTCATTCAATTTTGCGACTTTCGGGTTCAGAACCCCAGTTCGCGAAAGTGTGCCGGTTTAAAACAGACCGGCCTGGGTTTGCGTGTGGTGATCAAGGCTCTGATACCACTGTTGGGATACGACAGTGGCATTCGGGTCTCGGTAATAGCAAATTTTTTTTTTTATTTAGAAATAATTATTTGCAATAAATAATTATTAAACGATTACCGAATAAATAGTAAATTAAATTTGGATAATTAAATTAACGATTAATTTAATAGGCAGCGGAAAACGTTTTAATTTACTAACGCGAAAACCAGATAATTAACGTAAACCTAAAACAACAGGATTCGACAATCACCATAACGCGCAAACACCAAAACGCATTTAAACAAGAACGCGACTTATAATAAATATAAACAGTCAATTAAATCTAAACTAACTACGAGTTTAGATATACCTGAGCGGTGATTCAAACAAACGCTTGAGACACCGGAAGTCAACGGGTGACGCTAGGGTTTCACAGAAGTGATTCGTCTGACGAATCTGACTTTCCTCGCGGACACGGATTTACTACGCGGTGAATCAAGCACCAAGAAAATCTCGTACGTCGGATCAGGCGTGAACTAGGGTTTTGCGGACGACGGCGGAACACGTGTGAGACACGGTTCTCGACTAGGGTTGTCGGCGGTGGAACCGGCGACAGCGAGGAGGCCGGCGGCCGAAAGGGCGGCGGCGAGGTGCGACGGAGACCGCGGCGGTGAGCGGCGGTGGGCTGCGGTCGGGCTGCAGGCGGCGGCGGCTCGGCTTCGGCGGGCTGTTGCTGCGGCGGCTTGATCGCGGCGGGCGGCGGCGACCCGGTAGCTGCGGCGGCAGCAGTGGAGGAGGGCGGACGGCGGCGGCTTCGAGAGCGGCGGTCGGCGGTAGGGCTGAAACGACAGGGCGGCGACGGTGATCTAGGATTAGGGTTCTCGCGAACAGTTCGTCTGAGAACAAGGAGGCGGCGGCGGGGTGGCCGTCGGCGTCGGAGTCGCGAGAGGGAGGAGGGGAGGCCGAAATTCTCAGTCGGAGGATTAGGGTTTCGTCTCCCTTAATCAGTTATATTTATAACTGATTTAATTCCGTTTAGCCCCTCGATTTTACCTAATCCTTAATCGAACCATTTAATTTCTGAAATTAACATTTAAACCTTTAAATGTTTGTCGCTTGCCGAGTATTAGTCAAACTAATAACATGTCTGTTCTCGTCCATGACGTAAATTATATTTAACGTCTTTTGTCGCTTAATTAAACTTAATAGTAATTAATTATTTATCTATTAAACTATTTAATAAACAAATAATTGATTCCTCTGCGAATTTGCCGGTTATAACAGTAAGCGGTCTTAAATACCCGTTGCCTCCGGTGTAACTCTTACGGGTCTTAACCGGGTCGGGTACTTGATTTAGTCGGATCTGGACACCTAAATCCAACAAAATTCCCACCGATCTTCAAGAAGCTTTTGCCACACTACTGGAGGTGTTTGGCACACTACATGCAGAAATCTTTCTTGGGAAAGAGAACAAGCTTTGATCAGCTGAACAAGGTGCATGGCACAACATTTGTTGCACTGGCCTTGAACTGGGAGTTTAAATTTTCAAAGATGATGCTGTTGGATTGGGTTGGTAATGCTCATTTGAGTGCAAGAGAGCAATTTCTCATGACTCCAAGGTTTGTGCATATGGTGGTTTTGAAGAAATATCCAATGATTCAAGAGAGGGTTGAGAAGCTAGACATAAAGTTTATGGATGACAGTGTTTTCGGTCTGCAAACCCAAGATAGAAGGGGAAAGAGCACTTTTGAAGGAAGACTCGAGTGGACTAAAAGAGGTGCTTTCCCTGAGATCGCAAGAGAACAAGAACAAGAAGAAGATTCTGAACCTGAAGTACCTCCAGTCAATGTATCTGTCGCTGAAGATCATGATGTATCAACAACTGTTCCTGTGAATGTTCAAGAAGAACCTGAGAATATACCAACGGATGAAGAAAATGTGATGGATGACATTTTCCCAGAAAATGAGAATCTGACAAACGATATTTATGGGGACTTAGGGCCAATCAGTCACAAGAGAACAAGGGATGACTTGAACTCTTCTTCAAGCTGTGGTTCAATTCCACAAGAGTTGGATGCTAATTTTGCTGTTGATGAGGTGCCTACAGAACCTATTCCTGTGCGTGAACCTTCACCAAAAAAGAAAGTTGATCCAGGAATTGAACCATCAGATTTAAATTCCAGAAGACAAGCTCAAGCTTGATGGTGTTTGAATCATCAGGTGCAACTGTTCAAGATGATGAAGTGTCTGAGCCTGCAAATGTTGTGAGCACATACCAGGGTGATGATCAAGCTGATATTCAAGAGCCAACTTTAACTCAAACTGAAAGTCCTATTCTGAATGAACACATCCCAGTTCATGAGGAAAGGAAATTCTTCGATGTGGATAACACGTTTGTTGAGCCAAGCCCAGTGAGAGTAAACTTTTCAACTAAATCAAGCCATCCTCCCATCATACCAAGCTTTCGTCCTTATCCAACACCTATCGGAGAGAGTGTTCAAACCGGTGATCTTCCGGTAGATCTACGGATAAGTGCCGATCCTCAGATCAACTTCCTTTTATCTCAAAGCAGAAGGAGAGAGGGAGAGATTAAAGAACTAAAGGAAACAAACAAGAGGTTAAAGGAGAAGGAGAGCAAGAATGAAGCCAGTATTGGATTTTTGTATGTAGGATATCTTGAACTGAGGAAGAAGTTGGAAGATTTGAAGGGAGCTAATAGTTCAAACATTCATAGTTCTTCTCAAGCTGCTCAAACTGCTGATGCAATGCAAGAGGATGAAGGTGATGACACCATTAAGATGTCTGACTATGTTCAGGGAGGAAGATGCATCTCGAATGCATCAGAAAGTCATGAAAATTGGTTCAAGGATTTCTTCCAGGGACCTCCCCCTAAGTTGTACTCGATTGATGTGGGAGAAAGTGAAATTGACAAAAGGGGGAGCCGTGTACCTATCCTGTGCTGGCACTACGATGCAGAGAAGAAACTGTTTGATGTGATCAGAGATGGCTATAGTCCAGTGGAGTATTACAGAACTCGCGGTTAATTTCACTCCTGGACTGAGACAGAGATGAGAAATTTGCTGAGGGCCCCATTTATTAACAGATGGATAAATGCACATGGAGACCTTGTTCGTAACAATCTGATGAGTCATCTTGAAGAAAAATTTGCTAACTTTGACCTAAAGCAAACAAGATGGGTTCAGACTGGAACTGACCCAGTTACAAATGAGCCTGTAGGTGAAGTGAGGCTACCACCCACCAAAAGAACACGAGTGATCAACATGTTGGACGAGATTGAAGATGGTACACTTGTGAAGAATTTCGATAATTGGTTTTATGATCCAACAACACATGAGGTGGTGGTGGTTTGCAAGAAGTTGCGAGAATTCCGCTTCTATGATCCGCTTGATTTGCTGAGGTTTGGAGAACACGATATCAAACTCCTAGCCACCCAACCTATCTTAGGTGATGAGCTTGACTTTGAGAATGCTATAAGGGTGGGAATATTTCATGGTACAGCAAACCGGATTGTGGAGTGTGAATGGTGGTCTAGGAAGGAGTCTCACACCTTCCGATTTGATTTGCTTCTTTCGTAGACTGTCTAATGGTTCATGCCTAGGGGAAGATTGTTGGGCTATACATTATGAGGCATGAACATTAGACTTGAGCTTGCATTATGTTGGGCTTCGGGTTTCTGATTTGGGCTTGTTGGGCCGTTTCACCTTATGGGTTTACGATCATAGCTAGGGTTTTTGTAATGGGTAGTATATAAACCCAACTAGTTGATGTTTCTAGTAGTTCTTGATCACGATTTCCAGCCACTCTTTGTAATTTACGATCGTGAACTCTTTTAAAGAAGATTGATCAAGTTTCATTCAAGATTTGATTGTGTTTGTTTTGTTCTTCATCTCAAATCAAATCTCTTTCATCATCTTCTTCTTGAATCACACACAAATGAGGTTTCCGCACTCGTTTGTGTTTGCGATATCGTGTTCGATTGTTGTTTCGGGACCAACAAGTCATCCCGAGGGTCTTAGTGAGTCTAGACGAGTCTAGTCTAGGTGATGCATTCCTTGCTTTGATTTTCCAGCTTGTTATCCAGTTTTTGACTGTTTTTGTCAGTTTTAGTTATTTAGCATAGTTTTTATTATCAGTTCACCATTTTCATTTCATCCGTTAGATATTAGCAAAGATCCAGTATCGGGAGTCTGTCATCGCGTCCACGGATTGATATCCGGTTCTTACCATTACTATATTGCATACGACGGGTTCACTGCCCTGGTGTGTAGTTTTGTCACTTGGTTGGATACCATTTTAAAACTTGATTAGACTTTCATAGTACACAAATGACACATCAAGTTTCTGGCGCCGTTGTCGGGGACGCGTCAGATTCCGAGAAATATCCGAGCTAGTAGTTTAACCACTTGTTTGCTTTATCTGTCTACTTGTTTTCTTTGCATATTTTAGCTGTTAGTATGTTTATATGTTTCCGTGTTGCCTTTTCGTGTTAGTTATACTTTTAGGTTAGTTTCTTTTCGTTTTCTATTTTGTTTCATCGTTTCTATCATTTTTTTTGTTTGTTTATACGTATACGTCGCCGCCAGAGCCGATTTTCACCGTTATCTGAGCCAGAGATTGTTTTCCATCACTTTCAACACGTGGAGGGAGCATTACCTGTGCCAATGGTCGTGCATGCAGATCAGAGGCGCACGCTTGCAGATTACGCCCGTCCCAACATCGACGGGACGTTGCCGAGTGTTATCCGTCCGCCAGTGGATGCGAATAACTTTCAGATTCAGCCTCAGGTCATCACGATGATTATGGACTATGTTCAGTTTGACGGGTTACCTAATGATGTGTTGGATTAGGTCTCTAAGCCTATAACTATAATTGATAGCAGCACAGTCCTTTTGGGTTGCCCTCAAGACTCGACATATGGAGAATTAATAAAAGAGAAAAATAAATGGTTTATTAATTATTATGGTTTAATAATTAACTAGAGAAAAACTATTTGGGAGGTTAATTAACAGTTTGGTTAATTGAAAGAGATAATTAACAATTAATCAATAGTTGATTAAATTAGGAAAGTTGTTATCCCACATTGGAAGATTTCGAAAATCCCTTAGGCAAGGGAATTTTCAAAATTTTACATGTATCCCACATTGGTGGGATTACAAAGTGAGGAGGTTATCCAAGGATATAAATAAAAGCCTTAGGGATCCATTCCAACTCGCTCATTTTGGCTTGAGTATTCGCCTCCTTCTTTCTCCCTCCTTGTGGAAGAACTTGGGTGTGATCCCATCAGAGGCACGACGTTTGTGGTGTTAGCTTCCTTAAAGTCGAGAAGCATTATTATAGTTGTTTGCTATAACAACTAAGAGGTATGTAACCCTATCTGTCTTAGTAATTTATTTATTTTGATTGTTTTCTAGGGTTTATGATATGTTCATAGTTATAGGTTTAATAGTGAAAACATAGATCTTATTTTAGGTTGCATGCACCCTTAATTGTTTAAGTTTGCTTGTAGTGCATGAAACCCATCAATGGTATCAGAGCATAAGGTTTGTTTTCAATTGAATTACCTATAATTGTTGAACCTTTAGGAGGCTCACATTCGATTTTAGGTATTAGGATTTTTAAAACCTTAATCTTGCCCCCTAAGCTTCGAATGCCTTTAGGATAAGGATTAATTTAATTGTTTAAATTTATTATCCTATTATTATTATTATTATTATTATTATTGATATATAATATTGGTATTTTTAAAAGTTTTAAAGATACACCTTACTATATGTATGATTAAAAGCTTAATTGTTATTATATGTATAAGAACAAAAGTCAGTCAAATCAATAGTAGGCCTCATTCACGAAGCTAGTCTATAAGGGGGGGGGGGGGGTATAAGGAAACTGCCTATAAAATGGTAGTTGAATGGGTGTCCATTCTCACCCACCGCTTCCTTGATTAGTGGAGGGTCGTTAGCCGAACGGGTTTGATAGCACTAAATTTAATTCCTATTAAAAGTATAATGATAATAAAAGTAACTAAACCTTTTATTATAAATTCCTAGTTACTTTAGGAAAAATGTGAATTTGTATGCTAACCCATGAAATTGCACATTACACTTTATAAGTCATTAGTGGAGCGTGTGTGGTTAACCGGCACACTAATAGGGACTAATAAAGAGTTGTAATGGGTATCTCAAAAAATTATTATTGTTGATGGAGCATGTGTGGTTAACCAGCACATCAATTGAGATGATAAATGACATTGAGGTTACCAATCACATTTGCATGGTTATTCACATCTTGTTTGTGATCCTCGGTATCCCAGTCACAAATGGAAGAGCATAATCCGAGATTAAACATGCCATTGAATAGTTTCAATGAATCTCAAAAGGAAACCTACCTTTATGAAATTTGCAATTTGATTACGGCATCCCTTTTCTATGTTGTAAATTTTATAGTTGGATCAAACTCGGTTTTCTTATCTAACTTTAACTTTTTTTTAAAGAGAAAATGTCTGCTCCTACCGATGCTTCTGGTTCCTCCTCCTCCACCCACAACAACTTCTCCCTATTGGGCATCTGCTCAAAGGTGATATTGGACGGCTCTAACTACAATGACTGGATGCGTAACATCAAAATGGCCCTTCGTTATGAAGACAAGGAGTATGTCCTTGAAAAGGAGCTAGTTGAAATTGACCAAGAGAAAGCCACTGCTGATGAATTAGCCGCCTACAAGCAACATGAAAAGGATGCAACAAAAGTTGCTTACATCTTGGTTGCCACTATGACCCCTGAACTGCAAAGATTCTATGAGGATTACTCGTCGTACGAGATGAATAAGGACCTTATGGAAAAGTACCATAAGCGAGCTCGTCAAGAAAAGTACGACATAGTAAAGTCCTGTGACATCCGTCTATTTTCCATATTTGTAACCCGACCCGTTTCAGTTATCCATGTAATTTCAATCTTTATTCAAGCAAATCATGAAATTCTTTTTTTTATGCTCGTTCAATTTTATATGTATATATATATTAATATATATATATATATATATATATATATATATATATATATATATTATGCATGTTAAGGTCATACCCGAGTCAACTCACGAAACCAATGGTGATAATCATTTGACAACTCCAACGCTATACAATAATTGTAAAAATACTAATGATTAAAAAAATATATATATATAGAGTTTTATAAATATATCCATCGATTATTTTTATATAAATAAACCATTTCAAATATTAAACCTATACCAAGATCTACCAATGATTACAAGATTTACCAAAGGATTACCAAAGGATTACTAAGGATTACAAAGATCTACCAATGATTATAAGATCTACCAAGTGTTACCAAGGATTACAAAGTGTTACCAAGGATTACAAAGTGTTACCAAGGACTACCAAGTGTTACCAAGTGATACCAAGTGTTACCAAGGATTACCAAAGGCTAAGATTTCATGTATAAATACGACATGCTTGAACCAAAAATAAACACACCGAAACTCATTTCTTACTCTAAAAAACGCTCACAAAAATATATCTATTTCTCCTTCCAATTCCACGACATAAATAAATTATCTACCTTTTGAAGACTCACGAGTGGATTCAACATTCTCCTACTACATTCCTTCTCCTTGCTTGTCTTACGTGAGTAATCGTTCATTATTATTATGACGTTGTTTTGAACTAGTCGAGCCTTCGGGTTAACTATAATTTCTAAAGAAAGATACTAATCTTATATATTTTATACTCCTCAAATATAAGCACCTCGTCTGTTAATCATAAATTAAATTTGCTATAGTAAAATTTATACTCATAGTTTTATTTTATAAAACATTAATGAAATTTTGTTATATTAAAACGTATCTCAAGTTTAGTTATTACGTCTCAAATTCAGTTATTACATTTACTTCAATTAAATTTAATATTATATCTAAAGGAACTCCGTTAAGTCTATTATCACTATAAACATTTGTAACTTTGCTAAAATGAATTTTATATAAACTAAGTTGAGACTTAGACTTATTAAAATCTAACTAGTAGTAAAATATATATTTCTTTCGTCATAAATATATATATCTGTTTCAGTTTAAATAACGGACACAACTTGAGACAAAAATATTATTTATCTAACTCATTCGAAATATAACTCATATTTGTGAAAACACATTTACTTGAATATTCAGATAGACTTGTATTTAATTTTCGTAGAATAAATATACATATATCTAACACAAATTATCACCAACGGTTAAACGGGCAAACTCACGTAACTAGACTCGACTAGTCTAAATGTTTGACTTATATATTTGACCCATATCACTAAACCTTAAGGTGTCTTTATATAATTTAGGACACAGATAGCTCATCTACATATCACTCGGACTATTCTCATATTTCACTTATTGATCAAGTGAGTACTCATAATCCCCTTTCATTTTCAAGTTTTGGGATGGAACATGTATACATTATTCAAGCACGCATTTCTTTTCTTTTCAAACTATGCGATCTTATTCTATGTCTATATGTGATTTCTATGCTATATGTTAAACTATGTTGTCACTATTCGAAGTCTATATTCTAGCATGATCATTAACAAACAAGCCTATGGTAACAATAATGGATCCATTGGACTGACAACCCACCTGAATTTGACCGGTTTGGCATTCGGGTGATTGAAACCTAACTCAAGCTAAGCGTAACTTTCGAGTTACGGACACTAGTCATCAAGGTTTGATTATGCAATATTTGTTTATTCATACATGCATGAGTCTACATTTGACATATGAATCGCTTTCAAACTATTATATATATATATATATATATATATATATATATATATATATATCTAAACTTATGTTTACTCACCAACTATTTTTAGTTGACACTTTCTATTTTTATACATGTTTCAGGACATGCAGTGTGAACTATACTTGATGCTACATCTAGGATGCTTTGGACCTAGATTAAATAAATCAAACTCTATCAGTATGTTATGTTATGTGTATTTGAATCTATTGTAAGACTTGGAATTTGGTAATGATTAAGTATTGAAACTTTAATTAGTGTCATGAGCATTTGGACAATCATCATGCCCCGACGTAAATTCCGCCGTCGGTTGGGGTGTGACAGATTGGTATCAGAGCCGTGGCTATAGGGAATTAGGTTATTAGAAATGGTGACCTAGACTATGGCTTTAGGTGTCCAAACATGAGTATCTCATGTCTTGCATGCTTATTACATATTACTATATGTCCATATATATGCTACTTATTCCCACCTTATTCGATTTAAGCTCCAACTCTTTTCATAACACACACATCCACACTATCACTTTATGCCACAATTGAACTTTCATTATTCTATTTACTTTTCAATTTTCAATCTCCTCAAAGTTTAAGTTCTAAGTGACAGACATGTAGTAACTGGAAGGGTGGACATCGGTAGCCGGGTTTTCTGTCTAAGAAAGGTGTTTCGTATAAACCCATGTCAACCACTGGGCCTGTGCGCCGATCTGGGGACTCTTGGTGAGAGTGTCTTACCTATTAGGCCAAAGCATGTCATACCAAACGTCACATGAACTAAAATAACTTTGATAAGTCAAGGTGATCAGTTTAATGATTACCATTCAATGCTTTGATTATTTCACAATTCAACGAGATTTATTTTTTCGTTTCATAGTTCATTCCAAAAACAAACCCTACGTTATTCTTGTGATTTATACAGATCGATTTACAATGTTTTCAATCTAATTTTCATGATTTTCATACATCCCTCACGTGTTTAGTATCTATCAATCCTTTTGAATCCTTGGACTCACATTCTCTTTCACTTCAATTCAGCATGTCTATTCATTTCAACGGGCGCCGTTCTGGAAATTCGGGACGCAAGATGGCTGCCCAAATAGCCAAGCAAATGGCTAAGGTCATCCCAGAAATGTGACGCCCACTCCCAGACTTGGCCCTAGGAGCGGTCACGCATCGGATTTACTCATGAACACAAGGTACAACAGAGATAACTAAAGCAGCGGAATAAAAACTTTTATTCATATGCCAAGCATTACATAGTAAGAGAGACAAATACAAAAGAGAAATAAGTATCTCCATGCCAGTCTTTGAAAATGTCTTCTCTTGATAGCTTGACATTGTCTTGATAGTGTACGCCCCCTAGTTCCTACTCACATATCAGCCTTCCCTTTTCGATCCGATGGTCCAGCCTCATCTGACATACATAACTTAACAAGTCAGCTTACGCTGGTGAGTTCTAAGTTTTTGGAAAACTTTACCTTTCGAACACATACTATTTGGGTCAATCAAACCATTTCTGCAAATAGACAATTAAGCATAAAGTATCATAGGTTTACACATAATCATCCATATACTTAGTAGATTACATCTATGTCACACCCCGGTCAACGGTTTCGGGTGTGAGCGAGAATGGAATCATAGTCGAGGATACATAGAACACTTCTAATAATTTAAAAAAAACTTCATAAAACATTAATTCGTTTCATTGCAGCGGAAAGAGTAGTGGAAACATCAATGTTTTACACTTTAAAAACATAAGTCTTAAACGATTATTAAAAGCTTAAAACAGTTAAATTGGATAATCAGGACTATGACTCCAGGGACAGGTCCGTTAGCATTTGTGAGCTCCATTTGCATGTCTTCAAGGAAGTCTCGTCAATTACCTAAGAAATCATGAATATAAAACGGGTCAACATAAAGTTGGTGAGGTTCACAGGTTTAGGACTCGATAGTTTAATCAGTTTGTAAAACAGTTTTCGGTATACTTAAATATTATCAGGGTTTATTGTTGTGGTTGTATGATCTCACCTGAACCTTGATTTCAAATACTAACAGTTTACCCACCCGGCATCTCTTGCCCAGAGATGTTAAACAGTGCAGAATAACTGACGTGTACCCCCAGACAATCCGGAGTCAGAACTGGAGCTACGAGTTAGGGTAGGGTTGTCAACCCAAATAGATCTACTCACTAGCTATCGTTTCGTACAGAACTAATTGAAATCAATTAATGATGGGATTTTCGGTTGTACAAACGTTTATAACGATAATGTACCAAGTTGGGCAATCGGTAAGAGAACAAGTAGTCATACGGCTAACAAGTAAACCATAATATTAAGTAAAAAGCATTTAATCAGTTTTCATGATTTCTCCCCCAAGTATAAAACAGTTAAAAGGAAAAGGGGCCGTGAAACTCACAGTTTTAGCAGATAAGCGGTATTTAAGCAGCAAAGGACGGTAGCACGTAACGTCCTAAATAATTAAATAGCATATGCATAAGGTCTATGATCATTTGAGTAACATGAGTCACCCAAGTGATACCGGTCAAGTCTTGACGTTTTAAGTCCGTTTGTATTATCGAAAACTCGTTATCTTGTATTTATTTAAATTAGATACGTTCATGGTTATTTATATTTATGTCCCATAAATATAAACAAATAATCATCTTCAATAATTCAACCAAGTCTTGAATATTGAGTAAAAAGATATAATAATGTTTATTATTATTTTCACGAGTTCGAATAATTATATTAAATAATTACTTAGTCGATTTTGTTAATCTTGCAAGTTATAATTATTTTAAATAATTACGATTAACAATTTATTTAGTGAATAAAACAAAGTTTAAGTTTCCTTGCAAATAATTATTTGTCAAAATAATTATTAACGTTTGTTTTATTTATAAAACATAAACCTTTAGGGAAAACATTTAAGGTTTTAAACATTTAATCATTTTCATAGGTGAGTTAATATTTCAAGTCCATGAAATATTATATAGAAAAATGTTGATAAAAATATTTATGGCGACGCTTGGATTTATAACGTTCGATTTATAAAACTTGACTTTTATTTAAAATCTCCAACGAACGTTGGTTCATTTTGGATACTTTGTTTTTACCAAAGTAACATTAAAAGTCCTTGTAAATATTTTAAACAAATGATTTGTCTTAGTTTATTTTTATAAGAATCTTTTATGAAAACGTTTATTTTCAAGTGTGACTTTTTATAAAAATGTCCATTTCTAGCAAGTTTCAAGAAAGGTTAAAACTTGTAATAAATCCAAGTATTTATGTCAAATTTAATCATTTGACATAATTATTATTCTTATCAAATCTAGCATTTATTTCTATTCTTTTTGTCCAATCATTTAATCATTAGTAACACATTAAATATGTTAATTGACTTATTTTTAAAGAGTATATTCTTTTTGTTTTAGTCATAGGTTACATATGTAACCTTTATTTAAATAAGTCCATGATCATTTCATGTAATAAGTTAACTTAATATAACATGGTTTATATATAGTTAGTTAACATTTTTATTAAGCATCATGAAATAATAATAATCAACCAACATTCATGTGTTGGGACCAAATATATAATTAAATGCAATCACTAACACATTTGTGTTAGGACAAGAAAATAAATACAATCACTAACACATTTGTGTTAGGACATGGAAATTAAATGATAATCTACTAACACTAATGCATGTGTTAGGACCAAAAATAAATAATAACAAGTAACATTGTTTTTAGTCTTTGATTTCCATATTTTATTTTTTTATGAAGAGGCTTGGGTTTGCAAATAACTAACTAAGAAATCCTTGGATTTCTTAAGATCATGGTGCACTTAAGCTACTATCCATAAGGGTTCACTAAGTGTTTCACAAATGATCTTGAATAGAAATGGAGATTAAGAAGAGAGTTTGAGTTAGTTATCTTTTGCAAACCAAGCATTCAAGCATTATAGTGTATGAAGATCAAAGGTGCACAAGGATACTTTCTAAGGATTTCTCCAAGTGTTTCACCCTCATTTTGTGGCTCTTTTAAGTTCCTAGAACACCACATAATGATTATGATCTTAGAAGAAGAGAGGGATTAAGAAGATAGACTTAAATGATTATGAATAGGTAAGTGTTTTTAATAGGTTTGTTGTCAAGACTTGTAGGTATTCTTTGGGGTGTAAAAATGTAAGGAGGTGTGAGTTAGAAAAACTCACAAGAAAAGAAGAGGAGAAATCGGATGGTGGTGGTGGTTTTCCGGTGGCCGGCGGCGGTGGCTCTCGGCGGCAGGGGCGGCGGCAGCCGGCGGTGGGTGGTGGTTGGCGGTGGTGGTCGGCCGAACTAGGGGAGGAAGAGGGAGGGTGAGTGTGTTTGTGTGTTGAGGGACAAGGGAACAAGGAGAACACTAATCTCCTTTTTATACACAAAAGTGAGATTAGTATCCTTTGGGTAATTATGAGTTGTCATCACCACATTAATCCCCATTCTTTGGTTAGTTTTTATAAGTTTTATAAAAATCTTGGATCTTTTATAAAATATAGAGGTGTTAGGAGTTTATAAAAATTATAACTTTTTAAAATATAATTCCATTATATTTTATCCAATTGAAAAGTGATTTTTATTTTTATAAACGTTGTTAACCCAAGTTTTATAAAATATTAGCGGGTTAAATAGTTGAGTTTAACTTTTATAAAAACTAGTATAACTTGTGGGCTTAAAACAAATTTATTCAATTTGTTTAGTTTGGGCCGAAGCCCAGTTGGAATAAGAGAAAAGGGAATGGGCCGAAGCCCATTCGGTTCGGAGCTGGGCTGGGCCGCCGCCCAGTCGGGTCTGGGCTGCGATCGGGCCGGGTCCTCGGTTCGGGCCGCGAGGAGAAAAGGAGGGAATTGGGTTTGGGTTGGTGCGGGCCGCGAAGGAGAAAGAGGAGGAAATTGGGCCGGTTCGGCCCAATGTGTATTGGGCCGCGGGTCGGGTATCCGGTTTAGGGGAAATACTCAGTGTGACGAGGTGAGTCATTGGTAAAATTTTTGGATCAATCCGAGTTAATTTGGGCTTAATGGGCTTACCGGGCCCAATAGGCTAAATGTTTTTGGATATTGACTAAGTCTTGACAACGCAACACGTATTTCATGTCTGTAAAACGTTTTGTTGGATTATAATGATTTGATAAAATATAAAATGTCAAATTTTATATTTATTTTCCATTTATTGAAATTCCACGGATAACATACGAAAGACGTATTATTCTGCGTACGTACATATATATATATTTAGTTTAATGTGGAAATCGAAGTCGGTTAATCATTTACTATCACAGTTAATCATGTATTAAAGCTGTAAGTCACATAACTATGACGTAATTTAAAAAGTCAACGGAGAGAGGTTTGACCTGATTCGGACGGGTTGTCACAAT
>JBCNJP010000027.1:111323221-111453853 GCA_039602395.1 Deinandra increscens subsp. villosa
GAAACCCATCATGATGACCCGATG
Source organism: Deinandra increscens subsp. villosa (assembly GCA_039602395.1). Classification (NCBI taxonomy): domain Eukaryota; kingdom Viridiplantae; phylum Streptophyta; class Magnoliopsida; order Asterales; family Asteraceae; genus Deinandra; species Deinandra increscens. Next base: position 111,323,246 of record JBCNJP010000027.1, read on the forward strand.
ACCCACATCGCGAATTTCCTTGAAATTTTTGACAATTTCAAACTTAAGGGGGTCCCCGCAGGGGCAATCAAGTTGCGATTATTCTCATTTTCCCTTCGCGGCGCAGCAAAGGCATGGCTTCAGTTTCTCCCGCCTGGTTCTGTCACATCATGGGCTATTTTGACACAGAAATTCATCTCAAAGTATTTCCCTCCATCGAAAGTTGCGATGTTTAGAAACAGAATATACTCCTTCCTTCAGGACGACACGGAGAGTTTATACGAGACGTGGGAGCGATTTAGAGAATAATTGAGAAAATGTCCATCACATGGGATTGAGTTACACCAGCAAATACAAATTTTCTATAGTGGTTTACATCCAATCACACGACATACGGTCGACACGTCAGCTGGTGGGACATTAAGTAGTAAAACGCCCGAGGAGGCGCAAGAGTTACTTGAGGAGCTTGCTTTAAACGATTATCAGTGGTCTAGCTTGCCGAGTCAGCCGACCCAACAGAGAGGAGTCCTCCAGGTTGACCCTATTACAGCTCTATCCATGCAGGTCGAGGCGTTATCGAAGAAAATAGCCAAAATGCAGGTGATGGAGTAGCAGGTGAAGTACTGCGAGCTATGCTCAGGACCCCACCACATTACACGTTGTCCTATCGGGGGTAACACTGATTTACAGGATCAGTTTGATTTCATGTCCGGCCAGGCCTGCTCACCACCCGACAATGCGTACAACTACAATCCGGGGTGGTAGAACCACCCAAATTTCAGTTCGAACCCATTGCATATGACGGGTTCACTTCTCTGGTGTGTAGTTTTGTCACTTGGTTGGATACCATTTTAAAACTTGATCAGATTTTCATAGTACACAAACGACACATCACTAAGACAACATTTTTCATGAAGATCTATACACCAAATTTCATTCATGTTAAGTATCTATAGAGATTTCATCATAAAATCAAGAACGATGAAGATTTCATGCATAAAGGTGGCACCTTTGATCATAAAAACCCTAGATCTAATTATAACATGATTCCAAGCAAAACAAACACATAAAGTTCAGATCTTGATGGAGAAGAGAGAAGGATTCAAGGTGCTAGATGCATGGTTTTGAGATTACATACCTGAAGGGGTAATACCGACTCAATCCTAAGCAGCAAAGCAACAATATTGAGCTTGAAATCTTCAAAGATGGTGGTCTCTAAGGTCTACAGTCGTTTTTGGTTGTTTGGGAGTGATTTGGGGTGAAATGGGGGGCATGGAGGCTTAAGATGACTTTATTTGGAGTTTATTAGGGTTGTTGCTGGAAATTTATGTCCAAGCGTATCGCTTGGACATGGTGTTTCTCCAAGCCATATGCTTGGAGCACACCCGAACCAAAATCTTACCGATTCACCATTTTCGCTCCATCTTATTTGTTTTTCGACGTTTTCGAGTGTCGTTTTCGCCCAAATTGCTCATTTCTTCATCCCATCATGTTAACCACATTTAATCCACTGAAAATGAATATAACTATGCCATGCAACTCATAGAAATGCACACATATGGTTAAATAATGCGATATTGGTCGGTTTTGACGTACGCATCGATTTTAGGCAATTCACCAACGTTTCAAGACTCGATTAAGTATGTGATGACTCATAACATGATAATTGATTATTAGACAAGTGCATTTGACCACTAATACGTTTTGACCAGAAACTTAGGGCTTTAAAACAGAATTTTTGATGGTTAAAATGTTTCCATAACATGGCCAAAATATCCCTTAACAAAATACTTGAATTTGGGCGCAAACTATGACTAAAACCGACACCCAACACTAAAACCGACACCCAACGGACCCGGAAATGTCATTTTTGTGAAAACATGAAAATCTGGTCAAAATGAACTTTAGGAGATGTTTTAATAGTAAAAACATATTTACAAACATTTATGATAAATTTGTGGACTTAACTGTGTCATGGAACGGGTAAACGGGACCAAAACGACAAAACTGGCTAAAAAGCGACAAAACGCACAAAATTATGAAAACCGACATGTGGAACATTTAGTTATGAGTTTTGGACAGAAAATAACTATGTTTTAATATTCCAAGTTGATTTCTGACAAAAACGAATAAATAATGCGTATTCGGCAACCATCAAGAAAACGCTCGATTTTGGCTATTATGTTAAATTAACCCAAATTTTTATGAAAATCTATTATTTTAGTGCAATATTTATTTCTATGAAAATTTATCACCTTTAATTAATTTTTGGGAATTTTTATATATTTTATTTAATTAAGATATATACTTTACTTTATTTCCAAATAAACGTTCAAACAGACATTTTCACCTTGACTTCCCATATCATTTGAACCTAAGGCTGCCATGACGTCAAGACTTGACCAACCTAATTGGAGTGACATAAATTTCGATCCAATTATCTGAAATCGAATCTCTTATAATTATTTAGGACAACATCCCCGGTTAACTGCATCATCATTTCCGATCATTGAACATGTGCGTTTTTCACGACCTCTTTTTCTTTAACCGTTTTCAATTACTTGGGGGGGGGGGGGGAGAATTCATATTACTTTTACTATGCTAAACAATTAGACATTGTTAACCTATCTGTTATATGTGCCTTTCGGTTGTCCACACCTATTATTTCATGTTTACTCATGTTATAACTAAACCCCACTATTAACTGAATCCGATTAATTATCATGTGAAACGGTAACGTTTGAATAGATCTATTAGGTTAACGCCCCTGCTCTGATTTGTTCGCCCTAATCATGATTCTGTTTTATTAGTCAAAGAGTACAAACCTTTATGTCTTGCTTTTGCGGTATCAACTAGACAAAAGATACTAAGAGTGGGTAGTCACTTAGTTTCGGTATTCAGGGTGTATGGTAACATTTCAACAAGTCTTATGATATTGTCAAAGAATAGTATAAACTGTTTTCACAACAACTTTGGTACAACTGTTACTGCTAGCAACTTTAAACCTGTGGAACTCACCAACAAAATTATTTGTTGACCGTTTTCTTATATGAATTCTCAGGTACTTAACCTTATTGTCGTTATCTGTCTGGACCTGTATAATGACTGTTGCATTTTAGGAACTTTGAATAAATTCTGGAGTATGGTAGTAGTCATTAAAGATTTTCTTGGTATAACACCTGACGGTATAATGTCATAAAAATGTTTCGAAACTAATGTTTTGTAAACATAAAACTATTTGTGTTAGCCATTACTTATATTCCAATGTGTAATGATTTAAAAACTCCAATTTAATCTAAACAAATTTACAATTCCAAGCGGCTCGGGTTGTTGAATCATCCAGAGTGTGTTCTTGACCTTGACTGTGATAACGCTGGTTCACATCCCGACATAATTCTTACAGGGTGTGACAGATGGTATCAGAGCCAAGGTTATAGAACTAGATTGCATACTTAGAATCTAGACTATAGCCTAAGCTTTGTTAGACATACTTGCATAAATCGTAACTTGCATTCTTTAACCGTTACTTTACTATACATAGCACTATATACATATATTATCACCATGAATTGGAAACTTTGTCACAACATGGAAACTAATAGACTGATCGACTTATCATCTGATTCTGAGGTGGAGCTTGACATCGATCTTGAGCAGCCCGCGTCGTCCGACACCTCATAAGCCCCAACACTCCCTTGTTCTCCCACTAGTGTACTTGAGGGCCCCGATGAGGAGGATTCTGAGACAGAGGAGGACCCTGAGGAGGATGTACCCTACATGGTCGACATCACTGAGGCAGACCCCACTGGAAATGGAGATTCGCTAGTCGTCACGCTATCTGCATCTGACCCTACTTCACTGAGCGTGTACCTTCCTTCCGCCCATACTGTTCCACCCCGACCGACCCTCTTTGCATGCTTACCCCTCGTAAGTCAATCCTTCGTAGCTGCCAGTGAACCGTAGAGCCAGCGCGTGACTCGGAACCGTCTCACAAATGGTCCCGGTCCCCCCGATCCGTATGATCTACATGTTGATTCTGAGTCTTTCCAACCCAAGAAATGGGTGAGGTTTTCTGGTAGCACTTTAGAGATCGACGAGTCGTCCACTATGTTAGTGCATGAATCTAGTGTGGCCGTTACTGTTCGAATTGTCAAAATAGACTGAATTACATGGGACACAAAATAGCACACGAACTGGAGCCGAACTGGCAGTTCGTGTGCATCCAAACTGTCAGTTCGGATGACTTTGAGTGAAGCCTAGTTCGGAAAGAATGATGAGTATAAATAGTTTCGTCTTCGTATTTCATTGTAAGTTTCTGTCCAGAGTCTCTCCAGATATATGTGTTGAGAGGGGAGGTTCTGTTCAACCTCCCCCGGTCCTTAATCGTTGTTTACTCCTTCGGTTTATGTAATCATTCAACATAATTTATGACAAAACTTCCGTCTCAATGTATTCTACCATAGAATCGATCCGTATATGCTTTTTCACACTATCACTGACACCTTCTAGGTGCCATCTATTCCTCGCACTCCTGCTAGTTCAGTCACGTCAGACACACCACCTATCTCGCCCACACATGTCTGTGTCACCATGCCTTCATCCATCCTGTCCGATGTCCCTCTTGAGTCTTTGATTTCCTTGTTGGATGCTTGCATTGCATGTCGTGATGAGGATATTCGTCGCCTCCACGACACCATTCACGGACTAGCTCCTCCTGCTGTTGTCACTGCTTTACAGACCCGCTTGGCTATTCTTGAGAGTTTTGTCACATCACATGACCATGCTTTGGATACCCTTCACGTTCACCTGTCAGATGCATATGGCGTAGCGGCTGAGGCACATCAGGCCGTTCAGACTCTTGCTGTTGGTACCCTTGTGCAGAGAATTTTGCACAGATCATCCGAGCGCTGCTCTATACCATCATCCAGATTCGTAACATTCTCGACCTGATCAAGTGTGGACCATTCAGGTGGAGTTGTTTCATTTGGGGAGACCATCGCCCCTAGCTATGTGTTTATGATGTATTATGACTTGTATTTGGTGAAAACTGTACTTTCACCCCGACAATGTTTGTAATCGTGTATGAATAGTTGTAGGACGAGTATGGTATGTTGTAGGTGTGTATGCTACTAATGACTCTACTTATTAACGTATTGTTATGTTATGTTATGTATGGTTATGTTGTGGATGTACTTATGTCATTCTATGTTGACTTGTATTTGGTATGCGTGTTATCTCAATCTTATTTTACTTTGTAAACGTATGTAGTATGACGAGACGTGCCCGAAGAGCTAGAGTCACACGCAACTCTTCCACCCTTCCGACTATGGATGCTGCAGCAATTGAAGCTTTAGTTAATCAACGTGTAGCTGACGCACTCGCAGGTGCTGAGGCTGACCGTGCATCCACCTCTAATGGGAGACGAGCTGGATCCATGGTGGTAAGACTAAGATTACTCTTCTACCAACGAAAGATTTATGACTACAATGAAGAAGAATTATTCTCAAAGTTTTAGTATGACTTTCAGGTGTTCGTGAGTGCACATACAAGGATATCATGAGTTGCAAGCCGCTGCAGTTCAAGGGCATTGAAGGGGCAGTTGGTTTGATTCGATGGTTTGAAAAGACAAAATCCGTGTTTTGCATGTGTAACTGCCTAGAGGACTACAAAGTCAAGTATGCCACTAGTATGTTCGGAGAAGGAGTTCTCACATGGTGGAATTCTCACGCTGAATCTCTTGGCCAAGATCTGGCCTACGCAATGACTTGGGATGAATTGAAGATGCTCATGCGAGATGAGTACTGTCCGCGTGAAGAACTGCAAAGGCTGGATGTTGAGTTCTGGAATTTAACCATGATTGGATCTGACATCGCTGCCTATACAGGCCGATTCCATAAGTTGGTTATGTTCCACTATGGTAACCCCGCTTCACAAAAAAGATCAAAAGATACATTTGGGGTCTTTCACCTGCTATCCAAGGAAGCGTTATGGCATCCAACCCTGGGACACTCCAAGATGTTGTTCTCTTGGGTCACAACCTGACATACTAAGCTAATCGTCAGGGTTTGTCTTTTGATCGAAAGGCCGCTAAACCCAAAGCTGTGATTTCACCTTCCGTTCCCTCCAGTCATTAGAGACCTGACCGCAAGCGCCGATGTGGTAACGATGGAAAGAGGAGGAAATCATCTGATTTGCTGGAAAGGCACCTGAAGCCGTGAAGGCTTATGTTGTAACCACTTCTGCACCTGATGTAAGGAAGTCTGGGTACACAGAAAACCTACCCCTGTGTGGAAAATGTAACTTGCAACCACACTTTGGACTGCAACAACATTTACTGCAGGAACTGCAAGGCAAAAGGTCACATTTACCGAGACTTCCCTAACCGTCCAAACAAGACTCATCCCATTGGTACCTGTTTTGAGTGTGGCAGTACTAGCCACATCAGGAATGAATGCCCGAAGCTCAAGTAACCTGGAGCTGAACCTGCCCGAGGACGAGCGTTTGTTCTCAATGCTGCTGAAGCCCGTCAGGACCCACGCACTGTAACGGGTACGTTCTTACTCGATGATCACTATGCTTCTGTTCTATTTGACACTAGTGCCAACAAAAGCTTTGTGTCTAGCGAGTTTAGGGAACATCTTAACCTCACCCCGACTAGATTAGACGCTAAGTAAGTCGAGCTAGCCAATGGTAAGCAAATAAGAACCGATGAATCCTTTCCAGACTGTTCGTTAAACTTATCCGGCCATCTCTTCACTGTAGATCTGTGATGTGTTCGGAACGACTCTAAAAACTACTATAAAAACCTAGACCTAAACTAGACCTAGACACACCTAATTTTACCGAAACTACCTAAACTAAACCGAACCCTAAGGCAAGTGTACCTATCGGATAGTAGAATAGCTAAGGCAAGACCGGATTATCGAACCTAAGGACACTATTTTAGACAAGAATTAACCTAGACCTAAGAAATGGAAATTATGAGTAATTTGATTTGGGTTTTTGAGTTGAGATTTGAATTAACTAAAATTAACTAATCAACGCACAAACAGACAAAAGCAAGAAACTTTGGGAGAATTCAGACGAGAAACGAGTATCACCTAGACCCTGGAATCCTACTTAATACCTACAACCTCACTCGGAATTGATTGATCTGATGGTGGCTAGTTCACCTTCTAAGTCCTTCCTAGCTACACTTCTAACGCTCGAACAAGGGTTCACCTTTTAAGTCCATCCCACTTCAACTACCCTAGCCACCCTCGGATATACCTAAGATGCACCTAGACTAACCGGAGCTACCAATAACTACTATAAATGACACGGAATACCAAGCTAGACAAAACCCTAGGACACTTCCTTTTGAGACAGTACAATCCCAGAACTTTAACCAACCCAACTACCCGTTAAACCTGTACCTTTTAAGTCTTTAGTTTAGCAGCACATTACAAGTGAATTACCAATCAATTATCAATGCAATAGTCAAGAAACCCTAACTACACTTTAGCAATTAACCCTAAAGTCAACTACTTTAGTTAATCTACCTAAACCGAAAGACATTCGCGGGTAAATTAAGCATCAACAACCAACTAATAATCTACTCGTAACACACATATGCATCAAAACATAATAATCAATGGAATTGAATAAAAGTGCAACATCAATCAATCAATCAAAACCGAATAAAGTTATAAATACTAAATAATCATCCAATCTGGGTCTAGGCAATACAATCAGATTAGCCTAGCAACATGTTACTGTCTAGAGTAATGATAAAAATCTGAACTTTGACAGAAAACATAATTGAAATTAAGAACAATAAGAATGAATGATGAAACCCGGTAGGATGATGATGATGTATGTGATAAAATCGATCCACCAGTGCTTCCTAATCAATCCCTGGCCTTCTCTGCTCTTGAAATCGCCCAAAATCGCCTCTGAGTTCGTCTGGAAGTCGAAGAATTGACGAAGTGAAACCCTAACTTCGAATTTATATCAAAATTCCTTTTTCTGCGGGTTTTGGACCTCCAAGCGTATCGCTTGGAGGTATTATCTTCCTAGGCGATACGCCTACATCCCATAAGGCGACAAATTAGTCGGGCTTAGCCGACTTTGACTTCTGTTGACTTTCCTTCTCGCGCGTATCGCCTACCAGTCATCAGGTTCCAGGCGATACGCCTGGAATTGCTTGTTCAGCCCTTCTTCAACATTTCTTATTTTGGCCTCGGGACTTTATTAAAAACCTACAAAACTCAAATAAAAATAATAAAAAGGACACAAAGACTCAAACTTTAATAAAAGCACTTAAAACAAATGGAAACTGACTCAAATGGACTCAAATACATAACAAAAGACTTAGGAAAATCGGATGTGTTTGCAACACATCAAACATCCCCACACTGACTCTTTTTTCGTCCTCGAAAAATACTGCAATGGAATCACAACCAGGAAATTGACTTCTAAACCTTAACCTTTAAATTTCACAGTCCACCAAAACAATTCCACATACCATAATGTAATCACACACTAACTATGATTGCCGATATTTCTATCCGATTAAACCCAACCACCAACCTTTTCTTTCGCCCCCATGTGTTTATAAAATTACCGAATATAAGCTCAGTCGCAATGGATCCCACTAAAGAAAGATCTAGTTCAACCTCCTACCAAATCAAATTTAGTCAAAGCAAAGGGTATAAATGATTCGAATTTATTTTTTTTTCTCCACCCCCCTTAAACCAGATACTAAGATGTCCAAGGAATAACTATTTATTTTTTTTCTTTTGAGCATTTATTCCTCTAAGCTATCATTTTTTTTCTTTTTTTTTCTTTTCTCAATTTTTTACTCAAATTTTTTTTTTTTTTTTATAATTGGTTACTTTTACCTAAAATTACCAACGGACATCACCAGAGGTATTCTTTCACAAGGTCTTACCCCCGAAATCATACATGAGTATTTTGCCCGCGAGATCCGGAACATCATCAGAGGTACTTACCACGGGATACTATCCTTAGTTTGTACATGAGTATTCTGCCCCTTCACTCTAAATTCATTAGCCAAATTATTAACTACATGCTCATTTGAAATTCTAAGGACATAGGAGTATCTAGCCTAAAAGGGTCTCTTTCCTCCTAATCATCAGATTCAGTATCCCTATCACTCCTAAAATGGGAACCCACTAACAGACTGATTAGCATATTTATACAACAATAAACACATAGGCAATTTAAGCTACTCCTAGGTCAGCTGGGCCTACCGACACATCATAGACTAGTTACTGCTTTCCAAACAACCATACTTAACACATTTCCCAAATTTATTTATTATTTAACATTCAAGCACAAAATTAGACAAATCAATTCCCAGTTTTACCTATCATTTTCCATTTAAATTGCAGCCAGACTCTCGGACATTTTTGAACAATTTTTCAATTTTTTTTTTTTCAATTTTTTCTGAATTAAAAATACTAAAAATAAAAGACTCAAGACTCAATATGAAAGTATCCCATCCCCACACTTGAATCACACATTGCCCTCAATGTGGAATGGAACAAAAAATAAAGCAGAAGTAAAATAAATAAAAAAAAACAAGTAGAAACGTGTTCACCTGAAACTCCAGAGACTCAGCACATCAGCCGCAAGCGAACCACCACCAAGACGGTAAACAGAAATAATAAAAATTAAAAATTTGAAAAATTTCTGACTTACCTCCCCTAGGCGTATCGCCTACAGCCTTGCATTTCCCAGGCGATACGCCTAGAACTTCAACCATCTGCCCGCCTGAGACTTCCAGGCGTATCGCCTATAATCTCCAACCTTCCAGGCGATACGCCTGGAACGACTTTTCCAGAGAATTTTCCAGATTGTTGGCCTCCAAAAATATTCTATCTCTTTCTCCAAAACAGGCCTCTAGCCGAAATTTGCAGCACAAACCTGCAATTTCGACCTGCACACTCTCATAGTCCAACTCTTGAATCTCCAGAATAACCTGCAAACACCAAAAACACAAAACCAAAAGACGCAAAAGGCACAAAAACTAAAAAAAAAATGCAGAAAATTAAAACACAACTACAATAATTTACAAACCGGGAATTTCACCAATTAGCACCAAACACAAGAACAACCTCCAAAACCATCCGGAGGCTTTGATTTCACATCCCTCAACACAAAACTACCGGATTCCACCCGGTTCCTATCAGCACAACCATCAACTAACATCTTAACCCATAAAGCAACCAACTTTAACAAATGTAACAACTTTTTAACCTTCCAATGCTTAAACCGACCCGGGAGAAATCTGATCTTCTCTAGAAAACTTACCTCCGGGTCATTCTCACTAACAACCACAACTAACCTCCCCACACTTGAACTCACCATAATCCTATCATCAATCTCACCTATATCATCAAGTGTGGCTCTCCTACATCCATCAACAACCACCAACAACTCTTTACCCAACAACTCATCAACGGGTTCTACTAACGGGTCAAAAAGCTCAATTTTATCAACTTCCTCATCTAAACCCCTAGGATCCTCCCCACACTTATCCTCAACTACAACCTCACCCTCCAACCGATTTCCAACTACCAAGTCCTCACCAGTGACATAACTAACACAACTATCCACCAAAGATATGAAAGATCCTAGAAAGCATACGGACTCGCTGTTCTTGTCACCCGATTTACCAACCCTGAATTCAACCGACTCATCATCTACCCTCAAAGTGATCGTGCCCGCAAAAACATCAACTAACGCCCGAGCAGTCCTAAGGAAAGGCCTACCTAAAATCAGAGGGCAGCTAGCATCATATGCAGTGTCAACCACCACAAAGTCTATAGGGAACAAGAATTTATCAACTTGAACAAGAACATTTTCCACTATTCCTTTGGGTCTAACTACCGACCTATCCGCTAAGGAAATCGTCATCCTAGTCGGTTCTAACTCTCCTAATCCTAGGTGCATGAAAACAGAATAAGGCATCACATTAATGGAGGCACCTAGATCAGCTAAAGCACAAGTAACAGACAAGTCACCAAACGAGCACGGAATTGTAAATGTACCAGGATCAGTCAATTTTTCAGGCAATTTATTTTGAACTACAGCAGAACAATTAGCATCAAGAGTGACATCTGAAAAACTTTCAAGCTTCTTCTTATTCGTTAACATATCTTTCAGAAATTTAGCATACTTAGGCATTTGTTTAATAACATCAGTAAAAGGCAAAGTGACCCTAAGTTGCTTAAGAAGCTCTAAGAACTGACTGTACTCACGCGCATTCTTCTGTTGAACCAGACGTTCAGGATACGACACTTTCTTCAAATCATCGGCTGTGATTGGTCGAGGCGCAAATCTCACTCTCTTCTTTTCTTTCACCGCTTCCCACTTTCGCGGCTTCTCTCCAACTACCTCAGCCTCGACGTTTGGTGCGGTACTTGCTGGCGTTACGCTCTCGTGCACCCTCCCGTCAGGCGTCTCCAATTCAATTTCCTCATCAACCGGCTCTTCATCCACTACCGCTGGTGATGGACTCTCTAGAACTCGACCACTCCGTGTGGTAACAGCATTAACCGACGCATTGGGGTTTTTATAGGTGCTACCGGAAAATTGACCCCCTCGGTTGTTGAGCTCCTTTAACTGCTTTGCAATATCTCCCACCGACCGCTGCAAATCTAAGAACGAGGCCTGTTGATTTCTCAGTAACGTGTCATGCTCCGCCAGCTTCTTTTGTGTGGCCTCGTCTCTCGCGTTCATCTGCTGCAGGATCTGCGTTTGGTTCATCACCAACTCCGTAAGCTCCTTCATGGTTGGCCCTGCATCTCCTCCACCACTCTGATTATACCTCGGCTGGAAACCAGGTGGATTTCCTCCCTCTCGCCATCCTGAATTTTGGCCACTCCTCCACCCAGACTGGAACGAATTACCGAACTGGTTTCGGTTTCCAATATAATCCACTTGCTCAGCGGGAGCAAGCGGGCAGTCTCGGGTGTCGTGAGCGCCTCTGCACAGCTCACATTTGGCTTTGATGTGGAGTTTTATTTCCTCTAAGGTCTTATAGATGTTTTCTAACTCCCTAGGTGGTATGGTCTCTGAGCCAATGTGATGGACACCCCGGGTGGTAGTAGAAGGAACAAGGGATCGAGTCGGGGCCAAGGTGGCTCTCCGATCTCCGGGGGTCTGCTGTTCAGCGAGTGCGAAGCTCTCAAACAGTTGTTTGCATTCATCGACCGTGAGCTTCTCCATCATGTGTCCTCCAGCAGAAATGTTAAACTCTTTTTGAACCGAATAAGGAAGTCCATTATAGAACTTCTCGATGATAGCCCATTCCGTCAACCCGTGTTGCGGACATCTGCTCAGAAGAGTATTGAAACGCTCATATGCAACAGAATAAGGCTCGTCGGGATCCATGCGAAATGAGTGGATTTCCTCCCGAGTACGCGCAGCCTTAGCTGGAGGATGGTACTTTTTCAGGAATTTGGCGGTGAGATCGTCCCAGGTGGCGATCGAATTAGGCGGAAGCGTCTCAAGCCACTCGGCGGCTCGAGACGTAAGGGAGAATGGAAAAAGACGCAAATAAATGGTGTCGTTCGCGACTCCGGTGAGTCCGAACGTGTTGCAGATACGCGTGAACCTGGAGATATGCATCGGTGCATCTTCGTCCTCACGTCCATGAAACTGGATCGAATGCGTCAAAGCGTTGATGACGTGGGACGGAACTTGCCAATTCGCGGTGTTGGCAATAGCAGGCTGTGCAATAGCAAACCGGGCCTCGGTGACTCCGGCGCTAGCCTGCTCGTGGACGGTGCGACGTGCCGCCATGGATGAAAGATCGGGGAATGGGATGGGTTTGGTGTCGCGTGTGGTGTGTGTGGATGAAGAGGATGGTTTGGATTGAGCGGTGGAAATGATGAATGCCTCTAGCTCGGTGCGTAGAAGGCGAAATCGTTCACGGATATCCGCGTCGGGATCAGAAAGTGGTGACAGCTCAGGTGGACCCCGTGAACGAGTGTGTGGCATAAAACGATGGAATGACTCGAAGAAAACTAAGAAAAAAAATAAACCTAAAAATCTAGACTCGAAAGCAGAAAATCCTAAGACTCTAGACACGGAAAGACCAAAAAGACTCAAACTTTCCTAACGACGACCAGAGTTAATCTTGCCAATTGCCAAGTGTCCCCGGCAACGGCGCCAAAAAACTTGATGTGTTCGGAACGACTCTAAAAACTACTATAAAAACCTAGACCTAAACTAGACCTAAACACACCTAATTTTACCGAAACTACCTAAACTAAACCGAACCCTAAGGCAAGTGTACCTATCGGATAGTAGAATAGCTAAGGCAAGACCGGATTATCGAACCTAAGGACACTATTTTAGACAAGAATTAACCTAGACCTAAGAAATGGAAATTATGAGTAATTTGATTTGGGTTTTTGAGTTGAGATTTGAATTAACTAAAATTAACTAATCAACGCACAAACAGACAAAAGCAAGAAACTTTGGGAGAATTCAGACGAGAAACGAGTATCACCTAGACCCTGGAATCCTACTTAATACCTACAACCTCACTCGGAATTGATTGATCTGATGGTGGCTAGTTCACCTTTTAAGTCCTTCCTAGCTACACTTCTAACGCTCGAACAAGGGTTCACCTTTTAAGTCCATCCCACTTCAACTACCCTAGCCACCCTCGGATATACCTAAGATGCACCTAGACTAACCGGAGCTACCAATAACTACTATAAATGACACGGAATACCAAGCTAGACAAAACCCTAGGACACTTCCTTTTGAGACAGTACACTCCCAGAACTTTAACCAACCCAACTACCCGTTAAACCTGTACCTTTTAAGTCTTTAGTTTAGCAGCACATTACAAGTGAATTACCAATCAATTATCAATGCAATAGTCAAGAAACCCTAACTACACTTTAGCAATTAACCCTAAAGTCAACTACTTTAGTTAATCTACCTAAACCGAAAGACATTCGCGGGTAAATTAAGCATCAACAACCAACTAATAATCTACTCGTAACACACATATGCATCAAAACATAATAATCAATGGAATTGAATAAAAGTGCAACATCAATCAATCAATCAAAACCGAATAAAGTTATAAATACTAAATAATCATCCAATCTGGGTCTAGGCAATACAATCAGATTAGCCTAGCAACATGTTACTGTCTAGAGTAATGATAAAAATCTGAACTTTGACAGAAAACATAATTGAAATTAAGAACAATAAGAATGAATGATGAAACCCGGTAGGATGATGATGATGTATGTGATAAAATCGATCCACCAGTGCTTCCTAATCAATCCCTGGCCTTCTCTGCTCTTGAAATCGCCCAAAATCGCCTCTGAGTTCGTCTGGAAGTCGAAGAATTGACGAAGTGAAACCCTAACTTCGAATTTATATCAAAATTCCTTTTTCTGCGGGTTTTGGACCTCCAAGCGTATCGCTTGGAGGTATTATCTTCCTAGGCGATACGCCTACATCCCATAAGGCGACAAATTAGTCGGGCTTAGCCGACTTTGACTTCTGTTGACTTTCCTTCTCGCGCGTATCGCCTACCAGTCATCAGGTTCCAGGCGATACGCCTGGAATTGCTTGTTCAGCCCTTCTTCAACATTTCTTATTTTGGCCTCGGGACTTTATTAAAAACCTACAAAACTCAAATAAAAATAATAAAAAGGACACAAAGACTCAAACTTTAATAAAAGCACTTAAAACAAATGGAAACTGACTCAAATGGACTCAAATACATAACAAAAGACTTAGGAAAATCGGATGTGTTTGCAACACATCAATCTGTGTCCTGTCCAATTGGGAAGCTTCAATGTTGTTGTCGGAATGGATTGATTAACTAAGAATCGTGCAGAAATCATTTGCCACGAGAAAAAGGTCAAAATACCCCTCCCAAATGACGAAGTCATGACAATCCAAGGAGATCGCTGTGGGACTAAGTTAAACATCATTTCCTGTATGAAAGCTCAGAAATTTATGCGCAAGGCCTACCCTGCCCTCCTAGCTCACTTAACCGCTAAGGAATCTGAGGAAATGAAGTTAACCGATGTTCCCATTATACGAGACTATCCCGATGTTTTTCCCGATGATCTTCCAGGCTTGCCTCCTGCAAGGCAAGTGGAATTCCATATTCATCTTATGCCCGGAGCTGCACCCATGGCAAAGGCTCCATACCGTTTAACCCCATCCGAAATGAAGGAACTGTAGAATCAGTTGCAAGAACTACTTGACAAGGGTTTTATCAAACCAAGTTTCTCCCCTTGGGGCGCTCCTGTCCTGTTCGTCAAAAATAAATATGGATCTTTCCGAATGTGCATCGACTACCGTGAATTGAACAAACTTACAGTAAAGAACTGATATCCACTTCCTCGGATTGATGACTTGTTCGATCAATTGCAAGGGTCGAGCTACTATTCAAAGACTGATATTCGGTCCGGATATCACCAACTTAGAGTTTGAAAAGAGGACATAGCTAAGACTGCTTTCAGAACACGCTATGGGCACTACGAGTTTCTTGTTATGCCTTTCGGTTTGACTAACGCTCCCGCCGTTTTTATGGACCTAATGAATCACGTTTGTAAACCCTATCTCGACAAATTTGTGATCGTGTTCATCGATGACATCCTAATCTACTCACGTAGCAAAGACGAGCACGAGTAACATCTAAAACTTATTCCAGAGGTACTAAAGAACGAGAAGTTGTACGCGAAGTTTTCCAAGTGCGAATTCTGGTTACGAGAAGTGCATTTCTTAGGCCACGTAATCAACGCGCTGGAATTCACGTGGATCCCACAAAAACTGAAGCTATTAGGGATTGGATTCCGCCTTCGAACCCCTATGAGATTCAACAATTTCTTGGTCTTGCCGGTTACTACCGGCGATTCATCGAGAATTTCTTCAGAATAGCCCAACCATTGACCGCCCTGAATCAGCAAAATAAGAAATTCATTTAGGATGCTAAAGCCGAGCAAGCTTTTTAGACGCTAAAGAAAAAGCTGTGTAACGCACACTTACTGGCCTTACCAGAAGGAAGTAACGATTTCTGTGTTTTATGTGACGCCTCTCACCAAGGTCTTGGGTGTGTACTTGTGCAACGCGACAAGGTCATTGCCTATGCGTCCCTACATTTGAAAGTTCATGATAAGAATTACACTACTCACGATTTGGAACTTGGAGACGTTATCTTTGCTCTTAAGATTTGGAGACACTACATATACGGTACTGAATGCAACATCTATACCGATCACAAGTTTCTTCAGCATATCTTAAACCAGAAGGAGTTGAACATGTGACAATGCCGATGGATCGAACTACTCGGTGATTATGACTGTGAAATCCTGTACCACCTGGAAAGGTAAACTTTGTAGCAGAAGCTCTAAGCAGGAAAGAGCGTGTTAAACCCCTTCGTGTACGATCTCTTTCCCTGACTATTCATACCAGCCTCACCACTCAAGTAATGGCAGCGCAAACTGAAGCCCTCCGAGATGAAAAGGTTCAAGACGAATGCCTCCGCGGCATGGAACAACAACTTGAAGGTAAGTCCGACGGACTGTGATATTTCATGAATCAACTATGGATACCAGTATATGGAGAACTTAGAAAAAGCCCATAAGACCCGATATTCCATTCACCCCAGAGCTGATAATATGTACCACGACTTGCGTATGTTATATTGGTGGCCCAACATGAAGGCCAAGATTGCCAAGTATGTCGGTAAGTGTTTAACCTGCACCAAGGTTAAGGTTGAATATAAAAAATCTTCTGGTCTCCTTGTCCAGCCAATCATCCCTGAGAGGAAATGGGAATGTATCGCCATGGATTTTATCACCAAGCTACCCAAGAGCCGTAACGGTAACGATTCTATCTGGGTCATTGTCGATCGTTTGACAAAATCCGCTCATTTCCTTCCCATAAAAGAGAAATATTCCATGGATCATTTGACATGGATTTACATGATAGAAATATTATCTCAACATGGAGCTCCGATCTCCATCATCTGCGATAGAGATAGCCGCTTTACCTCTCACTTCTTGAAAACATTGAACAAGGCCATGGGTACTCGACTTGACATGAGTACGGCCTATCACCCGCAAACTGATGGTCAAAGCCAGCATACGATTCAAGCCCTCGAAGACATGTTACGGGCATGTGTCATTAATTTTGGTAACAATTGGAATGATCATTTACCCCTGTGTGAATTTTCGTACAACAACAACTACCATACCAGTATTCAATGTTCACCATTTGAAGCACTTTATGGAAGAAAGTGTCGATCACCAATCTACTAGATTGAAGTTGGTGACAGTCAATTAAGAGGCCCGGAAGTTGTAATCAAAACAACCGAACGAATCTCTCAAATCCGAAACCGTCTGAAGGCTGCCCGCAATCGTCAAAAGAGCTATGTAGATAATCATCGAAAGCCTCTATCATTCGAGAAAGGCGACAAGGTTATGCTAAAATTATCTCCATGGAAAGGCGTGATTCGTTTTGGTAAGCGTGGCAAGTTAAACCCCCAGTACATAGGACCATTTGAAATCATTGAAACAATCAGACCCGTTGCGTACAGGTTACTATTACCACATGAGCTTAGCAAATTTCACAATGTCTTCCATGTTTCTAATATGAAGAAGTGCCTTGCCGAAGAATCCCTTGTTATCCCTCTTGATGAGATACATCTCGATGAAACGCTTCTATTCGTAGAAGAACCTGCTTAGATTATAGACCGCGCTGTCAAGAAATTAAAGCGTAGTAGAATACCTCTCGTCAAAGTTCGTTGGAACTCCCGCCGTGGTTCTGAATTCACTTAGAAACGCGAAGATCAGTTCCGCACCAGGTTCCCTCATCTCTATCCCGCAGTAGCCGTTCAACCATGAAGCCAAGCTGAATTTCGGGACGAAATTTTCTCAACTAGAGGAGGATGTGACATCCCATAAGTTTCCGACGACCTAAACGATAATATATACCTATGTGCTAACTGTGTTACGTATCTTTTTACATGCAACGTGCTAAACATTACTAATTTTTACACTTATACATGAAACGTAGTCGTAGTCTTGACGTAGCCTTGAATGGATATACAAACGAATCATGAATTTGATGACTTTTTACACGGAATGGTCGCTGGAACTTTGATAATAAAAAGACGACAAACCTGACACGTTACTTTTCTATCACCTTTGTATTAAAATAATAACGCATGATCCCACCATCTTGGGGTCTCATTTTTAATTTATTAATGTAATACATATGATTTGAATTAATCATTAGTACCTGTAACGTTTACACTTTATACGTAAAACTATTTTGTTACACGGGAATAATGAACATATATATTTACGAAACGTTTTATATTATTAACGAACGTGACCCCATATATATATATATATGTTTAGACACCAACATTGTTATCAAGACTTGTTATCCAATCTATACGTAAACAATGATCCATTTTTCGTCCAATTCAATTGTAATCAACCTCGTTATCATTCGTGACAAAAATCATTTTCATGCATAACGTATATAATGTCCATGCAACCCGTCACCTTCGTGTTTTAAACCTGTGCAAACTATAACCGTTTGGAACAAATCCGATCATTATTATCTATATTTTTTTAAACCATTTTATTTTCTTTTACGTTTTACAAACAAAACCGATTCGTTTTAATTATCTCACGTCGCGTTAACCATCCGATTCAAACCGGTTCTCCTTGTTTCTTTTTTCTTTTCCTTTCTTTCTCGCGACTCGGACGGCCCGAGGGTCGAACCCGTGATCCCTCTTCTCCTTCTCTTTTATTTTTCGTTTCCCTACGAGCCAGACTTCACGCGGTTTCGAACCCGGTCCCCCGTCACCTCTCCTTTCCCTTGGCCGGTCTCCACGCAACAACCAACACCACCACCTTATTATTTTTTTTTTGTTGCAAAAAATGTCCACCACTTTTATTTGATTAGTTGACCCACCAAGATGCTTAAGACATCAAACTATCACCCTACATCCCCTTTGACATTCTAGGGAGATTTTGTCTCCCTAAGTACACCTCCTTATTAACCATTGTGAAGTACCTTCCCTCCATGTGCACCTTTCTTCCCTCCCTTGTATTTGAACCAAACTATACATACATACATACACAACAAGAGCTTTAACACCTCCATTTGGGTTTGTATGTGTGAGAGCCGGCCAACCAAGGATCGAACCCTCTTCCCCCCTTTTTTTTAGGTCCATGCATACATACACACACATAACACATAACACTTATGCACACAAGTGTTATAACCATATAGCAATCCCCAAACACCCCCTACTCTCCATCTCTCCATCTCTCTTTCTCTCGTCTCACTCTCTCTCTCTCTCTTTCTCTCGGTTCTCTTTTGAACCGCCACCCACACCAACACATTCCCAAACACTCCCTTTTCTCATTTAACCTCATATCTAAGCATGTTTTACTTAACCGTAGCCCCATTATCCTTTTAACACATTCAAGAACATTTCTTTTGCTCTCTCCCTTTCAAAAACCGTAAGCTCTCTCTCTACTCTCTCTCTAGAATGTCTTCACTAAAACTCACCATCTCTTGATTATACAAGGTTGCTAGGAGGCTAGAGGGAGCAAGGAACACCATCATCATCATCATTTTCGGCCATCATCTCCCTCTAGTGAGTTTACATCTTCACTTTTCTTAGTGAAATCAAGTTCTAGTTGTAGTTTCTTGTTCCTTTTCATGTCTTGATCACTCCTACAATAAGTCTTGACATACATTGTTGCCTAAACTTACTTTAGTGTCACGAAAGATTTCTTTTAGTAACAATGTTCATGTTCTCATGCATAGAATGTTATCACATACTTATGTTAGTGATTACCTTGCCATATTATGAACAAAACTTAGTATGTTGAAGTTGTTACACATATCATTGCTTAGAAACCAAAATGGGTAGTTTACTTTGAACATAATGTGCATTTTATAGCCTAGTTGTGATTTTTGACCCATTGATGCCTATGACACGTTTTGGATCTCCCAACATAGACATAATATGTTACTTTGAATACTAGGGAGTTTATTTAGACTTAAAATCCACCATAGGGAATTTTTACCACTAAAAGTACACTTTAAAATACTAGAAAAATGCATATGACCACTAATCCGTTTGACCAGAAACTTAGGGCTTTAAAATAGAAAGTTTTGTTGGTTAAGATGTTTCCAAAACATAGCCAAAATATCCCTTAACAAATTACTTGAATTTGGGCCCAACCCGGGACTAACACCGACACCCGACGAACCCGGAAATGTCTTTTTTGTGAAAACATGCAAATCTGGTCAAAATAAACTTAAGGAGGTGTTTAAATAGTAAAAATGTATTTACAAACATTTATGATGAATTTGGGGACTTAACTGTGTCATGGAACGGGCAAACGGGACCAAAATGACAAAACCAGCTAAAAAGCGACAAAACGAACAAAATTATGAAACCAACATGTGGAACATTTATTTATGAGTTTTGGAGAGAAAATAACTTTATTTTAATATTTCAAGTTGATTTCTGACAAAAACGGATAAATAACGCATATTCAGCAACCATCACGGAAACACTCGATTTTGACTATTATGTCAAATTAACCCAAATTTGATATGAAAAATCTATTATTTTAGTGCAATATTTATTTCTATAAAAATTTATCACCTTTGGTTAGTTTTTGGGAATTTTTATATATTTTATGTAATTAAAATATATATTTTACTTAATTTCCAAATAAACGTTCAAATGGACATTTTCACCTTGACTTCCCATATCATTTGAACCTAAGGCTACCATGACGTCAAGACTTGACCAACCTAATTGGAGTGACGTAGATGTCGATCCAATTATCTGAAATCGAATGTCTTATAATTATTTAGGAAAGCATCCCATATTAACTGCATCATCATTTCCGATCATTGAACACGTGAGTTTTTCACGGCCCCTTTTTCTTTAACTGTTTTCAATTACTTGGGGGAGAATTCATATTACTTTTACTATGCTAAAAAATTAGACATTGTTAACCTATTTGTTACATGTGCCTTTCGGTTGTCCACACTTATTATTTCATGTTTACTCATGTTATAACTAAACCCCACTATTAACTGAATCCGATTAATTATCATGTGAAACGGTAACATTTGGATAGATCTATTGGGTTAACGCCCCTGATCTGATTTGGTCGCTCCAATCTTGACTCTGTCTTATTAGTCAAAGAGTACAAACCTTTATGTCTTGCTTTTGCGGTATCAACTGGACAAAAGATACCAAGAGTAGGTAGTCAGTTAGTTTCGGTATTCAGGGTGTATGGTAACATTTCAACAAGTCTTATTTGATATTGTCAAAGAATGGTATAAACTGTTTTCACAACAACTTTTGTACACCTGTTACTGCTAGCAACTTTAAACTCGTGGAACTCACCAACAAAATTATTTGTTGACCGTTTTCTTATATGAATTCTCAGGTACTTAACCTTACTGTCGTTATCTGTCTGTACCTGCATGATGACTGTTTCATTTATAGGAACTTTGAATAAATTCTGGAGTATGGTAGTAGCCGTTGGAGATTTTCTTGGCAAAACACCTGACGGTGTCATGTCCTAAAAATCTTTTGAAACTAATGTTTTGTAAACCTAAAACTATTTGTGTTACTCATTACTTATATTTCGCTGCATAATGATTTGAAAACTCCAATTTACTCCAAACAAATTTACAATTCCACACGGCTCTAGTTGTTGAATCATCCAGAGTGCGTTCTTGACCTTGACTGTGATAACGTTGGTTCACATCCCGACACAATTCTTACAAGTTGCGACACAATACCAAGAGGAATCCGAAACAGCAAAGTAGTATCACAAAGAGGAATCTCTCCTGGAGGGCTATCCATTTCTAGGCTTCCAGACTCCAATGGATATTTTCTACCTTCCACTGGAAGACAAATACTCTGTATCTATATATATCTATTCATATGGAAGAAAAATTCAGAGTAGTTAAAACTCCTGATCATAATAGAGAACAAAATAGATGCACATGTGCAAACATCTGCACATGCCTCAAATTGTCTGTATAAATTTCTTGATCAATAAAATTTCATTTCTTTTATCAGAAATTTGCAGGAACTTCCTTAAAGTCACAGTTGTCCAAAACGGCTGAACAATAAAAGATATTTGCATAAATAATTTGATAATTAATTTTCTATTTATTCAAATAGTTCCAACGGTAATCTTTTATTACCATTCAAGAAGGAACGCCCTTTAAGAGAATATAGACGTTGTGGAAAAACCAAGTGTCCCAGAAAAATGGAACGGCCTCAAGAGATACCTATAAAAGGAACAACGCTCCCTCACCTGAATCTCACTGTTCTTTAATCTCAAAACTTGCAAATGGCTTATTCATCCGGAACTTCTGCAATGAACACCCGTTTAAAAGGCAAATTCAGTAAATCCTCCTCTTCTCCAACCCTAAACCTAGATTCATCATCCTCTGATTCACCACCCAGATGCGACTTTACCCTAGACACTGTTATTCAACCTTGCGATCTCAATCCCTCTGCCTACTCCTCAAACCTGCAGTTAATCATAGAAGCCCTAAAGCATTCCTCTCAACTCGCCACAGCTCTTACAATCAATGAACCATGCCCTAAATCATCGATTCTCAACTTTTAGGCAAGTGTGAACATGGAAAATGGAGATATGAAAGGAAAAGTGAGTACAGAACAGGAAATCATTCTTCAACTTTCAGATCTGAGAGAAATTTTTCTGTTACCCAACAACTTTACATCTTTCTCTCCAAATCCTGAAGAATCCGCTCTGAGGCAAATAATCAATGAAATCACTGGAGGAAACTTTGCAGAAAACGGCCAAATTTCAAATCTCAGGGTAAGTCAATTAGAGCCTGTATGGAGATTCACAATTGATCTCCTCAACCACACCATGACATCCAAAAAGGGCTCTATGGATCAAACACACAAAAACACCCTCAAAATCCTATACAGTTTATATTTTAATAAGGAAATAGATGTGGCTCTACTAATCTGGAAAGACATGAAGAAAAGAGTCAAAGAAAAGTCTCAAAGAAAGAGAACAGATATCGTGCCCTATATCAGATTTTTAGCTCAAATGCTTCAGAGGAAGGTGGATACTGAAGAAAATGAAGAAACCCCACTAAGTTGTACTACATCAAAGGAATTTACAAATCAGTCACACACATTCAGTTCTGTATTTTCCCATGGGGCATAAAAACTAAGCTAGGGTATGATAACCCATTCCTATAAAAACACCTCACCAAAGCCAAAAAATTCTCAACCAACCCTGACCAGTCACCAACCTCAACCAACACTACAACAAACCCATCGGAAGAAAAGGCTGATCACAACCCTTCCTCTCCCCATCATTCTCCACAATCACAGATCTCACCATACCATCAACCCCTCATATCACATCCCTTCAATGAACCATCAATCTCTGCCCCATACTCTCCATAAAAACCAACCTCACCAATTTAGACCAAAAGCCAGCAATCATCACCTCAAACATCCTACCAAGAAGCCTTTGCCCACTTCCAAACTCAAATAACCAACCCACCTTCCTTTGACATCCGCATGATAGCCACACATCATAATATCTTCTCTGATTCTGCCAATGAAGATGATGTAACAACAAGTGGAGACTCTAAAAGTCAAGGAAACTTAGGCCCTGTTTGTTTTCTGTAAGAGATTTACGTCTGAATCTGAATACCACTTCTGAATGTTAAGAGGTGGTTCAAATGTCTGAAATTTGAATCTTTAAAGTTATTTGTTTTTGGTAAAACATCTGAATATTAATAAACGTCTGTTTTAGCATTTTAAATGCTAAACTTATGCAGTTAAGTTAAAAATAAACTTGTCTTCACATAAACATTAAAAAGAAAGTACAATAACTGATATTACATTCCAGATCACTAATTCCTACAAATTGTCTCAAAATTTCAAAGATAACTTCTGTATTATATATACATCATCACAATAAAATAAATAAATAAAAACTCCCACAGATCAATGATTTCAAAAACATTGGTACCTTGCCTAAAGAAATTGTGTTTCATATTCTCCTCCTCCTCTATTAAAATTCTGTAAAAGCACAACAACAACATAAATATAGTCGGTTGCCAAGTAGAATTCTAAATCTAATAGTTTAGCATAGCAGCAACATAGATAGGTTAACAATAGTTTATCAAAGTAGAATACTAAATCAAACTTAAGGTTATATGATAAATGTATTTGGCCGCAAATCTACATATCTGACATTACAAAATTTAATAATAGGTTAAAAAGAATTAAAGCACATCAACAATATGATTTTAGCATACATCATCACACATGATCGGGAGTTGAGTTTTTGATACACAAATTATAAGAGATATGGCCATAACACTCAATTAGTTTAGCATAAGCACAAAAATAGTTGTAGTTGAGCATTTGGAACCTAAATGTCATAAACATCATAAGTTCTAACACAAATCAAAGGAACAAAGTTAGTTAGCACCAAAATGATCTAAAATCAGTTATAAAATCAGCCTTAATTCCCAAATAGTTATGATGATGGATACTCAAAATTGTGGCAGTAATCACTAACACATGTTGCAGCAAGTTTGAGAAAAAAATTAATCAAGCATGTTTCAACAAGTTTGAAGAAAAAACCTAATATGTAACACTAACACGTGTACTTGGGCATTTCATCGAATAGGTGGTGTGCAACATTTAATCAACATTTAATCAAGCTAAACATTTAATCAAATAATGTTCTAAAAATAAATTCTAAAGGTAATATGAAACAAAATATCAAACATACACTTTGTAAATAACAAAGTGTTAATATCAAGCTGTTCACTCATATGTAATCACAATAACTAAATCCGGATTGAGAACGAACAGGTATACATTGTAATCACAAAGGTTTAACAAAATACAGTAACAAAATCCAACAACTATTGAGGACGAACCAGAGATTAGAGTAAAAAAAATATGAATGAAGGAGAAAACCTACCTGTGAGAACGTGGCACTGAGTGAGGATGAACCAGAGAGGCTTTGTGTGAGGACGAACCAAGGACAAGAATCGTTGTTGGGGACGAACCAGAGAAGAATCGTTGTGTGTTGAAGAAGAGAGGCGAGATGTTGAAGAAGAGGCGTTGTTAGGGTTGCCAGAGAGCAGAGAGAGCAGTGAGAGAGTTGTTTTTTTTTTAAACATCTGAGCGAATTTTTTCTCATTTAAGAGGTGTTTTCATGTCTTAAGGGTTTAGAGGTTATTAAGATTCATATCCTCTTAATAACAAGTAAAAAACAAACAATCACTATTTTTAAAATGTCTTAGCGATTCAGAGCTAAGAGGTTATTAAGACTTAAAAAAAAAAAACAAACAGGCCCTTAGAAGTGAGCAACAGTTATGTGTTCATTGTCAGCTCATCTGAGATATCCTCTCAGAAACAAACAAAAATTCCGTCTCAGGATTCTCTAAAAACACAGGAGATGAATCTAATTCTAGATTCATCAAGGAATGTGGAAGCCCTGTACTCACTCAGCCAGGCTGGGTTAGCAGGTACTGATGAATTTCTCAAAGAGAAACTACTCAGTCCAACAGAAAGACATGAGTTGTCTTCTGGTTTTTTACCCCCTGAAGCTGCCTTGAAGTCCGACTTTGAAGAATTCTCCAAATCTCTCTCTTCCCTGCTCACTGACTTCATGAAAGAACAATAATAACGGACTACAGAATACATCAGAATTTATGCAGTAGTTATGTACGAATAAAAGAATTATCAAGACAGTCAGAAAACAACAGACTGAGAATCTCAGAACTAGAAGAAGGGATAAAGACAATGAAGAGAAACAGAAAACATCAATTACACCAGATTTCTGATCAACTTAAAGCGCTGCAAGAAAAGGAGTGGCAACTAAAGGGAGGAAGAAAGGAATCTACAGAAGATCAAATCAAGCATCTAAGTGACCTGGTTCAAAAGACCATATAATCATATGAAGCCACAGGAGGAAAATGCTCAATGAGATCAAGAATAAATTGAGCCTTCTTAAAAAAGAAGTACTAGAAGAAAGATCAAATCCGAGAAAGATAAACGTTTTTCGAATGCTTCTTGAGAAAAGGATGATGAACCTATCCAAGCAGGTAACTAAAGCTAATCCACTCTTCTCAACCAAGAAGCCTTCAGAAACAGAAGCATCAACCCCTCCGGTCATCAATCTTGATGAATCACCTTCACCTCCTAGCTCAAAACAAAAAATAGACCCTGATGAACACAGATCTTCCCCAAATGAAATAAAACAGATCAATGCAAGCCTAGTCCAACTCTTGAACAATCAATGCCACCCCCACCACCAAGTCAACCAGCTCAGAAGTCAAAACAAGCCTCCA
Organism: Deinandra increscens subsp. villosa; assembly: GCA_039602395.1. Classification (NCBI taxonomy): domain Eukaryota; kingdom Viridiplantae; phylum Streptophyta; class Magnoliopsida; order Asterales; family Asteraceae; genus Deinandra; species Deinandra increscens. The sequence goes on from JBCNJP010000027.1 coordinate 111,349,655, forward strand.
GTTCCACCCTCATCGGGTGCTGCTCCTAGGGCCCACATTGCAGAAGCCTCAAGATCCACAAAAGAATCTAAGAAGGGAAAGGAGAAGACCGCAAATCTAGGGGGAGCCTTCTTCACCCCGGAAGTGTCAATTGCCACTCAATCCTTATATGAAGACAACTACGGTAAAGAGAAGCAAGTTGAAGAGGAACTCTGGCACGAAAAGAGATGATGCGGAAACATGTTTCTCCAGGAAACAGAACAAACGGCTCCAATGAGCCCAATGAGCAAAAATATATTCGAAGAAAGGATAAACAATACACCTTTTGAAAGAAGCTAGCTATACTCAGAAGCAGGGATCATAGAAGTTGTGGAAGTCAAAGAAAAACAACAAAAAGGAAGCCAGTTTACTCATTACTTCAACTCCTATACCATAACTACCACTACCAACCATCGTCAACCATACACCTTCACTGTGTTAGACTTAGACCTACTTAGTGAAATACACATTCTCTCTCTCTCCTCAAAACCTGTTTCGCGCATGGATCAATAAGTATTCAAAACATAAGAGCAATACATCAACTAAGAGAAGAAGGAAAGAAAATATACAATAGATTTGCTCTAGTTGACTTCGAGCTAGCAATGCAGACTAGGTTGAACAAACTCTCCATTAAAACTGCTAAAGAAGATCTTCCCACTGGACTACAATGGAAAGGGTCCAAAGTGATTCCAAGCACTGGAGAATTAGGAATTTGCTTCATAAATCACGATGACAAGAAAAGCTTCTTCAGAATCAATCAATGTCATGCTTACTCAGATGCCTCTCTGAAAGTTATCTCATTTCTACTTCAAGAAAACAATGAAACTGATCCTGAGGTAATAAGAAGGAGAGAATTAATGCTCAAGACTCTAGAAGAGCTCAAGAAACACCAAGCACTCCAAAAGGAACTTCACAAAGCCTGCTGGAGACCACTTCCCAAAAAGTTCTTAGTCAGAGAAGACTCTGTAACCAAAAAGCTATCTTAAGAACATTTATGTTATAGTCGTACTATGAATCTTAGCCATGCCAATGATCTGCTTATCTTTATTTTGTCTTTTCATATATTTTATTCAAACACTTATGGGGAGATTGTTAGAACACAATGTAAATGTAACGGAAAACAGTCAAGTATTAGAAGAAAAGAAAAGATATATCCTCAAAAGAGAAAGGATATGAAAATCTGTACGATTTACATATTTCTATATTCGTACAGAACTACTCTGGAATTTCTGAAGTAGCTCTATACGGACCAGATTCTACAGAAATCCTCATTTCTATAGAAGGCTTCTAATGGGAAGCATTTATAGTCTTCAAAGAAGAGTCCTGAAGGAGTTCTGGACTATCAGAAGATAAAGTATACGAGAAGAATAATTTTGCCTTCGTGTGAAGAACAAGTATAAGTGAATACCAACTTGGCATTTAACACGAAAGTAGTTGAAGATAGTAGAAAAGAGATAAATTAAATATCCTCAATTTATCTTTATATACACTGACACACTCCAAATTCAACCGTCCTCAACCACATTATTCACTTGCAACTTGCCACTACTTTCTATAAATAGCAAGCGGACTTCACCAAAGAAAGAAAGACAACAACCAAACAATTCACAAGCTTCTCAAAGCAATTATAACTTACTCCCATAGAAAAGTTCTTTCTGTTGATACATTGTTATACTATAAACTTGTGTTAACCATTATTTACATTTGAGATATACATAAAAACCTTTTTTATGAATTGTTGTCTTCCAATTTGATTTACTTTCTGCAACTCGTTTATCTTGTTTAAATCAAATTGGGCCAACATTGTTAAAGAAACCCTCACGAGACCTAATAATTCTTATTGTTATATGATTTGTGGAAATTAGTTTTAATGATATATGATGCTAGGGAAATCAAATAAAGTTGGAATAGGGCCAACTAATTGGTCAAATCATTTATAAAACATGAATTAGTAAAACTCATTTTTGACATAATTTGTCCACACTTTTAGGTCATTTCAGACAGTCATAACTTGATCAATATTTGTCTAATGCTTGTGATTCCTGTTGCATATGAAAGTGTTTTGTCTTAGATTTAATTTTTATATTCATACACCTGCTAAGACTTTCGTTTGGTCACTAAACATTCTGTCACAACATGTGTGTGCAATCTGTCTTATGTTTGAAGTTACGAACTTGTGCCAACGTGTTGTGCATGCTATGTTAGTTTTTGCTAAAGGTATATCAAATGAAAAATCTTAAAAACATGGTAATTAAAGATCTGGATATTTTAATAGTATAACTCAAAGTTTTGGTCAAGTTATAATCTTGCCAAGTTAACAAGTGCATTTTACCTTAACAGCAACCCTACAAATTTTTTTATCAAGCTTTAGCAATCGTAACTCTCCCAATTTTTTATTGAAACTGAGTATTTCTTTTTAAGAAACTTAATTTAGTGTCTTATATTTCTTTTTATGTGATGGCACACTCTATATTCTCTTTTTAGGAACTGGTACGGTGGGAACAACATCAGTGCGCAAACAGCAACGTTCCAGAAACTTGTACTTTTTTGTTGCTGTTTTGGGCATTCTAAATTTATATTTGGGTTATGTGTTCAACATGAAATTTGTTTAGAACATAGGGTATTATGTGTCCGGAAAATTTGGTGATTTTATTCTGAGTTTAGGTCAGGTTGTGGGCTGGACTTCCGGACATTGATTTTAGTTGCTAGTAATGAAATGTATGCATGCTTGTACCATGTGCTTGTATTGTGATCCTTTATGCTCATGCATGTTAGGACCAAATTTTATGACTTGTTAAAGTGTAAAACCTGATTTACTTGTGACACCTTGCACCATAGAAAGTCCTAAGTCTTTCGTCTCAATGGGAGTGACAAGATTGTGCAAAGCCTCCCCGTCGACTTTGCACTGTATAATGCTTGAAACATTGTGAATATAACTAGTGTTTGTTGACTGACTTTATACGTATTCCTAAGCTTGAAACATTGTGAATATAGTAGCATGTGTTATGGTAAGTTTATGTGTGCATAGCAGTGTGGTCTTGTTATGAATCAAGATAGGATCATGCTAGTTATAAATGACATTACTCTTATAACATATCAACCAACATGTCCTCGGGTCATTGTGTCGGTCATGTGCTCCTCTATTCTGATTCTTTAGGTCGTGTAAGTCCTAAAACAATTCTTAACAAGATATCACTACTCGATTGAGTGTGCGGAATCCAGTCAATCGAGTGATTCAAGATGCGAGAAATAGAAATCGATGAACACAAAAACTAAACAATAAAATCTGGAACAAAGTGCGCACGATTAAATAATCGTCTGGTACACAGACTCAATAGAAACCGAACAACCTCCTTGTGTCTCTCTCAACTGGCTAGCCCTTTTACATGAGTATTAGGATTTGTTTATATAGAAAAACAAATCCTAAACCTAATTTTCGGATTTGACTAAACAGGCCCACTAAACACCCCTTAAACTCTTTCTAATTGGGCCCAAACATGTCTAGAATGGCCCAATGAACCAATACAATGAAAACCCAAATATTTTACACCTATTCATATGCATAGGCCTTCAAAATAGTCTACCAGGAGATGATTTAATACACAAGCCACAAATTATTACCTTACAATCTTCCCCTTGGCTTGTGATATTAAATGTCTTCTACTTTCAATCTTCAGACTTGCAGTCTTCTCCTTGGCTTGAACATGGGTTGATGAAGATTTTTTTTTGGACAATCTTCACTGGGCAGCATGAGAGATGTTTAATGGCTTTCTCTCTTTATCATCATCAGCTTGAACTACAAATGATGACCATGTAATGAGAGGAGGGTTCTCAAAAACTTGCTCCTTCTTGAAAACTATTGAGTCCTTGCTGAATCATCAGTAACTGTCTTGACCTTCTTGTAACTTCAGACGGTGAAAATCCCTAACTTGGCATCTTTTTTTCATTTAGCTTCCCCTAAACTTGAGAATGACGTCTTTTGAGTCTTTGGAAGCTTTACTTGAAAAACCAACAAACTTTCCCTAAGAATCACATTGGGTAAGTCCTTTTCCGACTGGTTCTTCAACATGAACAGTAACAGCATCAGTGCATTGGTCAACTAAGTCCTTGACCTTCTTGTCCATGAGTTGTCTTTTTCTGACTTAACCTGTTAAGCATAACATGGAACAAACACAAACACTAACCAGCATATGATACCTGGTTACTGGGTTAGCAGGAGAACATCATTCTTTAACACAAACCCTAACATTGATTAGGGGTTTCCTATGAACACTTCCCCTGACCTGAGAATTCTTCACATTATCTCCCCCTGAGAATTTGAGGGAGGTCATACTTTCTTGCATAAAACCCTTAAAAACATATTAAAACCTTTAAATTAACCTGGCCAATGTTGAAAATAAACAAAAAAACTTAAGATAACTCAAAAGAAAAATAAAAAATAAAACAAACATACCGAATTTCTAAACGAGAAGGTTTTATTTGGGATCAACCCGTATGAATCTGACCGAGGAACCCTTTTCAGCTTCTGTTACTCGAACACGTTCAGGTGATTGCCAATATACTGATCCATAACCCTTTTCTTAATCAGGTTGTTTGTCACTTTATTATCTTCTATTGTGTATTAATAATGAACAACAAGTGGGTTCCAACAAATCCTAGGTACATGTTATTACACACTGTCAAGCATATAAATTCCCTACCACATATTTTCACAACCTGAACCAGAAGTTTGAAACTGAGCTCGAGACTTGGTTGAGAAGAGAAAGAATAGATCACATAGATTTTTTTTGGTATAATATACAAAGTCAACTGAATTTTTGAAACATTTTTAATAATGCTCTCATCAGTAACAAAGGCTGAGGGTTTTGGACTCTTGAGGGTCTCTTTTTCTTGTGCTCTTTGGCATCTTTTGGGTGTATACATGCAAATTTTTTTTTAATAATATTTAAGGTGATCTGTAAGCACGTATGTCTGGACGACTCCAGGTCATTGCTCACGCAAAGTAGAGGAGAGCCTTACATACACGCGAAGCATCCCCAGGTCATTGCTCACGCAAAGCAGAGGAAACACCGACTTTTTGAGCTCAATTTCACACTCTTGGAGACAAGCGTGTGTATCGGGAACTTGAACATGCAGTCAAATAGAAATGCAAATAACCTAAGTGCTGTTACCCAAAAAACTGCCGTACATTATCTTTAAGAGTGTAACGCATACCTTTTCAGATTTAAGAGCCGAGCCTACCAGCATATCACCATGGATCATGTCTTTCACATCTGCCTTATGCGTGTCAGCCATCTCCAAGACGGAAGTTTATTTCACTTCCTACCTTCTTAAACACATAAACAAAAGATTAAAAATTAAAAAGCACAATTTTTGAGGGGTCAACTATTTCATCTTTTCTATTCTTCCCCTTGCTTTTTGATTTTTAATAACAACACACCTTTTTTTTGTATATTTTTTTCATTTTTTTATTAATAAGCACACACTCACACAATACTAAATATGTACTAAAACTGGCCAAGCTAACCTTCAAAGTTTATCTTTTGAAAAATTTCAGAAATGGGTTTTGTATCATGCATAACCATACTTCACATCAAATTAGCCAAGAAACAAACAATTCAGACTGTGTTACCTTTTTTCTGCTGATGTTTTCAGATTTACCTCTCACAAGGAGAACATACTCCCCATTAAGATCTGCATGTCATGAAGTGAAGAGATACCTCCTATCCTGTGCCTGGAACAATCACTATCACAAACAACCAAGGTTAATGAAAGTCCTCCTTGACTGTTCCTGCACAATGTGAGAGATCAGTTAGCCATAAGTACCCACGCCATTGTGGTTCTGGGTATACCTGAAGAATCGGTGAAAGAAATTTCTTTTAAGAACATCCCCTTTGTGATCTCAGGAATTTGAGTTGTGGCTGCCATTGATTTAGTTTTCCAAATTTGAGGTGACTTATGAGTTGTTTCAGTCACTTTTGAAGTAGTGACTTTAGGTTTTTCAACCTATTTTATTTCAGGTTTCCTTTTCAAAACAGTTTTAGTTACCTTTAGAGGGGTAACTTTAGGTTTTTCAACATTGTGTTGTTTTGAAATCGGTTTCTTCACCTTTTTATGAAAATTTTCATAATTTGGAAAAACATATTTTTTGATTTAAGAGCTTTTTGTGCTCTTTGGCAGCTCCCCAATTTCCATCAGAAGGTTTTATCTTAGGAGAAACAGTCTTCATTGCCTTAGGTGGTTGCACCTTCATTGGCTTAGACTTAACCGATTCCTGAGATGAAACACTTTGACTTTGCGGATAATATGGCTCATAGGGGCGATAGAGACAATTTCGGGCAATGTGACCAGGATTGCCACAGTTTTAACAAGTCTGCTTCTTGAGATAGAGGTCAGACGTGTAACCGTTTGTCTTTAGCTGCTGAGGTGTAGCACCATTTGATCATGTCTGCATCTTTGATGGAAAGGTATTGTGATTCGGTTGCATGTCTGGAAAGACTCCAAGTCTCCAGTTGTAAGATCTTTCAGACCTTGATGCAATTCTGTTGAATCTTTTCTGGTTCGTTGAAAACTGAGTAAAGCAAGGCATTTGAACTTTTGGGCCCTCTGACTTCTTAGAGAAAGTTGTGTTGCCACTGCATGAGCCCACTGATGAGTTTGGAGACTTGATTGTCATCTTGGGCATTTCAATCTTGATAGGAACAGAAGTTGGAGGCTTCATGGTCATCTTGGGCCTTATACTCTTAATGTCAGATGATAAACCACCATCATGACCCAAGCCTTTAAACTTAGTGGTGAATGAGGGTCTCTCTTCTCTTTTAATCGGAATGAACATAGACCCTGCTGTCATGAATATCTTACCGTTGGGCCTTGTAGTCATCACCACTCGATCCCGCTTAACCTCATCCACAACTTTGGAATAAGGAGTCTCGATCTTTGGATAAGGAACCAACTTTTCTTCATCAGCTCTCTTCAGTTCACTAGAGATTGAACCTGCACACTCAGTAGTGGCATTAGTGTTATTCACACAATTTGACTAAGTTGCTTCTGTGGCTGTCTTTTCATCTTTATGCACAGGTTGAGGCCCATATACCATGGTTGCTTCATTTTGGGACTCTTTCAACAATTCATCTGCAGTTTGGGGCACTTTGATGTATTCATGTTGTAATGGGGGAGGAAAATTTCCATCCCCGAGGCCAGATGTTTCTTTTACCTGCTCGAGTCACTCTTCTGATTTGAATAAAGCATGATGAGAGTCCATCATTTTCTTTTGTATAACTTGATGTTTCTCAAGGGCAGATTGGGAAGTGTCAAGTTTCGTTCTTAGTCCCTCTACCTCTTTGGTTAACTCTTCAACTTTAGAGTTAGCAATCCTAAGATATGCGCTTTAATCACTCACCTGAGTTTGAAGATTCTTAACATCTACCTGAATGGCCTCAAGTTTCTCTCTAAATATTCTGGTCTTATCTTTGGACTCCATAAGGTCTCTAGCAGTGATTGCACGATTTTTACACTCGTTTGTAAACTTGCTTTCCCATAAGCACGTGGGGTTTGAGCAGTCTTCGCAGTTACAGATCCAAGCTCCATCAGCATGATTGATCTTCTGCTTTTCCTCCTCTTCTTTAGCAATTTTATAATGGAATGTCTGGAAAAGATACTTCTACTGACTGAGTTCTTCACCTAAAGATTCTATCCTCTTTTTGTAGGGTTCGACTTGTTTTAGATGAATCTTTAGTTTGTACTCTGCATTGATACGGTCTCTTTGTTCAGTTCGAAACAGTTGCTTATATTGTTCGATAGATTCGGAGCATGCCGAGTTTGAACATATCTGAGTTTGATCACTCACAAGAGGAGAAGTAACTTGAGTACTTGTCAATTTCTACTTTGGATGAACTTCAGGATCAAATACGAACTGAAAGAATTGAACGAATTGAAAAGGGATGGATCGAAAAGTCTCAACTTGATTGGAAAGTCAGCTTTTCGATCGGGCAAAGTTTCAGCTCGATCGAAAAGTGTAAGCTGATCGAAAAGTCACGAAGGGACTATCCGATCGAAAGGCGAAGCTGATCGAAAGTCACGAAGGGATTTTCAGATCAAAACGGAGCTGATCAAAAAGTCATGAAGGGACTTTCCGATCGAAAAGTCACGAAGGGGTTTTTCCGATCTAAAAGGGGAAACCGAGAAGTACTCTTTGATTGAGAAGCACCGGGGCTGATCGAAAAGCTTCTTAGGCTAATCGAAAAGCCCCAGGATTCGATCGAAAATATCCAAAAGGGTCAAAAAGGGGATTTCGGTCGGAAGAGACTGATCGAAAAGTACTTTTCGATCGGACAAGATCTAGGTCGAAAAGTACACTTCTCGATCGAAAAGCTGAGTTGGATCGAAAAGTCTCAGAGGGGACTTTTCGATTAAATCAAGAAGCTGATCGAAAAAGTCACAGGGGGACTTTCCGATCGAAATGACTGATCGAGAAGTCACAAAGGAGACTTCTCGATTGAGGGATGACTGATCGAAAAGTCTCAAAGGGGGACTTTCCGATCGTAATTGCTGATCGAGAAGTCACTGACGGGGACTTCTCGATTGGGGGCGGCTGATTGAAAAGTCTCAACAGAGGGACTTTTCGACTGAGATCAGCTGATCGAAAAGACATGAGGGGTCTTTCTCGATCACAGGAAAGCGACAGAGAGGGATTTTCGACCGAGAGGTCGATCAAAAAGGTGTTGTGCAGGATCGAAAAAGTCTCAAAACTTGTGAAAATCACCACAAGGACTCCTGTTTTGCGTCCAAACCTACAAAAATACTTCCAAGTGTGCTAAAAGCTGAAAATCACCAACAAAACTCAAATCGTTAGATCACAAGAACTTGAATCTGATATCGCGAGAGCCTCGAAACTTGGGTTTCTTGGCTCTGATACCAATTGTAAGTCCCGAAAACGGTTCTTAACACGATATCACTACTCGATTGAGTGTGCGGAATCCAGTCAATCGAGTGATTCAAGATGCGAGAAATAGAAAACGATGAACACAATAATTAAACAATAAAACTTGGAACAAAGTGCACACGATTAAATAATCGTCTGGTACACAGACTCAATAGAAACCGAAAAACCTCCTTGTGTCTCTCTCAACTGGCTAGCCCTTTTACATGAGTATTAGGATTTGTTTATATAGAAAAACAAATCCTAAACCTAATTTTCGGATTTGACTACACATGCCCACTAAACACCCCTTAAACTCTTTCTTATTGGACCCAAACATGTCTAAAATGGCACAATGACCCAATACAATGAAAACCCAACTATTTTACACCTATTCATATGCATAGGCCTTCAAAATAGTCCACCAAGAGATGATTTAATACCCAAGCCACAAATTATTCCCTTACAGGTTGTTAGGAAATTTATGTACACTCTCGTTGTGCTAAAAAAAATACACTTTTGTGATAAACTCTAATCGACCTTAATATACATATATATTAGGTCACGCGTAAAAGATTCACACTTGTTCATGTGCGGTTAGTAGCAGTGCACCCGAAGGTGAGTTTCACGGCCCCACTTTGTTCTTTACTTTTGGGGGAGAGAACATACAAAACATTCTTACTGTTTTTAGACAACTTTTATATTTCCTTATTATTCAAATGGTTAATATGGGATAGCGAGGTAATGTTGAGTAGTGCACCTGGGGATTGATAACCCCGCTCAGCGGTGCACTGGATGCACCACCCGACTGGCGGTCGGACTAAGAACAATATTAGCCTAACACCGTTGTTTCTGGTGGAACACGGGGAAGGCATAGGATGTAAGGAACTTTCCTACAACTTATTAGTCAGCGTCGGTTGCGAGCTATCTAGGTGACATGAAACTTTAGGCTAGCTACCTACGATATGGAAATATAGAATAAACATTACAACTTATTTATGAATTGTATAACTATTGGGTCCTTAGACTGAAGCTTAACTATGATATCAAAACCTGTGAACTACCAACCTTTGGTTGACAATTTCTTTTAAACATGTTTCTCTCAGATCGCAGGTGTTCGAGTATCACGAGTATGCATGCATGAGTTCTTTGAATACTTCCGTGTCTTCAAATAAGTCTCGTACATTGGTGTCAATGTCTTTGTGTAAATATTTTTTTAGTCATTGCTTTCGCATTTGTAAAACTCTTACTTTATAATTTAATGGAATGTAAAAGTTTTAAATCTTTTATGCTTGTTTGATGTAACTAATAGACCGGGATCTTTGTATGTCACGCCCCACATGGTAAAATTTCGTTAGTGGATATTAGGGGTGTGATAACTTTGTCCACCCCTGCTATCACTATTCTGTCTGATTCCTAAGTATGAGTACGAACACTCACCCTCGGCATCCGTGACACATACGTCTCCACTCTACACACCAGTCTCCGATGGCGGCAATGCATATGAGTGTAAGAGCATGTTCCTGGTGTGGTCGTTACTGTGCGAATATTTGTCTAGATTGTAAACTAGGCTAGACTGCCACCAGCGGACCAGTGGCGGACCAGATGATCCGCCGGACCATTTGGTACGTTGGTTACTTGGTCCGCTGGGCAGGTTGCCTATAAATAGGTGAAGTCTAGTTTGGAATGTTTAGATTTCTGGTCATTTGTATTTGTGTTGAGAGGAGAGGTCTGTCCAACCTCTCCCGAGCTTCAACGATGTAAATTTTGTAGAAGCATATTTCTATGCTACGTTTTGTCTCGTGTATTGTATCTATGTAAGAGCATGTGTGTGTGACTATGAGGGCAGCGGACCAGTTAGTCTAGCGTACCAAATGGCCTGCCCGGACCATATGGTCCGGACGTGGTCCGCAGCTCATTTAGTCGTACCTATAAATAGGTAACATGTGTAGAGAGTTTAGAACTTCTGGTCATATCATCTCCACTAAGTGTGTGTTTCTAAGTGTGTTCTAGAGAGAGAAACCAAAGCTTTGTAATTGTTCTCTTTGTGAAATCAATAAAACAAAGCTTATTTACATTCTCGTGCACTAGATCGATCGGTTCATCCAGTAGTAAGATCGTTATTGTGTTTTACAAGTGGTATCAGAGCAAATCCAGGTTGCTCTGCTGGTTTGAATTGATCGAAACTTGATTTTTCTAGTGAGAGAAAGTGGGTTTCTATGGTTTTTCATCAAATTTCTCTAATTCCGAGTGTTTCCGAGGTAAAAAATGATGTCTGAGTGTTCCTAGTGAGTTTTCGCACCTTACTGATCCATATTCTAGCTCAAAACATCAAAAAACTCGAAAAATTCATCAATTTCAGTCTGGTCCGCCAGAAGAACAAATCTGGTCCGGAAGACAATCTTAAAATTTGGTCCGGGGCAGTTTCAGCGGACCATTTGGTCCGCCCCGTACCATTTGGTCCGCCGGGTACATTTGGTCCGCTGGCAGTTTCTTAAAAGTGTCATAACTTTTGCTTCGTAAATCGCTACGAGAGCCATAAGTACTCAAATCGATCGTCTCGACGAGCTCTACATTATTCGTTCAAAGTTGATTTTCAAAATCAAATTCTAACATCTCTGTTTTCGAGTTTGAAGTTTTGTTATCCAATTTCACAATTTTTAAAATGTATGCAATTGATGCATTTATTGAGAGACATAGTCAGAATGTGCCAAAGTTGATAAATCTTGAAGATTATCATGGCTGGGCAACAAATTTTAGAGCATATATTGTTGACTTTGATAAACGGTTATGGTTACCGATTTCAAATGAATATCGGTATCCAACAACTTTTGGTGGTCAGTGTAAGATGAGATGGAATTTTTCAATTGAAGAAAAGGAATCATACAATCAAAATGAAAAGGCCAAAGCACTTGTTCGGTTAGCTTTGCCTATAACTCTTAGAAATCAAGTCAGAGATTATGGAAACGCAAAGCTGATATGGGATTTTGTAAAGAAACAGTGTGAAGAACATATGTCTACAATTACTCAGAAAACGGTTGATCAAGAGTTGAAGTTTAAAGGTAAAATTGAAGAATTAGAGAAGAAAGAAGCGAAGTTATCTTAAGAGAATAGTGCTCTGAGAAAAGAATTGGAGGAATGGAAAAATAAAATTCATGATGGTTACGAAGCAAAAATTCAACAGAGTGCATCTTCCTCGTGTACAACGTGTACTGCTTTTGTTAAAATTAAGGAAGATTGGTTGAAAGAAAAAGAAGTGTTAATTGAAGAATGCTATAAAGCTAAAGCTAATGAAAAGGAAGCTGTTGAAGATTTTGATGCTTTATTTGCAAAATGTTATCCTCTTCAACAGAAATATGAAAATGTTAATAAAATTGCTGTCGAAGCTGCTGATAGAATAATTCAACTTCAGGAGGAACTCACAAAGTTGCGTGATGAAAAAGGTGAGGTTCAAAGTCAAAATGACATTTTGAAACAAGATGTTGCATATTATAAGAAACAGGTAGAGAAAGTTACTGCCGAAGTTCTTGCTGGATGTGACAGAATGTATAGTCAAAAGCTTAAGTATAACGAATTGTCTGAGCAATTGATTGCTTCTCAAAAGGAATTACTAGAAGCTAATACAAAGGTTTCTGAGATAAAGATTGAAATGCTTGATCTTCAACGAAAACTTGAGAATTGCAATACATCAAGTGTGTTTCAGAATTATCTGTATCATATGGAACGAGATGGAAAACCAAGTAAAGATGTTGATAATCATGCAGTTCCTGATCAAGTGATTGATCTGAAAAAGCCATCTAATGATGATTTAAGTCAAAAGTTGCAAGATTTTCCTGAAGGCGATGGTGTTAAGTCTGGAAAAGCACAAAAGTCAAAGACTAAGAAGATTAAAAAGGGGGTTGATTATTGCAAAGGATTGAAGTTTGATTCCAAGTCTACATTTCTTGATAAAGAAAAGATTTTTGAAGGGAATCCAGGTCATGTGAAGATTCCTGATTTTTCTAATATTGTGATTGATGAATCTTTACTAAATAAGGAAGTTGGTGTTAAAGCTATCAAAGATGAATTTTCTCGTCTAGCTTCACAAGGGCATTCTTTGAAAGAACATCCTAAGCAGAAAAATGGTGGTTTGGGATATGAAGAAAAAGAAGTTCCGATTAATGATTCCAACAAGAAGAAGTTGAAAGATGAGCAGAAACAGAAACAGAAGGTGTCTACAGAGAAGAAGCCTCAGTTTTGGAAGAAGAAAGTATCTTCACCATCTGCAGATGAAAAGATTTCTTCTGAAGAGTCTTCTTGCATATCTGATGCTACACCACAAGGCGGTAAAAATTCAGATTCATTTTATTCTGCTAATTCTAACAGGCTTTATCATCAAGATAAATTCTTTGGTTATGGAGATGATTCTGGTTTTTATGATTCTCCAAAATGTTTTCCAAAATTTCAGAAACCAAAGAAATTTAAACCTGTGATTTCAAAGGTTTATGATGAAGGGTCGACTGATCAGTTTGGAAAACCAATTTCAAACAGTAAAATTAATCATCGACTGTGTTATGTTTGTCGTGAGAAGGGTCATTATGCAAATAATTGTCCTACGACAACTAACAATTCATCATCAAATGCCAAACATACAAAGTATGTTGATCCTGATGACATTATTTTTAGTGAACCAATGCCCAACACTACATTTTTCTGGAAAAAGAAACTTAACACAGACACGTTGGGTAGTAGTTCTGATTGACACTCATCAGTTGACAATGGTTCACTAGAAATGTTAAAACCAAAACAGGAATGGAGACCAAAGGTTGTCTCAACAGCCAACACTGATTTTGTTGAAGACACTGGACGACCTATCACAAATGGGGATGAGGGTCGGGGTTTTACAAACTTATTATTTTCTAGTGTGTGCAGGTATTTCAAGAAGACCTGTTAGTGATTGTCTAATTGCTGACAGTGGAATACTTGTGATTGATTTAAGTTAAAATGCATCATTCCTATCTTTGAAACACAAGTTTTTACAAAAATCATTTTCAAAAATGTGTCAAGTGTTGATTGATCTTTTTCATGTTTGTTTTTCATTTTCTTTCGTTCATATTTTTAGGGGGAGAAAATTTGAAAATTCAAAAAAATAGTGTTTGTTTGAATTTTAGGGGGAGAAATTGGAAAATATAAAAAAAATGAAAAATTGAGAAATTGATCCGATAAAAGCGAGAAATGATGGTACATCAGCATATATGTTATCTACCATGGATAGATTAAGTCTAAAGGTTGTAGGTACTTGCATAATCTGTAAATGTGCATGACTAATCTGATATCTGCAAGTAAGATATAAACATAAAGCTTGCCTGATAATCTTTGGTTGTTTGCTTCTTGATGAATGCTATGTGATGATTCTAACAAAAATAGAATAAAGAGATATCCTGATGAATGCATGTTTTCATTTTGAAATATTTAAACTTGTTTGATTTTCTTTATTTTGTCAAACGATCGGACTTTCTCTGCGTATCGAAAGATCGACCTGATTGTTGTTCGTTTGACGTTCTGCTTTATTTTCTTTGGTGTTTCGTATAACTCATCGGACTTTCTCTGCGTGTACGGGAGTACCGACCTGATTATTGTTGGGTTATACAATTTCAACTTGTTTTGCTTTCTTGTTTTCTCAAATACTTGGGCTTTCTCTGCGTGTCCACAACACCGACCTGATTGCTAGGTATTTGAGGTTCTGCTTTATTTTTGCATGACTCATCAAGGATGATTAAATCTCTAAGAAAGTTATTTCTAGGATAAATATGATGATTTGCTAGTATTTCTAATAGAGTTGAGGCCGAGTTATCAGTGCATGATAAAATTACCTTAAGCATATCTGAAAACGATAGAAAATGATTGGTGCATGTTGAAATAAACATAAATGTTGTATATGCGATTATCTTGGCTTGCATGCTGATTAAGGCCGAAATTGAAATGTGCTAGATGCGTTATGTCTGATATGATCTCGCATTATGATCTTTCTCGCAAAATACCAAAAATAGAGTGTAATTCAGTATTGCATTTATATTTCCATCTTTGAAAAATCAAAAAGATTTTCGGTGTGTTTTAGTATAACTTTGAAAAATCAAAAATATTTTAGGTGTGTTTTGATCTAAATTTCATAAAAGACAAAAAGATTTTATTTCTTATTTGTTTTCGACCGATCAACACAAGATACGAAAAACATATTCAAATCATATATCTTGGATTCTCAAAGAGAAGTTTTGCGCCAAGATTAAATTAATTTTTGATAAAATAAAGGAAAATTGCATTTCTGTCTTCTAAAATTGCAGGTTCTGTGTGTCAAGACTCGAGCATGGTGAAAGGGAGAGTTTGTTTTATTTTTCACAAGTGGATCTTGATGGTCAAAGATTTATTCAAGAATGATCCAGCCATGCAAGCTCTATCTCTAACAAGATTTCAAGTTGACGATCGGATGCAACTTTGTTGAAGATTGAAGACTAGAGTTTTAGTTAGAATAGATACACTACACGTTAAGGGGGAGTTTGTAGAAGCATATTTCTATGCTACATTGTGTGTCGTGTATTGTATCTTTGTAAGAGCATGTGTGTGTGACTATGAGGGCAGCGGACCAGTTAGTCTAGCGTACCAAATGGTCTGCCCGGACCATATGGTCCGGACGTGGTCCGCAGCTCATTTAGTCGTACCTATAAATAGGTAACATGTGTAGAGAGTTTAGAACTTCTGGTCATATCATCTCCACTAAGTGTGTGCTTCTAAGTGTGTTCTAGAGAGAGAAACCAAAGCTTTGTAATTGTTCTCTTTGTGAAATCAATAAAACAAAGCTTATTTACATTCTCGGGCACTAGATCGATCGGTTCATCCAGTAGTAAGATCGTTACTGTGTTTTACAATGAGCCATCGACTGGCTACTCACAACTTCTGGTATTGTTACGTCCATCGAAGTTACACATGCTGTACTTATTTCATATGAACGACTCTAGACATAACTGTGACAATCAGACCCGTCGGGTGGGAACCGTGCATCAAAAATTGATAAAACCGACAAATCGGGAATCATGTATATAGGCTTACTATGTCAATTAAGGTATTATATGAGTCTATTTGCCTTGAAATACATCACAAACATCACACACAAGGTTGAGTCTTGAAACATTGATGATTAACTAAAAACCGATACGTGCTGCGACTTACGTGCGAAATTGTTGAGTGAATTTAATTGTGCAATTGTATTTGGATATATGGCATGTTTATACTTGATTTTATTAGATTCAATGTGATAAATATGATGGTGAATTAATAATGTGAGAAAACATAGAAAACCATAACCAAAAACGCGAAAAACGGATAAACGGGGACCGGTCAACAAAAGTCAACCGAAGGAGGCTGACCATGCGGTTCGTGGACCGCGAAATCTGCCTGTCGGGACCCCCTGACAGTCCATAAAATCCTCAGATGGGCAAAACCCTAAAACTCGCTATATTAAATATCACAACTGCATTTAGGTCATTTCTCTCACTCTTGACCACCATTATAGCCCTCTAAATTCTGTCCTAAACCCCCATCATTATTATCCTTGAAGATCTAGTGAGTTTTTAAAGATCTAGCCTCCAAATCATCATCAAAATCACCCATTGTTGTTGGTATGCTCTAAACTCTGTTTTGCTTAAGTATTCCATGTAAAGTTTGCATTTTTATTAGGGATTTAATATTGATCTATGATATATATGTAATGAAATGCTTATATCTATAGTCTTTGAAGATAAAGTTTGAGTTTTTATGAAAAAGATTGGATTTTGTGATGGTTATGATGATATATACTTAGATCTAGGGTTCTTACTTATGCATGTTGATAAAGATTGGATTTTTATGTATGATTCATGTTATAGATGTATGCAAATTCCTAGAGCATAAATAGTGTGTCATGTGAGGTATCTAGATGAGGTTTGTAACAACCAACGAACTAGACAACGAACTAGCTGGCAAACTAGCAATGGACCTGTAGTTCGTTGGTAGTACTGGTTCGTTGGACCAGTAGTACTATATAAAGTTGTAAGTTGGTCATTTTCACAATCATAGCTGAGAGTTATGTGTGTGTCCAGAGTGTGAGAGAGTTTTTTTGTTTTTGATTCTTGTAAGGTGTTTGCCATCAAAATACAAAACTCTTTATTTAACTTCTTGTGTTTCACATCTTGAATTTGATCAATACTAGTAGATGATTCACACGCTCCACACTTTTACAACTAGTATCAGAGCGTTTGGTATCAATCTACTAGTCAAATCTTGTCTTCTTTGAGATTTTTGACAAGTAAGTTTTTCATCAAAAAGGGTCATTTTCTAATCTGTCTTGTCTAAATAGCTTTCTAAAACATTCTTCTTGTAAGATTAACTTTATCTGCTGCAAATTTTGTGTAAAAAAATCAAAACTCAACAAATTTGAGTGATATTGTTTCTGGTTCGTTCGAAATGTCTAAGTTCATTCGATAAGTTTCTTGGTTCGTTCTTTGAGTCTATCGGTTCGTATTTTGAATCTTCAAGTATTCTGGTTCGTAGACCTCTAGTTTGTTTCATATATCTTCAACCTTGGTTCGTGATGTTTATTAAGCGAAGCATTGGTTCGTTGATTAGCTTTGTTTCTGTTCATTGGATATTTCACTTCTTTGGAATTCTGGTTCGTTCATTGGTTCGTTGGAGTGAATATCAATTTGTTGACAATAGGGTTGACTTTCTTGTTCGTTTGACTATATCAGTTCATTGAATTTGATAATTTTGGTCCTATGGAACAAAAGTGTGATAATTTTTTTTAAATGTGTGATTATCAAGCATTTATTGCTAGTTATAGTCCGTTTGTATCCAAGTTGTTAAACCTTAAGGATTATCCAACTGATTTTCATGGAGAATGTCAAATGGGATGGGCTCTTACTCCTAAAGAAAATAAGCAGCTTGACTGGTGTGCTGTGAGGTGTATATAAAAATATAGTAGTTTTAGTGACACCTTTGGTGCATAAGCTTTTAAATTTATAAACACAATAAACTTGAACAACTACTATTTCACCACATAACACGGGCAAGTGTACCCATCGTGGAGGAGTATAGTAGTGGTAAGTTGACCAAAATCATTCAAGGACACAATGGAAAATGGGAATTTTGATACTTTATCTTTGTTAACGTTTAACCAAATCTGTTTAGTATAAAGATGTTTGATTAAATTAAACTAAAAATAAAAGAAAATAAAATAAAGATAAAATAAGATGGTGTTTTTAGTTTTGTAAATCGAAGTTAATATTACTTGGGAGAACTTACCAGTGGTTGAGGAAGGTTGAATGATCATTTATAAACTCACTTAAGATTGTTTACTAGCATAAGACCAACCACCTTTCAGAATCTTAGGCTGATTAACCATCTCCACGATCAACCGTCTGCGAGGAGTACGAACGTCGTGGGAAGGTGCTACTAGTGAACAAATAAAGTGGTGTAATGCCACTTAATTGTAGGTTTTCTTCGTCGGGCAACCATTACACTCGACACGCCGTCATGAACCAGTACGGGAACAACCTTGCGTGCTGGATTATTTTATTATGAAAATTATATTTTTAAGGGACTATGGCCCGTTTCTTTCATACCTAGTTCTCCGTAAGTGTATGTACGGCGTGACCATATCCAAGTTCACAAACATGTACCTATTCGGCTTATGTGAAGAGACAAAATATTACCAACCCTAATTCCCAACCAAATACTTTCAGCCCGCACGTGCGTGGTCAACCAGGTTTGCTTACATAGACATAAGGACCCCGAATGTATCATGTAGCATGGGACGCGAGTCACCCGAAGGATCATGCATCGTCCCCAAACCGGGTGTAACAAGTCCGGTTGATGAGATTTCGACTCCTCAAATTGTCTGTGATACGTTGAACATGTTTGGTTCAAAAAGTTAATAATAAACTTTCAATAAAAATGGTTTTCATAAAGTAACTAAACACACCTTAAACAAGTTTATAATGTCATTAAGCAACCCATCAAATTTTTCTTACTTCCCAAATAAGTATAGGAGTTTAGCCAAGCATGGCTTTAATGATTTGCTTAAGAGAAAAAGAAGAATTGATAGACAAACACTTAAAATCTTACTTAAGTTGTATTTCTTATAAACTTGACCTACAAAAACATAAAAAGGCCAAATGGCTCACGAGAAAACACAACTATACTATAGAAAGGGGGAGAGGAATGAGCCAAGTTGAATGAAGGAGTAGGGGGTATTTATAGGCAGCTGCCGAGTTTAGCACGGGGCGTGCCAAATAGGGGCATGGGGCGTGTCATGTAGGTCTGAGATCCTATATCTTCTATGTCAGTTGTGTTGGGCTATATTTAATTAAGGCATGAACATTAGTTAGTGGGCTAGTTTATTGTTTTGGGCTTATTAGTTATTGGGCTTATTATTGTTTACGATTGGGCCATGTGGGCTGCTTTCTTGTTTACGATTTGTATTAGGGCTTGTATGAGGTACTATATAAGCCTCAATTGTTTATGATTTTGCTAAGCTTTTCCAATACAATTCAAGTTTACGATTTCTTGTGCTCTAAAGGGTGTTTACGATCAGCTTCATTCAAGTAGTGTTTTTCATTCAAGACACAATCTTTCTTATAGATTGAGTCTATTTCTTCTACTTGTTTCTTGAATCAAACACATTTGAGGTTTCCGCACTCACTTGTGTTTAGATATCGTGTTGACGGTTTGATTTCGGACTAACAATTGGTATCAGAGCCAAGAATCATTGATTCGAGGCTCACACGATATTGATTCAAGCAGTTTTCTGGGTTAAAGTGCTGGTTTTTGAAGATTTGAAGGTGGTTTGGGTGTTTATGAGTGGTCCTGCTGCTGTTCTTCAAGTTTACGACTGGGTTTCTGGGTTATATTGGTGTTTACGACTGTTTTGTTTGAAGATATTCATCAGTTTTGAGTTTCCGATATCAAGATTTCATTTTTATCGTGTTTTCGATCCGGCATTTGGTGTTTACGACTTTTCCTGGTCGTAATCGGTGTTTACGATTTTAAATTACCGGAAACACGGAGTCGTAATCGGAGTTTACGATCAATTCGGATCGTAATTGGTGTTTACGAGTTTTTCTAATCGGAATCAAGGATTTACGACTATCGGAGTCGTAATCGGAAATCGTAATCAAGAGTTTACGATTATTCTTATCGGATTTGGAGTTTACGATTCTGTTTGGATCTTAATCAGTGTTCCCGATCGTAATCTTGTGTTTACGATCATAATCAGGAGTGTGTCATCGTAATCTCATTTGTTTGGACATTTGGACATTAGTTTTAGGTTCCCTAAGCTTACGAAATGGATTTCGAACCAAGTATGTATCAGAAGTTGGATTTTGAGATTGGATCCATCACTCGCCCACCTAGACTCACCTCGGCGGATAACTTTTTGGAATGGAAATATCGATTTGAAAATCATTTGAAGAGTGTTGACCTAAGACTCTGGAGGGCAGTTATTCATGGACCATTCACACCTACTCACGCAGAAGGAGTTAATGCAGGGAAGGTCAAGACAGAAGATGAGTATGACGATGATGATTGGGAAAGATGCAACAAAGCAGAAAGAGCATTTGCCATCATGACTATGGCATTAACACCAGATATTGCTCAAGGTTTCAAACACTGCAAGACCGCTAAGGAACTCTGGAATGCTTTGGTTGTGGCTTATGAAGGGAATCCTGACATAAAATCAAGCCGCAAGCAAATGCTGAAGCAAAAGTTTAATCTGTTCAACCATGTTCAAGGTGAATCCTTTGAGGCACAGGTGCAGAGGTTTGTGTCTCCGATGGCTGAAATGTCCAGCTATAATGTTGAACCAGACAAGGAATACAAGAATCTGAAACTGTTGAATAGTTTGCCCAAATCTTGGAACACCAATATTTTTATCATCAAGGACAACAACAGACTGAGTGAACTATCTCTTGATGAGCTAATCAACAAACTCAAGTCCAAGCTAATCGATGACAAGCAGAGAGAGTTGAATCATATAAGCTCTCTTAGTTTGGCGGGGAAACTAAATCAAGCTTTGTTGTCACAAGATGTGGAGGCTAAGCATGAGGTGAAGTCAACTGGAAATGGATCAAGCTTAGTCGCAAAGTCAACTGCTTTTGTGGCTCAACCTTAAGGAAGTTCAAGTGGAAGTGTCAACCCTGATGATACGAATGATCCCAATTTTGCTCTTGGCATGGGTTTTATGAACAGCTACCATGCTCTCATGGCCGGAACTCTCGTGCCTACTGATATGTTGTCTGGTGAGCTAAACCAGATAAATCCTGAAGATGTTGAGATGTTGGATGTCTCATGGCAGATGGCTATGGCAGTCTTCAGAGAAAAGAAGTTCATGGCAAAGACTGGGAAAAACGTCTGGAAAGATCAAGACAAGATAAGGATGGGGTTTGACAAAAGCAAGCTGAGGTGCTACAATTGTGATGAATACGGGCATTTTGCTAGGGAGTGCACTAAGCCTAAGAAAGAGAAGGTCGAAGAGAAGAATGCTACTGAGGTCAGAGGAAAGGGAGAAGCAAAGGCTCTGGTTGTTCAGGAAGGAGGCGGTTATGATTGGACACCTCAATTGAAAGAGTTTAGTATATCTCATGCAATGATTGCTGCCATGGAAAGGGATGAAGAAGAAGAGCATGCTTTCGTGGTTACTGATGAAACTCCTGTGGAAGATAAGGAAGCCTTCGTTGCTGAAGCTGAAAACCTCAAGGTATGTTCTGATCCCACTTGTGCTCGTATAATTCCTGGTCTTAGACAAATCTGTAAAAATTATCAAATAGAATTGTTTGAGATCAAGTGTGAAAGGAGTTCATTTAAGGGTAGATGGCAGAAAAATGAGGAGAAGGTTAAAGCACAAAAGCTAGACATAGTAAAATATCGAAAATTGGCAACTGAGAAAACTCTCCTGTATGACAATGCTAAGTTAGAAATAGCTGAGCTTAGGAATCAGGTAGATGAGATAACACATAAGTACAATGAGTTGCAGGTTAAATTTGATATGAATCAAACGAAAAGAAAAAGAATGTTTGAGGCTAGAAAATCGTTGAACTCCTGTATAACTGATGTTATAATGGGAAAGGACAAGGGTGGAATAGGAATTAGCTTCCCAGACGCAAGTAAGAACAATATTCTTCAAGATAACTCTAGAGATATCATAGGACTAATCTTTGAGGAGGACCAGATAGACAGATCTGAATCAGGAACACATGAGATAGGACCTCCCTTAGATAGTGTTCTGGTAGGAGTGACACCCTTGACCCCTCAGGAAATAGAGAATGAGAAACACATGTCTTATGGGTTGGGTAATCAGGATAAAATTGTAACTGACACTTGTGAATCAAGTACTTCCCAGGAGTCATTAAACAACGATGTTGGACCTGCTGATAGTTTTGTTTCATGTGCAGATGAAGTAGGTATTGAAGATGTATCTGGGAAGGATGCAGAATGTTTGAGAGTTAAACAGTGTCATGTGTCAAGTAGTGTAGTTTCTGATTTACCTAAAGATGATGTACTAGCATCAGTGTCTGAATTGAATGAGTCTAGGTCTATGAAATTAGTTGTGTCAAAGTCCTTAAAACATGTTTCAAATTCTAGTAATGAAATTCATGGTTTTAAAATGCGTGTGCCTAACACTAAAGTAGGACGTGAGACCAAACCCAAAGATTTTGTGGATTATCCTCAGGTTGTGTTTGCTTTTAATAGGACAAACAAATCTAAATCGGAACAATTTTGTCTGATCACACAACCTGAAAGGGATACAAAACATGTGATACACAAATGGGATGATAAGCCAGAGTGGAAATCATCGTACCCAAGACGTTCATATTTGTGTAGCCATGTAAATGGGCCTAGACCTATGAATTGTTTTCAATGTGGAAAGCCAGGACATTTTGCTGCAAATTGCTTAAATAGACCTTATCAACCATACTGTCCGCAAAACCCACGGACCAGTATGTTGCAGAAAATGATGGCAGGAGAAAACAAAAACCAAAATCAACAAGCTTTGTCAAAGGGGAAGCAGATTTTAGAACCAATGAAGATTGAACAGTCTAAGGTTTTGAACACAAAAGCTCTGATGACAAAGCATGTTGAAGAAAAGTGGAATGTGACTAGACCTCCAAACTCATCTTACAAACCTAAGGGAGTTTATCAAAGAAAAGACAAAATGAAAACAAAACCTTTTGAGAAACAAGTGCCTAAAGT
Source organism: Deinandra increscens subsp. villosa (assembly GCA_039602395.1). Classification (NCBI taxonomy): domain Eukaryota; kingdom Viridiplantae; phylum Streptophyta; class Magnoliopsida; order Asterales; family Asteraceae; genus Deinandra; species Deinandra increscens. The sequence goes on from JBCNJP010000027.1 coordinate 111,372,846, forward strand.
CAACCATGTTGCTAAACCTAAGGGCAAAGCAGTTATTGAAAAACCAAAAGTGGTCACTCAAACAAAACAGATGGTTTATACTAAATTGAAACTTGAGTGGAAACCTATTGTTAAGTCAAAAGGTAAAAAGGTCACATCTCCATCAAAGAAACAGTCACCAGCAAAGAACTCTGCTAGCAGTTCTAAACCACAGAAACAACCTACTTGGAAACCTAAAGTCAATGCTTAAATTTTGAGTGGACCTGAATCTAAAGCAGGAATGTCTTTCAAATTGGTTAACTACATTGACTCCAAAGGAGTGCCCAGATCGGTTATGACCTGGGTACCTGACTCTAACTGATTTCCGATTTTGTAGGGACAGCCAAGTAGATCTATCAACAATCTCTGGTACGTTGATAGTGGTTGCTCCCGACACATGACCGGAGACTTATCCCTCTTGGAAGAGGTACAAGACTTCAATGGAGGAGGAGTGTCTTTTGCAGGTGGGGTAGGTGGAAGAATCAGTAAGAAAGGGGTTGTGAAGAGTGGAAGCTTGACTTTTTCTGACGTACACTATGTAGAGGAACTGTCTCACAGTTTGCTCAGTGTGTCGCAAATGTGTGATAAAGACTTTTCAGTCCTGTTCATCAAGAAGGAATGCATAATCCTCAAGCCAGGCTTCGAAATTCCAGAGGAGTGCATCTTAATGCGTACTCCAAGAAGAGGAAATTCCTATCAGATGAATTTGGGCAAACCTCCAACTACTGAAGAAGCCTGTCTTATCTCAAAGCAGAATGAAAATTTAGCGTTATTATGGCATCGTCGCCTAGGGCATGCCAATATGAAGAATCTGTCTAAGCTGGCTAAAGGAGAGCACGTTAGAAATTTACCAATCAAAGATTTCTCGTCTGTGGAGAAATGTGTGGCTTGTGCTAAGGGGAAGCAGCACAAGTTGCCACACCGTCCCAAGGTTGTAAACTCTGTCTCTTCTGTTCTTCAACTCTTACATATGGATCTTTTTGGTCCCATGCAGGTACAAAGCATCAGCAAGTTTTCTTATTGTCTCGTAATAGTGGATGACTATTCACGTTTTACTTGGGTCTTCTTTTTATCAAACAAGCACGAAACTCCGACCCTTGTAAAACAGTTCGTCACACTTTTAGAAAACCAGCTGAACAAGAGAGTGAAGGGCATAAGAACTGACAATGGAACAGAATTCAAGAATGCAGAGTTGAACATGTTTTGTGGTGAGAAGGGTATTGAAAGGCAGTTCAGTGCTCCCTATACACCACAACATAATGGAGTTGCAGAAAGAAGGAATAGGACACTCATTGAGGCAGCGAGAACAATGATGTGTGAAGCGAAACTACCAATCTTCTTTTGGGCAGAAGCGGTGAATATAGCTTGTTATGTGCAAAATAGAGTACTTCTGAACAAGCAACACGAGAAGACTCCATATCAGATTGTTTATGGAGAAAAGCCAAGGGTGGGGTACTTCAAGACCTTCGGAAGTCCATGCACGGTGCTAATTCAGTCCGATGTAGGGAAATTCGAAGCCAAAGCTGATGAGTGCTATTTTTTCGGTTACTTAGCAAATAGTGCTTATCGCGTGTACAACAAAACCACCAAATTGATTATTGAGACCTTGGATGTGGATTGGATGGAGGATAATCCAACTGATGCGGGTACTGGACCAGATTGGGTCTTTGACTACGGATCACTGTTTGAAGGTTTCAACTTCTCCAATGTTTTCCACAATCTGGGAGAAGAAGAAGATATTATTGCTCCTAGTTCTGAAGTGAGGCCACATATGGAAAGAACATCGGCAGAGACCTCACGAAATTCTAATGCAAATGTTCCAGAATGTTCAGGAACACGCGATGCTCCAGTGGATTCTCAAGGCCCAGGTATGTCTGATAATATTATTAATACTAACCTGCCTGTTACTGCTTCAGTGCCTAATGTCCAAGAGACTAGAATAAACAGAGATCATCCACTCAGTAACGTGGTTGGGCCAGTGACAGCAGGAGTCACCACTAGAAGCCGCACGGGAAACATTAACTTCTGCATGTTCTCCTGTTTCATTTCCCAGATTGAGCCTCCAAATGTGATGGTTGCTCTCAAAGATCCAAATTGGATGGAGGCCATGCACAATGAATTGAATCAGTTCTCAAAGCTGGGAGTGTGGCGACTTGTGAAGAGGTCAGCTGACAAGAAGGTTATTCCTACAAGGTGGTTTTATAAGAACAAAAAGGATAACACCGGAATTATTATCAGAAAGAAGGCGAGATTGATAGTACAAGGGCACAGGCAAGTTCATGGGATTGACTATGATGAGGTATACGCTCCGGTGGCAAGATTGGAAGCAATTCGGATCTTTCTGGCTGTGGCATCGTATCTCAATTTTACGGTACATCAGATGGATGTGAAGAATGCCTTCCTTTATGCAGAGATGAATGAAGAGGTTTATGTAACTCAACCACCAGGGTTCATAGATGAAGAAAATCCTGACCATGTTTATCTGCTGGATAAAGCCTTGTATGGTTTGCATCAAGCTCCGCGCACCTGGTATGAAACTCTGTCCAATCACTTGGTGGAGAATGGATATACAAGAGGAGTGGTTGATCAAACGCTGTTTAGAAAGAGGGTAAAGGAAGACATAATCATGGTGCAAGTTTATGTAGATGACATTATCTACGGATCAACAAACGAGGAATTGTGCACTGAATTTGAAGAGATTATGAGGAAAAAGTTTGAAATGAGTGACCAAGGGGAGATGAGTTTCTTTCTTGCATTACAAGTAAAACAGGATGAATCTGGAATTCTTATTCATTAGGCAAAGTATGTGAATGAGATTCTGGAGAAATTCAAGATGCAGGATTGCAAGCCCATTTCCACTCCCATAGCATCTAGACCACTTTTGTCAGCTGATCTTAATGGGGAACCAGTGAGTGAATTCCAGTATCGGTCGATGATTGGATCACTTATGTACTTGACAGCCAGCAGGCCAGACATCATGCATGCAGTTTGTGTGTGTGCACGCTATCAGGCTAACCCTAAACTTTCACATTTATCTACTGTTAAGCGTATCTTTAGGTATCTGAAGGGCAAGCCTAGGCTTGGTCTTTGGTACCCAAAGAACACTGATTTTTAATTATATGCTTTTACTGACAGTGACTATGGAGGTAGTGACCTTGACAGGAAATCTACTACTGGAGGGTGTCAGTACCTGGGAGATAGGCTCATCTCATGGCAGAGGAAAAAGCAGCATACCGTATCAAAATCAACTGCCGAAGCTGAATACGTGGCAGCATCTGCCGGTACTTCACAGGTAGTATGGATTCAAAATCAGCTCACAGATTACGGTATGGAATTCGTTAACACTCCTATCTTCTGTGATAACGCTGCTGCTCTGGAAATTGTAAAAAACCCTGTCCAACATTCCTAAACCAAGCATATAGACATAAAGGTACATTTCATTCGTGATTGCTATGATCGGGAGCTAATTCAACTTCAAAAGGTAAGCTCCGATCAGAATGTGTCGGACATTTTTACAAAACCCCTTCCTCGTCCAAATTTTGAATCATGTGTTGAAGGCCTAAAGATGATTGCCTTCGAGGAATGATCTGATCATTTTGTTTTTGTACAAAGTCTTTGGTATTTTATTTAAAAAAAATGGAACTTGACTGAAAAACTGAGTCTTATTTCAAAAGTCTCACAAAAACAGGGGAAGAAATGGTGCTGGTTGAACTAAAAAGTTTTTATGATGTCTTTTGATAGGACGTGCTAAAATGTTCAAAGACGGTCGGAGACTGACACGTGTAAGGCTGATGTGAAAGACTGCTCAAAGATGATATGTCGGTAAGCTCAACCAAAACTATGACCATCTATGTAAGTGCAGTAATCTTAAACTCTATAAATGTTTAGTTTTCCCATCCTAGTCTACATGGTTTAAAAGCTGAGACCCGGCAAAAATGGGTTGAGAGTGGTATTTACCTAGTATTCACTCTCTCACACGCCATGTTTATACTGTAAATGACAACACCACAGAAAAAGAAAAAGAAAAAGAAAAAGAATTCAAAAAAATGAAAATTGTGAAAAAGAAAAAGAAAAAGAAAAGAAAAGAAAATTATTCTGTTGGTCTTCTCTGCGTGCTTATGCGGCCGACCTGATCACCAACCGATAATTCATGAAAATAAGAAATAAGTGGTAGTCAAAGCAGTGTTGCATGGTTCCTCAAGTTGGGGGTTTGTGAATCCTCAATAAACTCTGAGGTCGGGTAGGTTTTGTTATGAAAAATTAGGTGTGGGGACGGTTAAACATATTGTACCATATTTAAGCACTTAACTGGATGTGAGTTTCTGTGTTCAAATCACCTGGCAATTGTCTAGAGCGTCAAGTAACGGAGGCTGAAAAGGGTTCCTCAGTCAAAGACTCGTCAGATAATATCAATATCAATTATCAGCACCAGGCATGTAAATACTTAAAATTTCTGAGGTAAGTTTGTAAATATTTGTTTTTGAGGCATTTTTTCTGTTTTAAATTGTTTAATTTTTTTTAAGTCTTTATGTGTTTAAATTTTAAATTTTAATTTTATGATCAAGATCAGATACTCGGGGTTAAGTCTGAGGGGAAGCTTCGTAAAATTCTCAAATATTTCTTAAAGTTAAACATTTTTAAGAGAATTAACATCCTTTAAGAGGCTTGGAAGGTTTTGAAAATTTTTAATTTTGAGGGGGCCTTAGTGTAACATTTTTTTAAACAAAACTATGTTTCCGATTCACTTTCACCATTTACGATCCACATTTGTCTCGGAGTTTACGATTCCCCAATTCCTAAACCCTAACCACCGTGCTCCTCACCGGAAAACCCTCTCCTGTCCTTCTCCGACCATCTCTAAGCAATCCGAGTTCATCATCGTCTTCACCATCCATTTTCGATCAAGAACCTGTGTTCAAATCTCTGAAACCACAATCTTTCACCGTCGATTCTAGGGTTTTTCATTTCGAGCCCTAAATTGTGTATTTCCACAAGATTTTCTGTGTTCAAGTCGATTTCTCGAAGATCTGTTGTCGGTCTTGTGCTAAAATTGTTTAAAGGTAGTTACAGATGACATTTGGTGAAATGTTGATGTGTTTTAACGTGTTTACGAGTATGTTGCAGGTTGAAAATGGAGGTTCTCTGTGTTTACGACTTTCGGTGTGAAGAAGATGACTGTTGATGTTTACGATCCTCGTTCCCGATCGTTGTTTACGATTCCCTGTTTCCGATAGGAGTTTACGATAAGCGTTAACGACAAAACGTGTTTACGATTGGGCTTTGGGTTAATTTTGGAGATTACGATTGGACTGAGTGATTACGATTGGACCAAGATTAAACCGATCATGAACTCGTTTAATATATCGTAAACCCATATTTTGAATCGTAAACACATTATAAAGTTTATATACTTAATTATTTTTAATCTCATCAAACTTATTTTTTTTAAGAGTTAAAATTAATAGTGTTTGTTAACTTGTGCTTCAAAATCAGATATTTCACTTGAGCGTTTAAATTGAGAATTTTCTGAACTTAAAGAAATTAAACGTGATAATCAATTGAACTTCAAGTTGTTTACAAACATAATAGCTTTGATGAATATGTCTGATACATGTGTCTTGTCTTTCTCAGATGGCAGACGAGATGCTTAACGAGGAGATAAAGTATGAACAGGATCACTGCATGCCAGCGTATCTGGAAGACCCACCAGAAAAGCATATGGAACTATTCTACTCTCTAGTGGCCGGGATGAATACTTGCAAAATAAACCATGCCCTGAGGACAAATGTGCTTATTGATGAGATGCTGGTGAGGGAGTTCTGGGGTACTGCTAGAGCTAATGCTGATAAGACACGTATTACCGCAACTGTTCAGAACAGACAAGTAGTGATTGAGGAAGAAGATATCAGACAAGGGCTAAACATTACTGATAAAGCCTCTGATCCTATTAAGTATCCGAAGGAGGTTGTTCTAGCGGGTGCTCAATCTATGGGGTATGAAGGGAAGTTTCCGCCTATCTTTAAGAAGCTGCTGCCGCATTACTGGAGGTGCCTGGCACATTATATGCAGAAGTCATTTCTAGGAAAGAGAACTAGCTTCGATCAGCTGAATCAACTTCATGGAACTGCTTTCATCGCATTAGCCTTAGATTGGGATTTCAACTTCTCAAGGATGATGCTATTAGATTGGATAGGCAATGCAGAGCTGAGTGCCAGAGAACAGTTCCTAATGACACCGAGGTTTGTTCAAATGGTGGTGATGAAGAAATACCCGATGATTGAAGAGAGGGTAGAGAAACTGGATGTGAAGGTGATGGACTGTGGAGTATTTGGACTCCAGACCCAAGACAGAAAGGGTAAGAATAATTTTGAGGGTAGACTTGAATGGGCCAAGAGGGGTGCTTTTCCCGAGGTAGCAAGGGAACAAGAGATGGATGAGTCTGAACCAGAAGCTGATGTGCCTAATGTTTATGCATCCGTTGCTGAAGAACAAGACATAACAGCAACTCCGGCTGTTAATGTGCAAGAAGAAGATGTAATAATACCCTCCGATGAAGAGAATGTCATGGATGATATACTTGCTAGTCAGGAGATTACTGATGATGATATCTATGGGAATTTGGGGCCCCTTAACCTTAAAAGGTCAAGGGATGACATGATCGGATCATCAGGCAGCGATACAACCCCTCCTGAGCTGAATCTGAATGTTGAGGATGTTCTTGAAGAACCAATTCTTGCACGTGAACCATCTCCAAGGAAGAGGACTAGTCCAAGGAGCATAAGATTCAAGTTTGCAAAGACAAGCTCAAGCTTAATGATAGTACAACCAGCAGGGCCCAGTTCTGAGGGTCCCAGTGCTCAAGAAGAAACAGCTGCTGAAAATGTTCAAGATCAACCTGCTCCTGCTCAGACTGAAACTCCACTTCTATCCGAATGTAGCCCAGTTCGGGAAGAAGGACAATTTATAGAGGTTGATCATTCATTCGCTGTACCAAGCCCAGTGAGAGTGAGCGCTGCTCCTGTGATAAGTCAGCCAACAGCTATTCCTAGCTTCAGGCCCTTCCAATCTGCTGAACTTCCGATTGATCTGAGGATAAGCACTGATCCTCATATCAACTTTTTGATATCTCAGAATAGTTTAGAGAAAATGAGATAAAGGCACTTAAGGATGAGAACAGAAGGATGAGAGAAAAGGAGGTGGCAGATAAAAATAGAATGAAATGGCTCTATGAGACTTTAATGGACCTTAAGAAGAAGTTTACTGACTTGAAAAGTGTCGTGGAATCAAAATCTTCAGGTGCCCCTGAACAAAGTTCATCACAGGGTGTGCAAGGTGCTGATGCAATGAATGTAGACGATGGAGATGAAAATATTGAGATGTCCGATTATGCCCGAGGTGGAAGGGTCATCTCTAAAGCTCCTAAAGGTCACGACAACTGGTTCCGAGAATTCTTTCAAGGACCAGCCCCCACTCAGTACTCTCTTGATCTTGGTGAAAGCTCTATAGACAAAAAGGGGAGTTGTGAACCCATCTTGTGTTGGCATTATGACACCGAGAAGAAATTATTTGCTGTGATCCGTGAAGGCTATAGTCCAGTTGAATATTACAGAACTCGTGCACAATTCCATTCTTGGACAGAGCCTGAGATTAGAAATCTGCTTCGAGCTCCCTACATAAACAGATGGAACAGCCCTGACGGAGACCTTATTAGAAACAATTTGCTGAGCCATCAAGAAGATAACTTTGCAAATTTTGAGCTAAAGTAAGTAAGATGGGTCCAGACTGAAACTGACCCAGTGACTGGAGAGCCAATTGGTGAAGCAAGGAGACCACCTACCAAGCGCACAAGAGTAATCAACATGTTGGATGAGATTGAAGATGGTACCTTGGTCAAAAACTTTGACTGCTGGTGTTATGATCCAACGACACACGAGGTGGTGGTTCTCTGCAAGGGTATGAGACAGTTTCGCTTTTACGATCCGGTTGATTTGCTAAGATTTGGAGAAAAGGATATCAAACTGCTCGCCTCACAGCCTATTCTCGGAGATGAAAATGACATGGAAAACGCTGTGAGGGTGGGGATCTTCCATGGGACGGCAAACCGGATTGTGGCGAACAGATGGTGGTCGAACAACGCTCAGAATACATTCAGATTCGATCTGCTGCTGCTGTAAAAGGTCTAATGGTTCATGCCTAGGGGAAGATTGTTGGGCTATATTTAATTAAGGCATGAACATTAGTTAGTGGGCTAGTTTATTGTTTTGGGCTTATTAGTTATTGGGCTTATTATTGTTTACGATTGGGCCATGTGGGCTGCTTTCTTGTTTACGATTTGTATTAGGGCTTGTATGAGGTACTATATAAGCCTCAATTGTTTATGATTTTGCTAAGCTTTTCCAATACAATTCAAGTTTACGATTTCTTGTGCTCTAAAGGTGTTTACGATCAGCTTCATTCAAGTAGTGTTTTTCATTCAAGACACAATCTTTCTTATAGATTGAGTCTATTTCTTCTACTTGTTTCTTGAATCAAACACATTTGAGGTTTCCGCACTCACTTGTGTTTAGATATCGTGTTGACGGTTTGATCTCGGACTAACAAGTTGGCACGGGGGCACGAGGTCGTGCCATGTCAGGGCTACAATGGCACGGGGCCGTGTCGTGTCAGAAGGCTTTCAGACCAAAAAAGATAATTTATAGGTTTGGCATGGCTCGTGCCAAAGTATGGAACGAGGCATGTTGAACTTAATCATTCCACATTGTCCTCAAAATTTTCTTCCTCTCGTCGAGATACTCAAAATCCACTATTTATGGACCCCGTAACTCATTTTCTAGCTCGAGATATGCTCATGCTAAGTTTTTAATGGTTGATGAGCACATCGTTGTCTTCTAGCAGCTGTGCTTCGAGATGTGGTTGAGTCTTGGGGTTACCACTTTGTCTTGACTGATAGAAGGTCGTATGAAGTCATCATGTCCATTTTGCAAGGTCACAGCTCGGGTCTTGGTGCAGAATCACGAAGTCTTCATATTTTCTTCATTTTTTAGCGTTTTTTGACTTCTTTTGTGATTTTCACCTGGATTACAATGAAAAAGTAAAAAAAAACAATATAACACTATTTTGATAATAGTTAGTCAGATATAAGCCGAAATGTGAGGAATATTTGATATAAAAATATTTATAGTTTGGTGCACATCATTGACACATATAAGAAGGCACGTAAACTTATCAAGTTGGCATAATCAAAAGACTTGTTGTCTCAATTCAAGAATGGGGGGGGGGGGGGAGCTAAAACATTGTGGATAAATTAAGATAAAATCTGAGGAACACATTGTTCAGATTTCTCAGAATTCATAGTAAGCAAAAGTTAATGAATGTGTAGCTAATAGTAAATCTGATTCAAGCAGTTGCCAGACAGTTAATAAAGGTTGTTATGTATTCATAGCAGGAATTCAAAAAGAAGTTTCTTCAAAGTGTGCCAAGTGTAGTGATTTAGCTAAAGTTAATGATGATTTGGTAAAAGAGAAGAATCTCTTGCAAGAAGAATGTAAAAGTGTTAAAGAATAGTTGGAAAAATATAAGAAGGAGGCAAAGGAAGTTAATGAATATTTTGGAGCACTTTTTGCTAAAAGTATTGGTTTGAAGGAAAAGTATGAGACACTTCAAAATACAAGTGTGTTGAAGTAATTGACAAAGAGATTGAACATCAAATTACCAATGAAGAATTACTTGTCAAAGTTACACGACTGACATATGCAAATAAATTGTTGACAAGAAATGTTGAGATTTATAAAGAGAAATGGGAAAAGGTCACTCAGGAAGTTCTTAATGCTCATGACCTTATGATAAGAGAGAAGTCTCTTTCAAACCGTACTTCAGAAAAGCTTATTGTTTCTGAGAAGGATTAGCTGAGGCTCAAAAGAAGTTTGCCAATATGAATATCGAGGCTCTTGATTACAAAAGACAATTGAATAATCTTAAGAATTCAAAATTTTTCACAAGCTATTTGTTTAAGGATGAGAGTTTTAAGAAGCTTTTTGGCGGTGATGACCATAATCAAGTTCCACATCCTGTATTTCAGACTGATCCTCTTACTAGGTGAAACCATCTGATGCAAAGCATGATTATTCTGAATTTGTTGGTTCAAAGTCTGAGAAGCAAAAGATTCAACAAGAAAAGCAAGTTGACAAATCATATGAGAAGAAGAAAAATGATGATGGAAAAGTTCCAAGTTTTAGTCCAGCTTCAACTTTATTTGAAAATGAAAAGGTGTTCACTGCAAACGTTTCTGCGAAGTTTGATGAATCTACATTTGAGGACAAGATTGATGTTTGTTTGCTTGAGAAGAAGACTATCAAGGAAATTTGAACGATATTTAATCGGGTTGCAAAGTTAGAGGAAGGAGGTTCTCGAACTCAGATCAAACTTTCAGATTTACCTGGTTATAAGCGTACAAGTTTGGGTTGTGAAAAGCAAGAAGTTAAGAAAAAAGAATTGAAGAAAAATTCTAAGAAGTCCTAGAAGAAAAAGAAATGTGATGCTAAAAAAATCCGTAGAAAGTGTTTCTGTGGAAGATAAGGTTAAACTATGGATACTGACATTGATCGGTTGTATCATCTTGCACAAACATTTGTTGTTGAATATTATCAACAATTTGTTCCAAAAACTAGTAAAGGACTCAAGAGTAGTCAGCAAACAAAGTAAATATCATCAACCTCATCTCCAGTCAGTCAGAAGTCACCAGAATTTTCTTCCTTTGGCTCGAACTCTACTCCTAGAAGTCCTATATAAAAAAAATGGGTTGCTAGAAACAGGTTTCAGTATGATATATTTTATGATGAGTTTACTCATGAATGTAATGATTTTCAGCATTCAAAACAATGGAAGCCAAACAAGAAATGGACAAAGAAATCCATAGTTGAGAGCATTTACGACGATGGATCGACGAATGAATTTGGAAATCCTATGACTATAGTCTTCACTCATCGTCGTCGATGCTATCAATGTCGTAAACATGGTCACATTCAACTTAATTATCCTGAGAATGGAAAGATTCCATCTGCTGGTGAAACTGTCACATTAATAGATCAATCTGGTAGAATTTTTACTGAATTAACACCCACATTCTTTAAATATCAGAGAAAATATATTTCAAATCTGATAGACGTATGGGTGGTTTTTCAACTGATGATAGCCAATTAAAGAATGATAAATCACAAATGCAGTGGCGACCTAAGATGGTCTGCATGGCTGCTGCAGATTTTTCTGAAGACACTGGACGACATGAAGGTGTGTGCTTCGGTTCTTTTGAAAACTAATTGTTTATGTTCAGTATGTGCAGGTTTCTTCAAGATGACCTGCCGGCGATTATGAAGTTCAATCTTCAAGAAGCTGCTGATGGTGGAGGATCTGCTTAACTTAAATTCCAAAGATTTAAAATCTTCATCCGATTTTCAAAATCTTAAAGCTGAAAGGTATCCATGTCAGTTGATCAATATTCTTTCTTTAATATTTCGTTTACAGTTTAGGGGGAGAAATTGAAAAAGCCAAATAGTTTCTTTGCATTTTTAAAATAAATATCCAAAAATACAAGTTTTTCATTTTAGGGGGAGAAAATGGAAAAATACAAAATCATGGAAAAATAAAAAAAAAATGAGAAATTGATCATTGGGAAATGATGGTAGATTGGCTAATTTTTCTGACTCATGGATCGAGTAGGTGAAAAAGCCATAAGACCATTGCTTGATGTGCTAGGTAGGCTCGGCAAATCAGAAAGTATACAAATGTGATATACATTAAATGTTATGCTTGACCTAGTAGACAACATCTTGAAGTGTATCTCATGATATATAAAAAGATATGTAAAAAATAAAATGAGAAGTTACTATGTATGCATATGTTTATTTTGAAATATTTGAATTTTTTGATTTTCTTTATTTTCTCAAATGATTGGCCTATCTCTGCGTATACGGATGTATCGACCCGATAGTTGTTCATTTGAGGTTCTGCTTTATTTTCTTTGGTGTTTCATTCAAAATCAGATTCTCTCTGCGTATACGGGAGCGTTGACCTGAGAATTTTTGTTTAAACAATTTCAACTTGTTTTATTTTTGTTATTTTATTAAATCTGAGGCCTTATATGCGTATGGAAAGATCGACCTTAAGGTAGACAATTTAACATTTTTATTTCTTTTTGCATGTGAACCATATCTGAATATGTCTGATTGTGTGGGGTCCATTGGTTACATTAACATATCCAGATGTTGCGAGTATGATTCTTCCTGAGTTTAAGATGGACAAATTATATCAGCAATCAACATGGCTTATGTGCTAGAATTAGTTGAAATTGAAATGCAGTTCAGAACGTTATGATCAATATGATCCCAAATAGTGATCTTTCTCAAACCAAAAATAGAGTGTATTTCAGTATTGCATTTACATTTTCATTTCAGAAAAATCAAAAATATTTTCGATGTGTTTAAGCATAATTTAGAAAATCCAAAAAGATTTTAGGTGTGTTTTGATGTAAACTTTGTAAAAGTCAAAAGGATTTTATTCTTATTTATTTTCGACCGATCGACACATGATACAATCAAATTTTCAAAATCTGATTTTCAAAACATCTTGGCTCTCCCAAGGAGATTTTTGCCCAAGATTAAAGTTATTTTGTAAAATGGAAAACCGCACTTTTATCTTCTAAAGTTGTAGGTTAGAAGATAAGACTCTAGAATGGTGAAAGGGATAGTTTGTTAGAAGCTACTGAAGGCTTTATTCTTAAGTGGTTCAGTGATGTGATCCTGTTCCAGCCATGCAGTCTCTACAACTAACAACAAGACTTAGACCTTGTGATGTCAAAGGCGAGTTAAAGTTTGAAGCAGATTAGCATATACAACACACGGCAAGGGGGGAGTCTGTAAGAGCATAATCTATGTGTCGTGTGATGTATCTAGAATAGTTGTGTGAGTTAGACTATTGTGTTTCTGAAAACCAAGGAACTGGAAAACGAACTCGCTAGGAACTAGCAACGAACCTGTTGTTCATTGGACCAGTAGTACTATATAACGTTGTATGTTGGTCATTTCTCACCATCATAGCTAAGAGTTCTGTGTGTTTGTCCAGAGTGTGAGAGAGCTTTTATGTTCTTGATTCTTGTTGTGTTTTATATCTTGAATTTGATCATGTAAGGGAATAATTTGTGGCTTGTGTATTAAATCACCTATTGGCGGACTATTTTGAAGGCCTATGTGATAGAATAGGTGGAGATTAGCTGGGTTATGGTTATATTGGGTCACTGGGCCAATTTAGATGTGTTTGGGCTCAATTAAACAATGTTTAGAGGAAGTTTAGTGGGCCTATATGGTCAAAAACGGGAATTAGTGGGTAATTAGGGTTACCAAAGATAGATTAGCTTGTTTTCCAAGCTAATCTTCCCCTATATATAGATAGTTTAATCTTGTAATTAGGGTGGGTCATTCTAAAGGTGTTTTGCGATTTTGTGATCTCGAAATTCTCTTTGAGAATTTCGACAAGTGTGTGGCAAGCAAGATCAATAGTAAAGTGTTTCTTCTCAATCGGTTTGTGCTTTTTACGTTTATTGTTATTGCTTTTCAATATAGTTCTCATTTCTTCTTGAATCACTCTAGTGTTTGGATTCCGCACATTCACTAGAGGTTGTGATATCGTGTTCGGGTTATATCGATCCTTACAATTGGTATCAGAGCCAAGAAACGCAGGTTTCGAGGCTCTCGCGATATCCGATTCAAGTTTTTTTCAACTAACCGTTTGAGTTTTGTTGGTGATTTTCAGTTTTTAGCACAGTTCGGAAGAATTTTTGCAGGTTTCGAGTCAAGACAGAAGTATTCGTGGTGCTTTGTTCGTGTTTGAGAGACTTTTCGACCCTGCTCAAGGCTTTTCGACCAACACTTTTGATCGAAAAGCACCCTCTGTCGTGCATTGTTGATCGAGAAAGTCCCCCTGTGACTTTTCGATCAGTCACCTTCAATCGGAAAGTCCCCCTGTGTGACTTTTCGATCAGCCAAGACAGCTTTTCGATCAGCCAAAACAGCTTTTCGATCAGCCAAACAGCTTTTCGATCAGCCAAGACAGCTTTTCGATCAGCCAAACAGCTTTTCGATCAGCCAAACAACTTTTCGATCAGCCAAGACAGCTTTTCGATCAGCCAAACAGCTTTTCGATCAGCCAAGACAGCTTTTCGATCAGCCAACCAGCTTTTCGACCAGCTTTTCGATCAGCCACACTTTTCGATCAAAAAGTCCACTTTTCGATCAAAAAAATCCACTTTTCGATCCAAAACTTGACTTTTCTATCCAAACTTCACCTTTTTCTATCCAACCCTTCGGCTTTCACTCTTCGATCCGGTCAAGTCTTTCCGGTTCGAATTTGACCTAGACGTCAAAAAAAAAAAATGATGACAAGTACTCAAGTTGCTTCTCTTCTGGTGAGTGATCAAACTCAGACATGTTCGAACTCAGCATGCTCCGAATCAATCGAACAATATATGAAGCTGTTTCGAACTGAAGAAAGAGACCGTCTCAATGCAGAGTACAAACTAAAGAATCATCCAAAACAAGTCGAAACCTACAAAAAGAGGATAGAGTCTTTAGGTGAAGAACTCAGTCAGGAGAAATATCTTTTCCGGATTTTCCGTGAAAAAGAGGAGGAAAAGTGGAAGATCAATCATGCTGATGGAGCTTGGATCTGTAACTGCAAGGAATGCTCAAACCCCATCTGTTGTGCTTTGATTAAGGAATGGGAACAGAAATTCATAAATGAAACCGCAGATCATGCACTCACTGCTAGAGACCTTAGGGAGTCCAAAAGTAAGACCAAAATTTTTAGAGAGAAACTTGAGGCCATTCAGGTAGATGTTAAGAGTCTTCAATCTCAGGTGAGTGATAAAAGCACATATCTTAGGGTTGCTAACACTAAGGTAGAAGAGCTAACCAAGGAGGTTGAGGAACTAAGAACCAAGCTTGACTCCTCCTAATCTGCGCTTGAGAAACATCAAGTTATTCAAAAGAAAATGATGGACTCTCATCGTACTTTATTCAAATCAGAGGAGCGACTCGAGCATGTAAAAGAAACATCTGGCCTCGGGGATGTAAATTTTCCTCCCCCATTACAACATGAATACATCAAAGTGCCCCAAACTGCAGAGGAATTGTTGAAGGAGTCCCTGAATGAAGCAACCATGGTATATGGGCCTCAACCAGTGCAGAAAGATGAAAAGACAGCCACTGAAGCAACTCAGTCTAATAACACTACTGAGTGTGCTGGTTCAAGCTCTAGTGAAGTGAACAGAGCTGATGAAGAAAAGTTGACTCCTTATCCAAAGATCGAGACTCCTTATTCGAAAGTGGTGGATGAGGTAAAGCGGGAACGTGTGGTGATGACTACAAGGCCCAATGGTAGGATATTCATGACATCTGGGTCTATGTTTGACCAAGAACCAGGTGCTGGCTATGAACTACCATCCTTCTCCTCCAAGTTCAAAGGCTTGGGTCATGATGGTGGTTTATCATCTAACATTAAGAACATGAGGCCCAAGATCACCATCAAGCCTCCAACTTCTGTTCCTATCAAGATTGAAAGGCCCAAAACTACTATTAAGTATCCAAACTCATCAGTGGGCTCATGCAGTGGCAACACAACAGTCTCAAAGAAACCAGTGGGCCTAAAAGTTCAAATGTTTGGTTCTGCTCAGTTTTCAACAAACCAGAAAAGATTCAACAGAAATGCATCAAGGTCTGAAAGATCTGAGAACTGGAGACTTGGAGTCTCTACGGACATGCAACCGAATCACAATGCCTCTCCATCAAAGATGCAGACAAAAGCAAATGGAGCTCCAACTCAGCAGCTAAAGACAAACGGTTACACGTTTGACTTCTATCTCAAGAAGCAGACTTGCTTTAATTGTGGCAATCCTGGTCACATTGCCCGAAATTGTCTCTATCGCCCCTATGAGCCATATTATCCGCAAAGTCGGAGTGTTTCATCTCAGGAATCAGTTAAGTCTAAGCCAATGAAGGTGCAACCACCTAAGGCGATGAAGACTGTTTCTCCTAAGATAAAACCCTCTGATCAACATTGGGGCGCTGCCAAAGAGCAGAGAAAATTTTCGAATCAAAAATATGTTTTTCCAAATTTTGAAAATTTTCATAAAAAGGTGAAGAAGCCGATTTCAAAACAACACAAAGTTGACAAACCTAAAGTTACTCCTCCAAAGGTAACTAAAACTGTTTTGAAAAAGAAACCTGAAATGAAGAAGGTTGAAATACCTAAAGTCACTACTTCAAAGGTGACTAAAACAACTTTCAAATCACCTGGTATTTGGAAACCAAAATCAAAGGCAGCTGCAACTCAAATTCCTGATTTTTCAAAGGGCATGTGTTTAAAAGAAGTAACTTTCATTGATTCATCGGGTTTACCCAGAACCATAATGGCCTGGGTTTTAATGGCTAACTAATCTCTCACAGTGTGCAGGAACAGTCAAGGAGGACTTTCATTAACTTTGTTTGTTTGTGATAGTGATTGTTCCAGGCACAGGATAGGAGGCATCTCTCTACTACATGACATGAAGATTTCAATGGAGGGTATGTCTCTTTGTGAGAGGTAAATCTGAGAAAATCAGCAGTAAAGGTAACACTGTCTGAATTGTTTGTTTCTTGGCTGATTTGATGTGAAGTATGGTTGTGCATGAAACAAAACCCATTTCTGAAAATTTTCAAAAGATAAACTTTGAAGGTTAGCTTGGCCAGTTTTTAGTACATATTTAGTATTGTGTCAAAAAAAAAAATGTGTGTGTTGTTATTAAAAATCAAAAAGCAAGGGGAAGAATAGAAAAGATGAAATAGTTGACCCCTACCTCTCAAATTTGTGCTTTTTAATTTTTAATCTTTTGTTTGTGCGTTTGAGAAGGTGGGAAGTGAAATATTTCCGTTCTCAGAATGACTGACACGCGTAAGGCAAAAGTGAAAGACATGATCCAAGGTGATGTGCTCGGTAGGCTTAGTTTAATTTTTAATCTTTTGTTTGTGCGTTTGAGAAGGTGGGAAGTGAAATATTTTCGTTCTCAGAATGACTGACACGCGTAAGGCAAAAGTGAAAGACATGATCCAAGGTGATGTGCTCGGTAGGCTCAGTTCCAAAAACAAAGGTATGGGTCACAACACTTAAAGATAAAGTATGTCATTTGACGAGAAACACACACTTAGGTTAAGTGCTTGTTCTATTTGACTGCGAAATTGTTCCTGATACACACGCCGGACTCCAAAGTGTTGAATCGAAAATCTCAAAAAGTCGGCGTCCCCTCTGTTTTGTGTGAGCAAAGATCTGGGGATGTCAAAGCCGTCAGTCAAGTCTTGCCTTTGCTTTGCGTGAGCAATGACCTGGTGTAGAATGGTTGACGTGTTAATCACATTTTCCTCTGTTTTGCGTGAGCAAAGACCTGGTTAGTCTGTATTAACGTGCTTGCAGATCGCTGTATATAATTTACACCCCAAAAGATGCCAATGTGCACAACAAAAGAGACCCTCTAGCGTCCAAAACCCTTTAGCCCTGACTTTGTGACTAAGCTTATGTGTTTGATGAAAGGTTACCACTTGACTGATAAACGCCTCTGAGTTGAAATCATACAAGTCTTTGTATATTATTCCTATCTCTTTTATGAGCTGTTCTTTCTCTTCTCAACCAAGTCTCGAGAAAAGATTCAAAACTCTGGATATGGGAATGTGAAAATATGTGGTAGGGAATGATCAAGCTTGATAGACTGCACATATTAATTACCTAGGATTTGTGTGTGACTGTTGAATGTTCATAATTAATGCACCTAAAAGATAAATAAGTGACAAACAGCCGGGAAAACGAGGAACATGGGTTTAAGAAGGACCAATATACTGGCGATCACCTGGACGTGTTCGAGTAACAGATGCTGAAAAGGGTTCCTCAGTTCAGACAAAGACGGTTTGATCCCAAAATAAAACCTTCTCGTTTAGAAATTTGGTATGTTTGTTTTTAATTTTATTTTTCTTTTGAGTTATCTTAAGTTTTTATTATTTATTTTTTCAATCATGGCCAGGTTGATTTGAGAAGTTTAATTAAGTTTTATGGGTTTTATTCGAGAATGTTTCACTCCTCCAAAATCTCAAGGGGAGATAATGCGAAGAGTCCTCGGGTTCAGGGGAAGTGTTTTTGGTTAAATAATGCTAACCTGATAACCAGTCATCGTCTGGTTAGTGTCTATTTCATGTTGTGTTTGTCAGGTTAAGTGAGAAAGACAACTCATGGAGAAGAAGGTCAAGGACTCAGTTGACCAAAGCAAGAACTCTGCTACTGTTCGTGTTGAAGAACCAGCCGGAAAAGGACTTACCCTATGCTCAGGGGAAGTTTGTTGGTTGTTCAAGTAAAGCTTCCAAAGACACCGTTCTCAAGTTTAGGGGAAGTTAATTGAAGAAAAGATGCAGAGCAGTCACAAAAAGAATTTCAAGAATGCCAAGACAGAGGTTTTCAAAATTTAACCTCTGAAGTTAGTGGCAAGTCAAGACAGTTACTGAAGATTCAGCAAGGACTCAACAGTTTTCAAGAAGGAGCAAGTATTTGAGAATCCTCCTCTCATTGCATGTTTGTCATTTGAAGTCCAAGCTGATGCTGATTGAGAGAACACTCCCTAAAGTCATTTGTTGTTGCCCAATGAAGATTGTCAAAGATAAAGAATCTTCATCAACCCATGCTCAAGCCAAGGAGAAGACTGCAAGTCTGAAGATTGAAAGTAGAAGACATTTAATATCACAAGCCAAGGGGAAGATTGTAAGGGAATAATTTGTGGCTTGTGTATTAAATCACCTATTGGCGGACTATTTTGAAGGCCTATGTGATAGAATAGGTGGAGATTAGCTGGGTTATGGTTATATTGGGTCACTGGGCCAATTTAGATGTGTTTGGGCTCAATTAAACAATGTTTAGAGGGAGTTTAGTGGGCCTATATGGTCAAAAACGGGAATTAGTGGGTAATTAGGGTTACCAAAGATAGATTAGCTTGTTTTCCAAGCTAATCTTCCCCTATATATAGATAGTTTAATCTTGTAATTAGGGTGGGTCATTCTAAAGGTGTTTTGCGATTTTGTGATCTCGAAATTCTCTTTGAAAATTTCGACAAGTGTGTGGCAAGCAAGATCAATAGTAAAGTGTTTCTTCTCAATCGGTTTGTGCTTTTTACGTTTATTGTTATTGCTTTTCAATATAGTTCTCATTTCTTCTTGAATCACTCTAGTGTTTGGATTCCGCACATTCACTAGAGGTTGTGATATCGTGTTCGGGTTATATCGATCCTTACAGATCAAGACTAGTAGACGATTCACACGCTCCACGTTTTTTACACAAATGTTGGATCTAGGGTTTAAATGATATAAAGGTGCAATTTACGTAAAATATTTGATAAAAACTCGACTTTGATGTTCATGCATGATAGATCTAGGATAAATGTGGTTCTTTGATGTTCGGTCTATGATAAAGATGCATGATTGGTGTTGTAAGATGCATGTTGGGTGATAAAATTGTATCTTGATGATAACTTGCATGAAATATAATATATTCAAATAAATATTTATTTTTATCATACGAAATACGATCGTAGGGTTACGTAGGATGCATGCATGTTTTAGAGAATGGTTGATATACTTGATATATGCTAAACGTGAACTCATGTGGCTTAACCTATGATAACGATGTGGTTTTAATGTGAATTTTGCTTAAACGCAATAAATATATATTTACCGGAACAATATTATTTATGTAACGCATGCGTGTTAACCCATGATTACTTGGCTACATGTTTATGTGCATTAGGTCAAATTAATTATGATTTATACGTGTGTACAAGTCTTAAGTCTCCTACCTCGGTGGGAATGACAGGACTTTGTAAGATCGCCCCGTCGATATTACATCGTACCCGCGAGATAACTAGTAATAAATTGTGACGCATGAATATTTATCGCTACGTGGCATGTTATGTGATGCATACGTGTTAAGATAAATATTTGAAAACCTAAATGGATCACCAATGTGCTATCGAGTCAACTTGTTTATCGTCCACGTATATCAGACAGTCAGTCAACACGGTCGAACACTTACACGGTTATGTGTCTTAGATGAAGTCTAAGGGGAATCACCTGTTAGCTTTGACTATTTGGTTTACTATTGTGCACCTGAGGTGAGTTTACAGCCCCACTTTTATCTTGTTTTCACTTTTGGGGGAGAAGGCATGCGGTAAACATTCTTTTCGGTACAAAGTTTTATTGATTATATACCATGTTATAGACAATAGTGAGATATAGTTTTCCAGTGCTTAAAAAGTCCTTCTATAGTGTACCATGAATATCATTGATAACGGGGATGTATGATGTAGATCTTCTAGGCCTGAAAAACCCTGTTGTAACACCCCAACCGATGGCGAAAACATCAAGGTGTCACGAAAAGAGTATAGAAGCACAAGGATAAAAAGAAATACCAAATTTTATTAATAACTCAAACTTAAAGCATCTATTACAAGGCAATGAAACTTAAAAGATAATAGATTCCCAACTAGGTCCCCAAGAGTCTAATCTCAACCAAGCTTGATTATCATTTCCTGAAAAACACACAAAAGGGTCAACTACATACATAGTTGGTGAGTCATAAGTTTAATAGAAAACATTTATAGAAAATATTTTGATAAGTTTTGCAAAGTCCTACTATTAAATGAGCAAACAAGTATAAGTCTATTTACACAC
Source organism: Deinandra increscens subsp. villosa (assembly GCA_039602395.1). NCBI lineage: Eukaryota > Viridiplantae > Streptophyta > Magnoliopsida > Asterales > Asteraceae > Deinandra > Deinandra increscens. The sequence goes on from JBCNJP010000027.1 coordinate 111,393,647, forward strand.
ATGCATATTCATCACATAAACAGATATTTATCACAATAACAAGACGCCTGATTGATGGTACGCAAACTAACAATCGGTAAAAATATTTGTCCACGTGTTCAATTCCCTACTCGAGGAACCTCTACGATTACTGTTCGGTTCTGTAACATCCCAAAATCCGTTTTGCATTTAAATGTATTATTTTATGAATTGTGGGGTTATTTGGTGAAGTATGTTTTAAATAAGGACCCGAAATAAAAATAGTAGACATTTTATTAGTTAGTCAAGTTATAAGTAATTAGTAGATAAGTCATGAAAGATAAAGGTGTTTGGTGTAAAATGAAAGTTAATAGTTTAAACATAGCATAAGGGCTATAGAACAAGGGGGGAAATATGAAAATATTTTGGTTAAAAGAAAAATATGGTCTCCTCCCTTAGGAGGAGAATGCAGACAACGACCAAGAGAGGAGAATGACTTAGGGGTCTTCAATCCAAGTGATTCAAGGCCAAATTTATGAGTTTAAGAAGGGGGAGATCAAATTTGGGGGCTAGGAGGCAAGCCTACACGTGGATTCCCTTCCTAATCCTCGTGTTTATAGCAAGTAAGTTCATCTAAAGTGTGTACCCATGTGTGGAATCACTCATCTTGATGCTATGCATGAAAAAAAGTAGTTATAGGTGGTGTTTAAGCTTCATGGAACTCGAAATTTAGGTCGCATGAGAACAATTTGATGATTTTGATAGAAGAGGTAATGTGGGCTTAAACCCACTACTCAAATTCGAAGCAAGCTTATGGGGTTGAGGTAAGTTTGGATAAATAAAACCTAACTATGTTGTTGTGTGTGTTAGAAATAATGAATTTGACATAAGAAAGTGTTAATTTGATGTAAGTGGTGATTAGAGATGTATGTAAGCAATATTGGAGTAAATTAGTATGTTAAAACCTAATGCGAAGCATTTTCATGCACACAAAGTGTTTGTGAAAATGCCTAAATGAGATGTTGAACTTGAAAGTGTGTATTTTTGTCAAGTGATGGTTAGTGAGGTACTTGAGAATCATGTATGATTATGTTGTGAATTATTAAGCTAAATGCTTAATTAAATATAGGTGGACAAGGAGGAAGTTCATGCGACTAAAGAAGTACAAATGGAAGACTTGAGGTAACATTTAGAGTTTTCATTTTGATTGCAAATATGCAAATGGTATAATTGCTTTCTAATATGGATAACTATCCAAGATAGAATGGAATTAGATGATGAAACGGTTGTTTATGGTAATAAATGATAAGACGAGGTCGGATAAATATGACCCATTTGGGTTAGGAGATATAAATGAAGTAGGTTATGCGAATGTGTGAAATTATCACCCGTTTAGGTTATGAATGTATATATGAAGCATGTTGTGTGTAAATGAATGATACGACCCGTTGGGTCAAGTATGTATAACTGAAAGCATGTTGTGTGTAAATGCATGATACAACCCGTTGGGTCGAGTGTGTATAACTGAAAAGCATGTTATTTGTAAATGCATGATACGACCTGTTGGGTCGAGTGTGTATAACTGAAAGCATATTTTGTATAAATGCATGATGCGACTCGTTGGGTCGAGGGTGTATAACTGAAAGCAAGTTGTGTGTAAATGTATGATACAACCCCTTGGGTCGAGTGTGTGTGAATCACCAATGTGTGATAAGCAAATGTGTGGAATGACCCGTTGGGGGTAAAGTGTGTGCGAATCACCAATGTGTGATAAGCAAAACTGTGAAGTGACCCATTGGGGGTAAAGTATGTGCGAATTACCAACGTGTGATAAGCAAAAGTGAGAAATGACCCGTTTGGGTAAAGTGTGTGTGCATATCACCAATGTGTGATGTGCAAATGATGTAGAATGACCCCTTTTGGGGGTAAAGAAGTGTGTATAACACCCATGTGTGATATACAAAGTAAAAATGACCTGTTTGGGTATGATTGTGGTACATGACAAGTTTGGGTTAAGAGTATATGTGACGTATGTTATATGAATGTGTGCAATATGAACCGTTTAGGTTAAGAGTGTATATTTTAAGTATGTTATGTGAATTTGTGTAAAATAACCCGTTTGGGTTATTAGTGTATATATGTAGTGTGTGGTATGAGTGTGTGTAATATGACCCGTTTGGGTATGATTGTGATAAATGAACCGTTTGGGTTGTGAAAAACCGTAAGACGGATCTTACTAGAGGTTTGCTTGATCGTAAAGTAAGAACGAGATGAAAACGAGATATAAATAAAGTTTGTTTTATTGAAATCAACAAAGATTCAATTACAAACTCTCTAATCAGCTCTAGAGAAACACTCTCAAAACACATAGTTAAGATCTGGTCTCTCTCAACTCGTCTTCCTCTCACGTTCTTCCAATTACAAGACAAAGTTCCTATATATATACGTCTGGGCTGAACCCTGTCCGAACTCCAGGTTCGGCCGGTCCGAACTCCAGGTTCGGACCTGGTTCGGCAAGCAGCATGAAGTTGTATCTTGATCTTCACATTGTCTCGTTCAGATACTTCACATGACACACAGATTAGGTATTAACAAACTCCCCCTCGTCATGTGCAGTATCTGTTCACCATAAAAAACATATTCTTCGTACAAACTCCCCCTCAACTTGATGATAGCTTGATCTTGAATATTTGACGATGCATAGTTTCTTTCATCTTTATCAACAGCTTCAGAAGACTTGAAGTTGTAATTAACTCTTTTCCTTAGAGTACCTGGCCAACATAAATAATCTTGGCGCAAAACTTCTCTTTGAGAATCCAAGATATATTTTTGAAAATGTTTTTCGTATCTTGTGTCGATCAATTGAAAACAGATAAGAAGTAAAATCTTTTTGGCTTTTATGAATTTTATACTAAAACACACCAAAAATCTTTTTGATATTTTCTGAAATGAAATGTAAAGGCAATACAGAAACAAACACTATTTTTTTCTTTTGCGAGAAAGATCACGACGCATTCATTTTTCAGCATGCACTATTCATTTTTATCGTTTTCAGATATGCTTAAAGTAATATTATCATGCACAGATAACTCGGCCTCCACTCTATCAGAAATAATGGTAAATCATCATGTTTATCATATAGAAGCAAATTTTCTTTGAGATTTAATGATCCTTGATGAGTCAAGCAAAAATAAAGCAGAACCTCAAATACCTAGCAATCAGGTCGGTCTTGTGAACACGCAGAGAAAGCCCAAGTATTTGAGAAAATAAGAAAGCAAAACAAGTTGAAGTTGTATAATCCAACAAAAATCAGGTCGATACTTCCGTATACGCAGAGAAAATCCGATGGATTATACGAAACACCAATGAAAATAAAGCAGAACGTCAAACGAACAACAATCAGGTCGATTTTCGATACGCGGAGAAAGTTCGGTCGTTTGACAAAATAAAGAAAATCAAACAAGTTTAAATCTTTCAAAATAAAAGCATGCATTCATCAGGATATCTCTTTATTCTATTTTTGTCAGAATCATTACACAACAAACATCAAGAAGCAAACAACCAAAGATCATCAGGCAAGCATTATGTTTATATCTTACTTGCAGATATCATATTAGTCATGCACATTCACAGATTATGCAAGTACCTACAACCTTTAGACTTAATTTATCCATGGCAGATAAACGTATATGCTGATGTACTATCATTTCTCGCTTTCGTCGGATCAATTTCTCAATTTTTCATCATTTCATTTTTTTTATATTTTCCAAATCCCCCCGCCTAGAATTCAAACAAACACTATTTTTTGAATTTTCAAATTTTCTCCCCCTAAAAATATGAACGAAAGAAAATGAAAAACGAAAATGAAAATGATTGATCAACACTTGACACATTTTTGAAAATGAATTTTTTTTAATAAAAATCAAATTTTCAAATATAGGAACGATGCATTTGAACTTAAAACCACAAGTATCTCACTGTCAGTAATCTCGCAATTACTAACAGGTCTTCTTGAGATACCCGCAAACTGTTGATACCTGATATGTGCGTCGTGTGAAGTATCAAGCAATGTTCAAGATCAAGCCAAAGTATGCTTGGCCGAACCAGGTCCGAACCTGGAGTTTCGACGGGCCAAACCTGAGGTTCGGACTAGGCTCGGCCAGATAGGTATACATAGGAGTTTGGACATTGTAATAGTTAGTTCTGAGCGTGTCAGAATTCTGCTAAGTGTGTGTTTCTAAGAGTGTTCTCTGTGTCTGTATTCTGAGTGTTCTACTGATTGTAATTGTTCATTGTGATCAATAAAACAATCGGTTAATTACGTTTCAATGTTCGAATAGCTAGATCGAGTAGACGATCCGATCATCATGCATTTTCAAGTGGTATCAGAGCTTTCTGGTTCACTCTACTGATCTGTGGTTGCTATTTTCGGATTTTTGAAGCGTTTTTAGTGATTCTCGAGTTTATATTTGTGTTTTTCATCAATTCTATTGAGTGTTTGGTTTCAAATCTGCTTCTAAACCATTTTCTATCGGTTTTTCTGATCCACAGTAACGAGTTTCAAAAAATCAGTCCATTTTCGCTCATTTTTGAAAAATGAAATCGAGGTTCGGAGTTCACTGTTCAGGTTCGGTGTAACCGCCCCGAACTCCAAGTTCGGTCGACGTTCGGTCCATTTTCGGTGAGAGTTCGGAGTTTTGATCTAGTTCGGTCTAGGTTCGGAGGTCGATCGGCGCGAGATCGGAGCTACATAGGTTCGGTCGGAGTTCGGACGTTGGATTTAGGTTCGAACGTGGTTCGGAGGTCAGTGATAGGTTCGGAGCAAGTTTGGTCGGCAGAATCTAAAAGTTTTCAAACGATGTCGGAATTTCATGCGTTTGCTGCAATGCAAAGTGCGATGCAAACCATGTTGAATTTTGATAATGAAATTGGAACAAGTCAGAAAGTTCCCAAATTGCTGAAACTAGAAGATTATCAAAATTGGAAGAAACGGTTTTCAGCATACATCAGATATTGATTTATGGATTCCGATTTGAAAGTTGTATGAACGACCAACTGAAGAAGGAGATTATAAGGAACTTCAAGATTTTGATGCTGCTGAAAGAAAAAGTTATGAGCTTGAAAAGAAAGTTTATGGTTATCTTACTTTGGCTTTACCTACTGAACTATTAGATCAATTCAGCACTTGTAAGAAATCAAAGCAATTGTGGGATGCTCTCTCAGCAAGATGTGAGGGTAATTATGATTACAAGAAGAGTCGGAAGAAAGTGTTGAATAAAGAATTTGATAATTTTCAAAATTATGAAAATGAGAACATTACTGCTCTCGTTTCACGGTTTTCACATCTAATTAATGAATTAAAGATAGTTGGTATTGAGAAATCTGATGCTGATTTGAAGGAAACGATTATGGAAGCTTTACCTAAAAAGTGGGAGAATTATGTTTTGTTGCTTACTCATGATAAGGATTATATTACAATGACGTTTCACGAGCTTACTGGAAAACTTCATGCTCGAGAAATGGAAATGTTAAACTCAAAGAAGTCAACTGCTACTTTGCAAAATCCTGAATTGTATCATGGTGAGAATACGACAAGCATGAATGCTAAATCTAAGCCAAATCTGAGTTCTGCACCAAGTGTTGCCTTCTTGTCTGGGAGTTTTGGAAAATTTGATAACAATTCATCACGGGGTTGTAGCTTTACAATTCCAAATTCATCAAGTCAGAATGCGTTTTCTGTTGAATCAACAGATGATTGTGCTAAAATGATTTCTACATTGATTTCATCATCTTTTGGTTTGATTATCAAGAATGTTGCTGATGCAAAGTTAACCAACGATGATCTTGATACACTTGATGATGATCAATTAACTGAATTGGATATATCTTGGCAATATGCTATGTTATGTCAAAGATCGAAGAGGTTCTTCAAGAAACATGGAAGAAATCTTTCTGGTGATAAATTGGGTTTTGACAAGTCTAAGTTAAAATGTTATAAATGTTCGCAGCTTGGACATTTTGCCAAAGATTGTCAACAGGCACATGCAAGCAAGCCTGGTTTTACTCAATCACCCAAGCCTGGTTTTACTCAACCATCTACTAGTAATACAAACAAGGCAACAACGTTGACAGCTCAACCTGATGGTGTTTATGATTGGGATCAACATTTTGAATATGATACATCAGCATTAATTGTCACACATGAACAAGATGACTATTATTCTGATTCGAGTTCATATGACGCTGCTGAGAGTGAGAAATTTGAGTCTAAAATTGATGCCTTGATGAAAGAAAAAGAATTTTTGAATGAAGATGTCAAAAGAGTTACTGCTGACTTAAAAATGATTAGTTCGGAGTTGGGAATTTCTAAGAAAAATGAGAAGGAATTGGGTGTGAAGAATGAATGTCTGTTTAACGAGATCAAATTGATGAATGAAGTTTTAGAAATTTCTAAACAAGATAAAAGGGATGCTGAAGCTGCAAAAGCTAAGATCTGTGAAGAAAGGGATGAGTTGGTGAAAGAAGTCAAGAAATGGAAGGATGATGCAGAGGATACTACTTCTGATTTCACGAATCTGTTTGATAAATCAAAAATCAAACTTGATTTGCTTACAAAGAAGGCTAAAGAATCTACTGCTAAGATTGAAGCATATCAAGTTGATATGGAAAATTTGTTGGATGAGAAGCGGGAGTTGGTTCGTGTAAATAAAGTTCAAGCAGCAAATTTAGAGATTCAAAAGAGAAATGAAGATAAATTGAAGAAAGAATTGTTTGAAGGATTAGATAATCTTCGCCTGCAAAAATTTGAAACTCACAAAGTTGCAAAGCGATTGATTGCTAAAGAAAAAGAATTTGCTGAGGCTCAAGAGCACATTTCTGATTTAAAAATTCAAGTTCTGGATGCTAATCGATTGCTTAACAATGTTTCAAATTCTCAAGTTTTCATAAGCTTCTTAGCTAATGATGCTAATTTTGAGAAAATGTTTGATAAGACTGCATCACCTCCTGCTCATATCAAAGAAGCTTTCAAATACGTGAAGGAACAAGTTGATGAATTTGATTATTCAAAAGTTTCATCATCTACTGTTGAGGATGAGAAAGTTGTGTCGAAAAAGAAGAACAGGAAGAATAAGAAAAAGAATGAAAAGAAATTTGAAGTTTCTCTTGCTCCAAAATTTGTATCTGGTTCATTTTCTGCTGATAATGAGAAGTCGGCTACTTCAAGTGACAAGCTTAAGTCACAATCTGGATTTGATGAAAAGATCTTTTATGATCAGAAGAATGTGACTGAAGTGAAAGCTGAATTTTCTCGTTTAGCGAAGAATGGACATTTTACACATGCGGAGAAGATTTCTGGAAAGCATGTGGGTTTGGGTTTTCACGGGATGAAAGACAAAGCTAAGAAGGTTCCGGCATCATCATCTCAAGATTTGAATAAATTAAAGATGAAACAAGTGAAGAAGGAAGTTTTTCAAGCTGACAAAGTTCAATCCGAGCGGTTCTACAAACTCAAGGGTTCGGATCAATTATTTTCTGACAAAGAATTTCCACTTTATTTTGTTGATGCTCGGAAGATTGCTGAAGTATTTGTGAAAGCTAACATTTCTTCTGAAAGTTCTCAATTTCGAAGCCCTACATCCAAATGGGTACATGATCACAAGCATCAGGTATATGATTCTCATTCTGATCTTGTTCGAGATATTCATGTGTGTTCTTCGCAGGTACATCAAAGATGGGACAAAACGAAACGAATCTGTTATATTTGCCGCCGACCAGGGCATATGGCAAAGGATTGTCTACTACCTGCTGTCTCATCCCAAAGGTTTCACAAGAAACCAGTTTTTTGTAAACCTGCCAACACAAAGTTTTTTGATGAACAAGGCAGAGTTTTTGATGACGTTGACCCTACATTCTTTCATAAACAAAAACGGGTTTGTTCCAATGTTTTCAAAGGTTCAAAGTGTAGGTTCATCATCACAATCACCTGTGATAAGTTCATCTCAAACTATCTTACCAAAACAACAACAATGGAAACCTAAGGTGGTTTCTAAGCAAAACAAGGACACTGGTCGACCAGAAGTGATCCGCTTCGGGTCATTTATGGACTAATTAGTTTGACCAGTGTGCAGGTACTTCTAGAATACCTAACGACGATTGCAAAGTTGTTGATGGAGGAGTATTCTGATTAATTTAAAATTCATGATACATATTTTAACCTGCAAATTTTCTGAATTCTAAATCTGCAAACTATCTGTGTTGATTGATCACTTTTCTTTGCTTACAAACTTCTTTTCTCAAAAAAAAAATAGAGTTTTGTTTTGTGTAAAATGAAAATCCAAAAATAGAGTTTTTCATTTTAAGGGGGCGAATTGTAAGTAAGGGGGAGTAATTGAGAAAATGCATGTTATTGGGAGAAGGTGAATACATGCCAGAAATATAATGAAGGAAAGTGAATACATGCACAATATATAAAATTGTGAGAAATTGATCATTGGGAAATGATGGTACATTGGCTTACGTATCTGACTCATGGATAGAGTAGATGAAAGAGCCATAAGATCATTGTGTGATATGCTTGGTAGGCTCGACAAATCAGAAAGTATTCAGATGTGATATACACTAAATACTATTGCTTGATCATGTGGATAACATCTTGATGCATATTTCATGACACAAAAAGAAAAATAAGTGTGAAATTCAAAATGAGAAGTCACTTTGTATACATGTGTTCATTTTGCAAAGATTTAAAATTGTTTGATTTTCTTTATTTTGTCAAACGATCGGACTTTCTCTGCGTATCGAAAGATCGACCTGATCGTTGTTCGTTTGACTATTTCCTTTGGTGTTTCGTATAACTCATCGGACTTTCTCTGCGTGTACGGGAGTACCGACCTAATTGTTGTTGGGTTATACAACTTCAACTTGTTTTATTTTCTTATTTTGTTAAATTTGAGGCCTTATTTGCATATCGAAAGATCGACCTTAAGGTAGACGATTTAATGTTCTTATTTCTTTTTGCATGGAACACAGTCGACTGTATCATGAAAATACTGATGCTTTGTGAAAAATCGCAAGTGCTATTATACAAAAGAAAAAAAAAAGAAAGAAAAAAAAACAGAAAATGTTTGAGTATGTCTGATAGTGTGGGGTACACTGGTCAAAGCAAATCTAATCAATACCTTAACATATCCAGATGTTATGAGTACGATTCTGCCTGAGTTTAAGATGGAAAAATTATACCAGCAATCAGCATGACTTATGTGTGTCAATTAATTGAAATTGAAGTGTAGTTCAGTGCGGTATGACCAATATGATCCCATATAGTGATCTTTCTCATACCAAAAATAGTGTTTGATTCTGTATTGTGATTTCATTTCATTTCAGAAAAGAACAAAAAAAAGATTTCGGTGTGTTTTAACATAAACTTTGAAAAATAAAAAAAATTTAGGTTTGTTTTGGTATAAATTTTCTAAAAGTCAAAAAGATTTTGTTTCTATTTTATTTTCGATCTGATCAACACGTGATACAAATTCAAATTTCAAAATCATATCTTGGAGTCTCGAAGATACGTTTTGCGCCAAGATTATTTAAATGTTTGTGCAGGTTGCTATGAGCAAGATATCAAGACTTCAAGTCTTCTGAAGATGTTGATGAAAGACCAGAGATACACTAAAATGTCATCAAGTATTCAAGATCAAGCTACAATCGAGTTGAGGAGGAGTTTGTTTGAAGATGCATTTCATTGAACGAACGGATTCTATACTTGAGGGGGAGTTTGATTGAAGATACAAATTTGATGATGTTGAAGAGATACTGCACACGACGAGGGGGAGCTTGTTGATACCTGATATGTGCGTCATGTGAAGTATCAAGCAATGTTCAAGATCAAGCCAAAGTATGCTTGGCCGAACCAGGTCCGAACCTGGAGTTCGGACGGGCCGAACCTGAGGTTCGGACTAGCCTCGGCCAGATGGGTATATATAGGAGTTTGGACATTGTAATAGTTAGTTCTGAGCGTGTGAGATTTCTGCTAAGTGTGTGTTTCTGAGAGTGTTCTCTGTGTCTGTATTCTGAGTGTTCTACTGATTGTAATTGTTCATTGTGATCAATAAAACAATCGGTTAATTACGTTTCAATGTTCAAATAGCTAGATCGAGTAGACGATCCGATCATCATGTATTTTCACAAACACTGGAAAATAGTAAGTTCTTAAGACCCCGACCCTCATCCCCAACGATAGTAAGTCGTCCAGTGTCTTCAACAAAATCTGTGTTAGCCGTGGAGACAACTTTTGGTCTCCATTCCTGTTTTGGTTTGATAATTTCTAGTGAACCATTGTCAACTGATGAGTGACAATCAGAACTACTACCCAACTTTTCCGAAGTAATCTTCTTTTTCCAGAAAAAATTAGTTTTGGGTATTGGTTCACTAAAATAAATTTTATCAAGATCAACATACATTGTATGTTTGGAATTTAATGATGAATTGTTAGTTGTCGTAGGACAATATATTTGCATAACGAGCCTTCTTACGACAAACATAACAAAGTCTTTCACCAGTTGGATTAATTGAAATTGGTTTTCTAAACTGATCAGTGAAACATTCATCATAAACTTTTGAAAAAACAGGTTTAGGTTTCTTTGGATTTTGGAATTTTGGAAAACATTTTGGAGAATCATAAAAACCAGAATCATCTCCATAACCAAAGAATTTATCTTTATGATAAAACTTGTTTGATTTAGCAGAATGAAATGAATCTAAATTGTTACCGCCTTGTGATGTAGCATCAGATATACAAGAAGACTCTTCAGAAGAAAGCTTTTCATTTGATGAAGATACCTTCTTCTTCCAACATTGTGACTTCTTATCTGAAAACATCTTCTGCTTCTTTATCTTCTTTGTTTTGAATTCCGTCTTGTTGAAATCCTTAGGCAGCATTTCTTTTTTCTTCAAATCCCAAACCACCATTCTTTTGTTTGAATTTATTTTGAACAAAATTTGGTATCTCATGAACTTGTTTAGCAAGCTTTGTGAAATTTAGAATTGATACCTTTCAAATCATTTTTTCCAGAAATCAAAGTATCATCGATCACGATCTCAGAAAACTTGGCACTTTTACATTTCTGGGATTTCCATTAAACACCTTTTCTTTTGCAAGAAATGTAGATTTGGAATCAAATTTCAATCCTTTGCAATAATCAAACTCTTTTTTGTTCTTCTTTGATGTTGACTTGGTTTTCTTTCCTGAACTGGTATCAGCAAACTTTGAATAATCATGTTGTTCATTACCAGATGGTATAGCTGGAACAGATAGTTCAATATCCACAGGAGCAGAAACTTGATGAAGACTTGCATCTTTACCATTCTCTTGATTCTTTTTCCAACATATACTAAGAAAGAAAACCACATGCAATAAAAATTTTGTTATAGTTTATCTATATTTCCTACTCTTTTGCAGGTTTGTCACGTTTTTGTTATTATGTTCAGTATACAAAATTAGAGTGATTGCACTCTCGTCTATTGTCTCTTATTCCTACATTTCTTTTACTATGACCTCTTACACGGATTTAGTTACTCTTGAGACTTCTTTATTACATACAAAAAATGCAAACTTAAGTCATTTATCTGCAAAAGTAGCCTCCTGCTGCGGAAATAGACATTGATCTTCCCTCTTACTCTTGTTTTATTGTTATTTATATGGATTTACTCTATGTTTGCTTTGAAAGAAGTTCTAAGATATTTACCTGGCGATTTTTGGTTCCTGCTTCTTACTGATTTGCCTGCAGGTGTTTTTGGTTCTGCTGCTATTAGTATCAACTGCTCCCCTTGCTGTTTATCTTGAGATGTGACGCTCCATATATGAATCTCATTGTTACCCTTTCTTCTTACTGATATGCCTGTAAGAGTTATGGGTCCTGCTTCATACTCTTTATCTCAACTGATTAGACAAAGAATAATAATCTTACTTGTTAAACAATTTAATCCTATACTCAATCATATGAGTGCCAGTAAGAAGTCTTCAAATACTATTACATGACCACAGTTTCACACAGATACAACAATATTTAAAGTTACATACAGATAATATGTTTTAGACGAATCACTGTTGTAGGGAAAGTTTTATAATAGAACCTGTTATAAACAGTCCTTACTAAACATAGGCCTGTTAAAGTAAGGATTCAGACATTAGTATTATACAACTACTTAACTCATTGATTGCTCTGGTGATTTTACCTACACCTAAGCAAATAAAGTTTCAGAAAATACATATTCAGACTATGCCTATTTAGTTGCTATGATCTTGTGGCCAGTTGTGATTGCTGATCGGGAGTTGATTCTCCTCTTAGGTGGTCTATCCGATAAGGTTTTATACACGACATTATAATAGAAGCGAAAACATTATACATCCTGTGGGAAAATGTATCTTAACCTCAATAACGATGATCCTAATTAGGTTTATGTAACTTGTCATCCACTAAAAGGATATCAAAGAAACTGATCAATAGTCAAGACACAAACAAATTGAAAAAAAAAATTACATTTATCTAATGCTTTCATAGCATTAAAACATATCCATCCATCAATCCAGAGAATAAAATTACCATCTGTTATCCAATAATATAAGAATATAATGCCCTACATCCCTCAAAAGCCAAAACTTTTAATGGGTATCTTGAAAAGGAGATTAATGGGTTTTAATTATTCTTTGAACCCAAACCATGCCCAGATCGGATCACAAACAACAACCAAATATCAGATTCTTGTTTCTTGAACTAAATCAAAAAAAACCCAAAAACAATTCCTTTAAACATAATTTTCATTCATGAATTGCATTCAAGTTACCAAAGAATTGAAACATACCAATTATTTTCATACCAAAAACAATTCCTTTAAACATACCAAAAACAATTCCTTTAAACATCATTTTCATTCATGAATTTCATTCATGTACTGATGAATGAAGAAAACGCCACAAAACCTACAGAGATGATGAAGACATAAATAAATGAGGTAACATAGAGAGACTTAATATAACGGTATAAGAAATCAGGATTCATAACTGATATCGTATAAGTACACGTACACTGGTAAAAACAAAAGCCAATAATAAGGATTAGATGAATTGAGAGCTTTATAAGTGACACATTTCTACATAACATAACTAAAAATGGTTCCTATTCTGACCAAAAAAACAATCGAAACTTGACTTGAAAAATGAAACATATTTGTACTAAAGTGTCTTTCAAATTAGGTTTGAAACATTAGTATTGAAAGGATAGACTTTTCAACGTTCTTGCTTATTCAACACCTGTAACACCCCGAAAACCGCAGCGGAAGACTTAACGCGGGTCGTGGTAACGGAAGTTGGTACCCATATTAATTAATTGGCGACACGTTTAAATAATCATATTTTAGAAAAATATAACTTGAGGAAAAACATGGCATCATAATTATTAAGTTAAAACATCATTCGATTACAAACCGGGGGTTACGAAAAACTTCACAAATGTATTTAATTACACATGATACCAGGCCTCAAGCGGTCCCAATCAAAACATATTTTTATCAGCCAACGTTCGCCAACTCCAACACGAGCCTCCATCCATGCCATGATTACAACCCTGAAAATATGCCCAAAATAAACAGTCAGCATAAAGCTGGTGAGTTCCATAGAGTTTTTATATGAAAACACTCAGCGAGCCATGCTCCCGGAATAAATAATCCAACACCCGGTGTTAATAAATACCATTGACATAATTATCATGCAATACCCCTTATAATGACTTAACGTAAATTAGCTAGATTTACGATAGTGATCTAACCATTGAGCCCATAATCAAACCAAAACATCCACACGCCCCTTTCTATATAGCTAGATTTACGATAGTGATCTATTGGTTGTCACACCCGATAGATCTATCAATATAAACAGCGGCCCCATTACCGGAGCTAATGATTATGGCATAATAAATAAACAGCGAGGGATAAAATTTAAACCAAACTCAAGGTCATCACATGTCAATTATAAGATTCATGCCATCTCTAATTATATCAATAAAATAAACCAGGCATATTTTCCCCCAAAACGTTAAAAATAGTAAAAGTGGGGCTATGGAAACTCACAGTGATATCTTGTAGATTGAACTTTAACCATCAATATAAAACCCTAAATAATTCATAAGGGATATGTAAGAATTTCCAAGTCGTTTTAACGGGTAAGTTGATCCTCCAACTTACTTGACTTGATAATGATTCCAATTATCATTTTTATAATTTTTAACGATCCGTTGGTGACTTAACGAAAATCCGATCAACCGTTTCCACCAAATATACATCTTAACATGTTTGTAAGTCATATTTTTTGAAATTTTACAAAAATAGTTTGCAATTTTTAAGTCAAATGTGACATTTTTCGACTTTTTACAACATAGATTAACCCGACGCATTTACATATTATTTGATGTATATTTATATAACTTCTAAAAATAATTTTTCTCATAAACATATATTTTATTGCTGTTAATAATTTATAAGTGCTCGAAATCACGTTTTTAAGCTAATTTTTGACGTTTTTATGACTAGTTTCGTGATATAAGTTATTTTTACTTATTTTCATCAAATCTTTTTATTTTTCTAAACCATATATATAAATATAATTATTATTTCAGAAAACTAAATGTTTTATTTTTAAAATATTTGATTTGTAGGACAAATTATTACTTTTTGGTAAAGAAAGGTTGTCTTTTCCCAAGTTTTCTAGATAATAGGTGTATTATAGTTTTGTATGTATTATATATATATATATATATATATATATATATATACATCTCGATGCATGCATGTATGTGCATATGTACCTACCCCTACCATACATACATAACCCATGCACTTATACATCACACATATATACATACGCATACACCTATGCATGTATGCATTCAAATTCAAAATACCCATGGATATATATATATATATATACTCATACACATATATGCATGCATATATATATATATCTACGATACACATGCATATATGTTCAACATTTCATCATATATATTTTTTTTTTCAAAGAACAAGATCTAAACTTCCAAGACCCATACCAATCTCATACATATACATGCATACGGCATACATGCATATATATGTACACATGTATATTTTTGACACATGCATGCATATATATATATATATATATATACATTCACGATATACACACATATGCATATCCTTTTTATCTTTTTACTAAAATCTTTCAAACTAGAACAAGATTTAACCTCCAAAACATAGAATTTCAAGTGGGTTTATGAGAATAACGTTTTGGATTCATCAAATCACCATTTTTCATGGATATAAATCCATGCATGTCATTTGATCTATTTGTTTTTAAAGATTCAAGCTTTATAACTAGTAGGAATCATCATCTTTTAGGTTTGGAGGATCAAACTCAAGTAAATCTCAAGAATTCTAGAGAGAGAGTAGAGAGAGAAAGATTCATTACTTGGGTTTTTGAAGATAAATGGATGAAATGCAAGCCCTTCTTTGATTTCTTGAGTCTTGATCAACAAATATTGGAATTCTCTTGAGTTTGTTTGAAGGTTTGAAGATGATGATGATGGTTTTCGATGAAGAGAGGGGGGGGGGGGGGGGTTCACGGCCGAAGAGAGAGAGAGAGAGGGATGTGAGAAAGTGAGTTGGTGTGTGTGTGTAATTGTGAAAGCCCTTTTATGTCAAATTTGTAATCATGGCCTACTATGTAGCCATGATTACTTGGAAAGTTCTCAAGTAAAGGTGGCTTCAAGAGTACAAAATCGAGACAAGTGTAAGGCCATGTGAAAATATATAGTGGTATTGGGTGATTAACTGGTATAATACTGGTATATCGGGGTATAACTGGTAAATTTTTCGACCCGAAACGTAGAAGTAATTATATGAAAATTAATGGAATTAAATTACCCTCGCAATGGTATAATCCAAAATAATTTTCGTCATACTTGATTTACCAGTTATTTTTATAGATATTCTTTTTCTTTTTGGTGGATACCGGGTTGATCATAACTTGCGTTGTCACTAACGTTTGTTAACGAAATATTTTTCACATGACGGCATTAAACACTTATAAAATAATATTTATTTTTATTAAATTATGACTTGAAGTACGGTTATTCTAACCTGAAAACGTCAGGTGTCACAGTCACCCCTCCTTTTAGAAATTTCATCCCGAAATTTTCGAATTCTTATCGGGCGAAAACAAATGAGGGTACTTCTTCTTCAATTGATCGGCTCGCTCCCAGGTATACTCAGGTCCGCGTCTCGAGTTCTATCTAACTTTAACTAGCCTGATCTTACTTCGTCGGAGTTTCTACACTTTCCAGTCTTCAATTTTAACTGGTTCTTCAGTAAAGTTTAGTTTGCTATCAATTCGTATCTCCTTTGACGGTATGATCAGCGCCTCATCGGAAAGACATTTCCTTAACTTAGATACATGAAATACATCATGGATGCCACTGAGTTTATCTGGCAGCTTCAGACGATAAGCAACGGAACCCACTCGTTGGAGGATTTCAAATGGTCCAATATATCGGGGACTGAGCTTCCCTTGCTTACCAAATCTGATAACACCCTTCCAAGGCGAGACCTTTAAAAACACCGTGTTTACAATCTCAAATTCCAAGGGTTTCCTTCTGTTGTCAGCGTAACTCTTCTGTCTAGCCCTGGCAGTTTCCAAACGACTCTTGATTTTTTACACCTTGTTGGTCGTTTCCTGAATTATTTCAGGGCCAGTCAGTTCCTTTTCTCCAATTTCTGCCCAACAGAGAGGAGATCGACATTTTCTACCGTATAAAGCTTCGAAAGGTGCAGCCTTAATGCTAGCATGATAACTATTGTTATAAGAAAACTCTGCTAACGGTAGGTGAGTGTCCCAACTTCCACCAAAATCAATAACACAAGCTCTAAGCATATCCTCGAGTGTTTGAATCGTCCTTTCACTTTGACCATCAGTCTGAGGATGATATGTCGTGCTTAAATCCAATTTAGTACCCAATGCTTTATGTAGTGATCGCCAAAATCGTGACGTGAATCGTCCATCCCTGTCTGAAATAATAGAAACTGGCACACCATGGCGAGATACAACCTCCTTGACATATATTCTAGCGAGCTTCTTCATTGAATCTGTCTCCTTAATTGGAATGAAATAAGCTGATTTAGTTAAACGATCAATGATCACCCATATGATATCATGATTCCGCAATGTTCTAGGCAATTTCGTGATAAAATCCATAGCGATTTGTTCCCATTTCCATTGTGGGATTTCTGGTTGTGTAAGCAGACCAGAAGGTTGTTGGATATATGGTGTCCTGACCCGACGAATTAACGAACCCGACCGATATTGACCCGTAAGAGTTACACCCGGGGCAATGGATAATAAACTAATTACTATTTTAATTAGTTAATTGAACTGATTGGCGGATAAATAAATATTGATTTATTACGATGACATATTTTATCGGCTCGCGATTAAATAGATGGATGAGTTAAACTGTTAATGGGTTAACAGTCTAACCCATTGGTGGGCCATGGATAATTCGCAGAAGACCATGGTGGGCCCATGGTCTGCGAAATTCTCCTATAGGGTGGGGAGGAGTAGAGAACAAATCATAAGTTTTTGAAACCCTGATCTCCTCCTCCCATCTCTCTCTATGCGAAACAGACCAGAGAAGAAAAACCCTAAGCCGTCGCCGCCCTTGATCTCCGGTGACACCACCACTGCAATTCCGATGGATCAACGATTCGCAAGCATCATCCAGCGACTCGATCAGGAAGCAGCCACCGCCCGAGCCGAGGCAGCGAGCCGAGCCGAAGCCGCAGCCGCCGCCGTAGCCGAAGCCGCAGCCGCCGCCGCAGCCAAGGCCGCAGCCGCCACCGCCGCCGCGTCCGCCGGCGCACCGCCGGTCGATCGCCGCCCGGTGGTTCTCGCGTTGCCGGCGCAACCGAGACCACCTCGTCCCGTACCGTCCTCGTGGCCCGCACCGCTTTATCCTCCGGTCACCGCCACCTCGTCGCCGCCGGTTTCCGGTGACGAGATAATCGTAGGATCGGTCTCCGTGGCGATCCCGTCGGAAAGGATTTTGTCGCCGCCACCGATGGTGAAGTTACCACCACCGCCGCCACTACCTCCGCCGCCTCCGATGACCGCCGGAGTTTCAGTCGCAGATCTGACCCGCCGATTCGAGTCAGAAGTTTCAGTTCACCCTAGCGCGAGTCCATTGAACTCGGGTGTCTCGAACGGTTGTTCGGAACCCGCTAAGGTATATCTAATTTATTAGATATTTAATTTATTAATGTATTTATTTATTTATTTAAATAAATATATTTTCTGTGTTTGTCGTGCCGGTGATTGATCCTGTTACAGTTGCGTCCGCGTTTTAATTCGTTTCCGCTGCTAAATTAATTTGAAATTAATTTTATTATCAAATCGGTTTTAATAAAATAAAAATCGGTAACCCGGATCCCACTGTAAATCCCAACAGTGGTATCAGAGCCATTATCACCGCGCGCAAACCAGAACCGGTCTTTCCGCGACCGGTAGTTCGCAATTTCGACTTAAATCCAAATTGCGAATTAGAATTAATTTAATTTATTATTTTAATTCCATATATTATATTGTGTGTTACGGCCGACCCCTCTATATTTTGTGATCATGTATGAATGTCATGGCGTGATTTGTTTTTCTCTGTTTGGCCCAAGTTGTTGGCCCAATTGGTTGTTTTTGATTTTGGTTCATGGACCCGGATTTTTGGGTTTCAAAGTTGTACAATTTTAGAGCTAGGTTACTAGAAGTAGTTTTAGTAATTGTAAATTTGTATGTAACCAAAAGTCGAAGACTGGACACACGCCAGAGGGATGTCAAAGCAAGTGGGAGCTGAACAGGATTCCAGATCGCACAGAGTTGCCATCTCGATCGTTCACCATTTTATAATTTAATTTATTTTAAATTGTCCCATATGATCTCGCTTGTATGGCTCGAGCGAGATCAAGACCTTATGCCGTTTAACACACAATATGCCATTCGCGACAACTTAGTAATTTAATTAGGTTAAATTAATTTACTGGTCCCGAGTGGAGATAGGGTTTTATCGTTCGTGTCTGACGATGATTAAATATTAAAAGTAATTAATATCCCTATTTGGTAATTCTTTAAAACTGGTAGTTCGTGCCATCCTATCTCAAGTTGAACTTGGAACGTATTTACCGGAGCATCAGTGTTGCAGTATTTCAACACCGCACTTGGTGCCGAGGGTACCTTCTAAGGTGAATGACATTGGAGTATTTCAACACCGTGTCATCACATCGACCATTTAGGATTACTATCGCTTTAAACGTATATGTTCGTGGTGTTGGAGTATTTCAACACCGCGCCACGGATGTGTACTGCTAAAGTGGGCACGGATGAGGCTAAACGTATCGCAAAATACAATTGTATGTATATAGCGGCCTCATACCGAGAGTTGTGACTTGAGTCTCACAATTGACAATCGTTGTCAGTTTGTTTACACGGTTTTGCTCCTGAGGCTCTTTTGGCGGTCTCAAGTGATCTCGTCTAAACGAATTCTCATTTTCTTAAAATAAACCTTACCAACTTATTTTAAAGAAAAATAAACATCGAAAATACTGATTAAATTTACTTTGCTTATTTTCAGAAGGCTAAAGAAAACTCACCACCATTAAGTTCAATGGTACAACTCGACCCCTTCACTGAGTCTGGCTTTCTCGCATGGCAGACAACCCTGAGGAACCTTTTAAGGCTCTTTGGGAAACTCTATGTCATTGACCGACCGATCGCGAGTATTCCATCTTACTTGCTAAATGAGAACTCGCGGTCTGAGCTCCAAAAGCACACTGACGATGATAAGGACGTCACTGACCTGATGTTGTCTAGCATGACTCAGGATTATCGGTACAATTTCATGGGGATGTCTGCTTATGACATCATTCGTAAACTCAAGGATTTATTTGAATTGAGTCAGAGGACTGAGCGAGCTGATGCACTTTCACAATTTGTGAACTGCTCTATGGCTAACGACTCCTCTCCATACGATCATGTCATGCTGATGAAAGCGTATCGTGACAGACTGATCGACCTTGGCTACTCCATCTCTGACGGGATGGCTCTTGATGTAGTACTCAGATCTTTGCCAGAACATTATCGTATTCTTGCGATTAATTGTTCGGCTCAGTCGATCGAGGAGGTTATTCCGTTGATACCCAACGTGAAGATCAGGACCACGCCCGACGTGCTCAAGGTTACGAATACAAAGATCTCCAAAGCCAAGAAGGTTAAAGAGGGCAAAGGCAAGAAACCACAGGTTCAGCCTCCTGAGGAGCGCCTGTGCTATGAGTGCAACAAAATGGGACACTGGCGTCGCAACTGTCCTGTTTATCTTGCAAAGCTGAAGATGACCAAGAACTCTAATAAGGGTTGCTCATCAGGTATTTCAATAAATGTTATTGAACTTTTCACTGTTTCCTCCAATTCATGGGTATTTGATACTGGATGTGGTTACCACATTGTTAATGTTTTGCAGGAACCTGAGAAGTGGAAGAAGACAGAACGAGGCCGCATGGACCTCATCGTTGGTGACGGGAAGAAGGTCCCAGTACTTGCTACTGGAACATTTTCTTTTTCATGTTCTTCAGGCCTTGTAGTTAATTTGATTAACTGTTTATATGCACCTGGTTTATCCAGGAACATTATTTCTGTCTCTTCATTGTTTGAACAAGGATTTCGGTATAAATTTAATGGAAATGTGATTTCTGCTTACCTTAATGATATCTTTTATTTCGAGGCTAAACCTCAACATGGAATATATGAGATAGATGTTCAAACAAACGACCAGCTCTATCATGTTTCTAAAAGAAACAAAGCTGATAGTAACGAATCCTCGTTATGGCACCATAGACTTGGTCACATAAGCAAGGCCCGCATCAAGAAGTTGCAAACTACTGGCATTCTCGAATCCCAAGATGCAGATTCCTTTGATGAATGCGAGTCATGCTTATCTGGTAAATTAACCAAGTCACCCTTCACCCACACAGGTGAACGGGCCCAAGGTTTGTTAGGCGTTATTCACACCGATGTGTGTGGACCCTTTCGAACCGAGACGAGAAATCGTGAACGGTACTTCGTGACTTTCATCGATGACTACAGCAGATATGCCTATGTCTATCTGATGAAACACAAACATGAAACTTTTGAAAAGTTCAAAGAGTTTCAAAACGAAGTACAAAATCAGCTGACTCGAACTATTAAAATACTTCGATCAGATAGAGGCGGTGAATACCTAAGCGCTGAATTCCTAAATCATCTGAAGT
This sequence comes from Deinandra increscens subsp. villosa, assembly GCA_039602395.1. Taxonomy (NCBI): domain Eukaryota; kingdom Viridiplantae; phylum Streptophyta; class Magnoliopsida; order Asterales; family Asteraceae; genus Deinandra; species Deinandra increscens. The sequence goes on from JBCNJP010000027.1 coordinate 111,414,977, forward strand.
AATGTGGAATCGTTTCACAACCTACTCCACCTGGCACACCCCAGTTAAATGGCGTTAGTGAAAGGAGGAATCGAACCCTGCTTAACATGGTTCGATCGATGATGTGCAGGACAACCTTGCCGCATTCCTTTTGGGGATATGCCATCTTAACCGCTGCTCGCCTAATAAATCTGGCACCGACCAAGAAAGTAAGGAAGACCCCATATGAGATATGGCATGGTTCTCTTCCCAAACTTTCATACCTCAGGGTATGGGGATGTGATGCTTATGTCAGCAGTGATTCTGATAATAAGCTCGATCCTCGAGGCGAAAAGGTAACTTTCGTTGGATACTATGGTAATACCGGTTATTACTTCTACCATCCCGATGCAAACACTGTTTCCATCAAGCGGAAAGGCAAATTCCTTGAGAAAGAATTTCTTACTCGAGGAACAAATAGTGATCCAGTGGATCTTGAAGAAATTCAAGATTCACCTAACCCTGAAACAGTCGCTGTGTCTGACCGACAAGTTGTTGTCGTACCATCAGACCCAAACACAAGCACAAGCGTTCGTAGGAGCGAAAGAATACGACATGAGCCCGATAGATACCTTGGATATCATGAGGCCTTCGATGTTCTGTTAATAGCCGATTCTAACGATGAGCCTATTAATTACAAAGCTGCTATATCAGATCCGGAATCTGATAAATGGCTTGAAGCCATGAACGCTGAGATGCAATCTATGCGTGACAATCACGTCTGGGACCTGATTGAGCTACCCCCCGGTACACGGGCAGTAGGGAGCAAGTGGATCTTTAAAAGAAAAACTGACATGCATGGAAATGTGCAAACCTACAAGGCACGGCTTGTAGCAAAAGGTTTCACTCAAACCCAAGGGATTGACTATGATGAGACCTTTTCGCCCGTTGTCATGATCAAATCGATCAGGATTCTCCTTGCCATAGCCGCATACCATGACTATGAGATATGGCAAATGGACGTGAAAACCGCCTTCCTGAACGGACAACTCGAAGAAGATGTCTACATGGTTCAGCCTGATGGTTTTGTCGATCCAGAGAATCCAAACAAGGTTTGCAAGCTTAGTAAGTCCATTTATGGACTCAAGCAAGCATCTCGAAGCTGGAATCTTCGTTTTGATCAGAAAGTCAAAGAGTTTGGTTTTGAACAAAACAAAGATGAGCCTTGTGTTTACAGAAAGGCAAGTGGGAGCGCTGTATCGTTCCTCGTACTGTACGTGGACGATATATTGATCATAGGGAACAACATACCCATGCTTAACGAAGTTAAGAAATGGCTTTCATCTTGTTTCGCTATGAAAGACCTTGGAGAAGCCGCTTATATTCTGGGAATCAAGATTCACAGAGATCGATCTAAGCGCCTTTTGGGACTCAGTCAAAGCACATACATAGATAAGATCATAGCTCGGTTCAATATGAGCAAATCCAAGAAAGGAGCAGTTCCCATGACTAAGGGAACAATATTGGACAAATCTCAAGCACCTAAAACGGAGCGCGAGATAAGCCAAATGGCATCGATCCCATTTGCCTCTGCTATTGGATCTATCATGTATGCCATGCTCTGCACACGACCGGATGTCTCGTATGCATTGAGCGTGACAAGTCGGTACCAACAGACGCCAGGGCTAGCTCACTGGACGGCTGTAAAGAACATACTAAAATACTTGAGAAACACCACTGATATGTTTCTCGTATATGGGGGTGTCGATGAGGAGCTCACTGTAAGATGTTACACTGACGCCAGTTTTCAGACTGACCGAGATGACTCTCGCTCACAGTCAGGATTCGTATTCACTCTTAACGGAGGGGCTGTTTCTTGGAGAAGCTCAAAACAGCCAGTAGTAGCTGATTCTACTACTGAATCCGAATACATAGCCGCCTCAGAAGCTGCTAAAGAAGCCGTGTGGATGAAGAAGTTCATATCCGATCTCGATGCTATGCCAAGTATTAGGCAACCCATCAAGATGCTGTGCGATAACACAGGCGCTATAGCTCAAGCCAAAGAGCAACGGTCCCATAAGATGGCCAAGCACGTACTGAGGAAGTTCCACTACATAAGAGAAGTAGTCGACAGAAATGAAATTAAGATAAGCAAAGTACACACAGATCAAAACTTAGCTGATCCCTTCACTAAGCCTATGACTCAGGAGACTCATATACGCCACAGAGAAGCGATAGGGCTTAGATTAGCTAAAGACATGTTTTGATTCAGTATTTGGATGTATGAACACCAACAGTTATCTATATTATTCTTCTTCCATCTGTTTTATGCAATAATGAATTACATAACTGTGTTCAATATTTGTATGTTTAATCCATGGACAATAAGTTCTTGTCCTAAATGTCCGTAGTCGATTAGTAAGTGGGAGCTATACTAAAGTAAGACTATTGTGACTAGTTGAACTTTAAAGTTGTTTAACGTTCAAACTCACAGACCTCATTGGTGAATGACGTTGGACGTAACTCGCATCATGCAGCGCAAACATGGAAACTTGCCTGCTTGATTAAATGCATGCTCTAATGTATCCTTAGACCTAAGACGCATATTCGAACTCCTCTCTACTAAAGAACATTCTTTGATTGTAGCCTAACGTTGGCGCGTAACTGCCAGCCATAACGGCTACTTTTGGGAATGGCTCTGAGGTTTAGTGGGAGCTGTATGCCTCAACAAGGGATTCTGTACTCTTGCTTCGGCAACAGTTAGACATAAAGGCGCCCTCGTTGATTCCAAGTGATAAGTGTGAGGCCTCACCCAAACTTACTGTGTGTTTGTTGGATCACTTCGAATTGTATCGAGAATGAAAATCGATGAATAAAACATGGGAGTCCATGTCCCAAGATTCATCAGTGTCTTATGCAGAAAGGAACATATGACAATGAATGCACAAGTCGTGAGTCTGCTTGATAGTCAATCAGATATACTTTGGCAACCGACTTAAAGTGTTAATATTAGTTGGTGTAGCCATGCATAGCTAGAGTGCCTCTGGCTGCGCTCGTTAAACTGTCGCGTTCAGTCCAAGTGGGAGACTGTTGGATATATGGTGTCCTGACCCGACGAATTAACGAACCCGACCGATATTGACCCGTAAGAGTTACACCCGGGGCAATGGATAATAAACTAATTACTATTTTAATTAGTTAATTGAACTGATTGGCGGATAAATAAATATTGATTTATTACGATGACATATTTTATCGGCTCGCGATTAAATAGATGGATGAGTTAAACTGTTAATGGGTTAACAGTCTAACCCATTGGTGGGCCATGGATAATTCGCAGAAGACCATGGTGGGCCCATGGTCTGCGAAATTCTCCTATAGGGTGGGGAGGAGTAGAGAACAAGTCATAAGTTTTCGAAACCCTGATCTCCTCCTCCCATCTCTCTCTCTGCGAAACAGACCAGAGAAGAAAAACCCTAAGCCGTCGCCGCCCTTGATCTCCGGTGACACCACCACTGCAATTCCGATGGATCAACAATTCGCAAGCATCATCCAGCGACTCGATCAGGAAGCAGCCACCGCCCGAGCCGAGGCAGCGAGCCGAGCCGAAGCCGCAGCCGCCGCCGCAGCCGAAGCCACAGCCGCCGCCGCAGCTAAGGCCGCAGCCGCCACCGCCGCCGCGTCCGCCGGCGCACCGCTGGTCGATCGCCGCCCGGTGGTTCTCGCGTTGCCGGCGCAACCGAGACCACCTCGTCCCGTACCGTCCTCGTGGCCCGCACCGCTTTATCCTCCGGTCACCGCCACCTCGTCGCCGCCGGTTTCCGGTGACGAGATAATCGTAGAATCGGTCTCCGTGGCGATCCCGTGGGAAAGGATTTTGTCGCCGCCACCGATGGTGAAGTTACCACCACCGCCGCCACTACCTCCGCCGCCTCCGATGACCGCCGGAGTTTCAGTCGCAGATCTGACCCGCCGATTCGAGTCAGAAGTTTCAGTTCACCCTAGCGCGAGTCCATTGAACTCGGGTGTCTCGAACGGTTGTTCGGAACCCGCTAAGGTATATCTAATTTATTAGATATTTAATTTATTAATGTATTTATTTATTTATTTAAATAAATATATTTTCTGTGTTTGTCGTGCCGGTGATTGATCCTGTTACAGTTGCGTCCGCGTTTTAATTCGTTTCCGCTGCTAAATTAATTTGAAATTAATTTTATTATCAAATCGGTTTTAATAAAATAAAAATCGGTAACCCGGATCCCACTGTAAATCCCAACAAAGGTTTCTGGTGTTCCGCCTTCACTCTGGCACAGGTAGAACACTTACTTACGTAAGTCGCTATGTCACGCTTCTTGTTTGGCCACCAATAATGTTTCTTGACGTCTTTATACATCTTATCTGACCCTGGATGAATGGAATACCTAGATTTGTGAGCTTCATTCAGAATCAACTCACGAAGCTTTCCCAATAGCGGTACCCAAATTCGACCCATGAAATATCTAATATCATTGGTTAAGGCCAAATTCTTAATTGTTCCTCGAAGATCCCCGTTTTTCAAATTAACATCCTTGAGAGCCTCTCGCTGAGCTATACGAATGTGCGAAATAAGATCGGATTGAATCGTCATCTTCATGGCTCTCACTCGTCTTGGCTTATCCCGTTCTTTCCTGCTTAATGCGTCGGCTACCACATTAGCCTTACCGGGGTGATATCGAATATCACAATCATAGTCGTTTAGAAGTTCCACCCAACGATGTTGACGCATATTAAGCTCTTTTTGATCGAAAATGTGCTGAAGACTTTTATGATCCGTGAAAATTGTACATTTCGTGCCGTACAAATAATGTCTCCAGATTTTTAAAGCAAAAACGACCGCTCCAAGTTCGAGATCATGGGTGGTGTAGTTCTTCTCGTGTGTCTTGAGTTGTCTAGATGCGTAAGCGATAACTTTATTTCTTTGCATTAACACACACCCAAAGCCCAATCTAGATGCATCGCAATAAACTATAAACCCATCGCTTCCTTCTGGAAGAGATAAAATAGGAGCACTACATAACTTCTGCTTTAAACATTGAAAAGCATTCTCTTGACTCTCCGTCCATATGTATTTCTTATCCTTCTGTGTTAATAAGGTTAACGGTTGAGCTATACGCGAGAAATTCTCAATAAACCTTCGATAGTAACCGGCTAACCCTAAAAATTGACGGACTTCAGTTGGTGATTGTGGTGCACTCCAGCTCTTGATTGCTTCGACCTTTGCCGGATCCACATGAATGCCTTTTTCATTAATATCGTGTCCCAAAAATTGGACTTCTCTCAGCCAAAATTCACACTTTGAGAATTTAGCATAAAGTTTCTCTTTTTTTAACATTTCCAGAATCAACCTCAAATGTTCCTCATGCTCCTCCTTGGTTCGTGAATAAACAAGTATATCGTCGATAAACACTATCACGATTTTGTCCCAATAGGGTTTACATACTCTGTTCATGAGATCCATGAACACTGCAGGAGCATTAGTTAGCCCAAATGGCATAACCACAAACTCGTAATGACCATAGCGAGTACGAAAGGCAGTCTTCGGTATATCTTCTTCTGCCACAAGCAACTGGTGATATCCGGATCTAAGATCTATTTTCGAATAGAAGCTAGACCCCTGAAGTTGATCAAATAAATCATCAATTCTGGGTAGAGGATATCGATTTTTTATGGTGATTTTGTTCAGCTCACGATAATCAATACACATACGAAATGATCCATCTTTCTTCTTTACGAATAAGACTGGCGCTCCCCATGGTGAAACAGTGAAGGTCTTTGCTGCTACTACCCCTACCCATGTTGTCCGAAAGACTGGATACAACGGTGGAGCACCTCTGTGCAACAAGTGCAATCTCCATCATACACTCGATTGTGGCAACGTCTACTGCAACATCTGCAAGACGAAAGGGCACGTAGCACGAGACTGTCCGAAGCGCACCTGTTACGGTTGCGGAACCACCGGGCACTACAAGAAGGATTGCCCGAAGGCAGGAAACCAGGATCCGAATCAGGCTAGAGGAAGAGCCTTTGTAATCAATGCCGGAGATGCTCGCCGTGACCCCAACACGGTGACGGGTACGTTTCTATTAAACAATCATTATGCTTCCGTTTTATTCGATACTGGTGCTGATAGGAGCTTCGTGTCTACCGAATTTGGTCAATTACTTGAAATTACTCCTGTTGCCTTAGACACTAAGTTCACAGTAGAATTAGCAAACGGAGAATCAGTAGAAACTAGCATTATTTATCCAAATTGCTCGCTAGAACTCTCCGATCATCCCTCCAGCATTGATTTGATGCCTGTAGAACTAGGAAGTTTTGATGTTATCATTGGCATGGACTGGTTATCAAAGAACCGTGCAGAAATCGTGTGCCATGAGAAAATAGTTAGGATGCCACTCGAAGATGGCAACACTCTAAACGTACAAGGCGAGAAGAGTGGAACCCAACTAAACCTCATATCTAGTATGAAGGCAAGAAAGTTCCTTCGTAAAGGATGTCATGCCATTTTAGCACACGTAACTGAGAAGAAACCAAAGGAGAAGAACATAGGAGATGTTCCCGTTGTCCGCGAATACCCGGAAGTCTTTCCCGAAGACTTGCCAGGTTTACCGCCGACGTGACAAGTAGAGTTTCGCATCGACTTGGCACCAGGTGCCGCCCCCGTAGCCAGATCCCCGTACCGTCTGGCACCTTCTGAGATGCAGGAGTTATCTAGCCAATTGCAAGAATTGCTAGATAAAGGCTTCATCCGACCAAGCCACTCTCCGTGGGGAGCACCCGTGCTATTTGTCAAGAAGAAAGATGGAACTTTTCGGATGTGCATCGACTACCGGGAGCTGAACAAACTGACTGTGAAGAACCGTTACCCGCTTCCTAGGATCGACGACCTATTTGATCAACTTCAAGGATCGAGCTTCTACTCCAAGATCGATCTAAGATCAGGATACCATCAGCTCAGAGTTAGAGATGAAGATGTTTCAAAGACTGCGTTCAGAACACGCTATGGCCATTATGAGTTCCTCGTAATGCCATTTGGTTTGACAAACGCACCGGCTGTGTTCATGGATCTGATGAACCGCGTATGCAAACCCTACCTGGATAAGTTCGTTATCGTGTTCATTGACGACATCCTTATCTACTCCCGTAGTAAGGAAGAACACGAACAACATCTGAGACTTATTCTGGAGTTGTTGAAGAAGGAAGAACTCTACGCGAAATTTTCCAAATGCGACTTTTGGATTCGCGAAGTTCACTTCCTGGGCCATGTGATCAATGATCAAGGAATCCACGTGGATCCCACAAAAATTGAAGCAATCAAGGATTGGAGTACGCCAACAACTCCAACCGAGATTCGACAATTTTTAGGTCTTGCTGGCTATTACCGCCGATTTATCGAGAACTTCTCGAAGATAGCCCAGCCACTCACCGCCCTGACCCAGAAAGATAAGGAATTCATATGGGATGGCAAGACTGAAGCAGCATTTCAGTTACTGAAGCAGAAGCTTTGTGATGCCCCGATTCTGTCATTACCTGATGGAATCGAAGACTTCGTTGTTTACTGCGACGCCTCGCATCAAGGTTTAGGTTGCGTATTGATGAAACGAGAGAAAGTCATCGCATACGCATCACGGAAACTGAAAATTCACGAGAAGAATTATACCACTCATGACTTGGAACTCGGAGCCATTGTCTTTGCTCTCAAGATCTGGAGGCACTACCTGTATGGTACCCAATGTACCATATTCACCGATCATAAGAGCCTCCAACATATTTTCAATCAGAAGGAATTGAATATGAGGCAACGTCGATGGGTGGAACTGCTAAATGACTACGAATGCGAGATTCGTTATCATCCAGGCAAGGCTAACGTTGTAGCCGATGCCTTAAGCAGGAAAGAACATGCCAAACCTCGCCGCGTTCGAGCATTAGGCATGACCATCCACTCAAACCTTAATTCCCAAGTGCGCGACGCACAAATTGAAGCTCTCAAACCGGAAAACCTAACTGAAGAAGGTTTACGTGGGATGGAGAAGCAGCTGGAAGAGAAACCTGATGGAACCAAGGTCTTCATGGATAGGCTATGGGTACCTGTCTATGGAGGACTAAGACAATTGATTTTCGATGAAGCCCACAAATCGAGATATTCCATTCATCCCGGATCAGACAAGATGTACCACGGTCTGAAGAAACAGTTCTGGTGGCCTAACATGAAAGCCGAGATAGCCACCTATGTCGGCAAGTGCTTAACATGTTCAAAGGTCAAAGCCGAATACCAGAAGCCCTCTGGATTGTTGACTCAACCAGTAATGCCTGAATGGAAATGGGAAGAGATATCCATGGACTTTATCACAAAATTGCCTAAATCCAGATCTGGGTATGACGCTATCTGGGTGATAGTCGATCGATTGACGAAGTCAGCACACTTCTTACCGGTCAATGAGAAGGACAAGATGGATAAGCGAGCCAAGCTCTACATAAAGGAAATCGTCTCGCGCCACGGTGTGCCCAAATCCATCATATCCGACCGGGACAGTCGATTCACTGCACACTTTTGGAGATCTCTACAGAAAGCTTTGGGTACTCGACTCGATATGAGTACTGCCTACCATCCACAGACAGATGGCCAAAGTGAGAGAACAATCCAAACGCTTGAGGATATGCTGAGAGCATGTGTGATAGATTTCGGACCCAAGTGGGACGAGCACCTCCCTCTTGCCAAATTCTCGTATAACAACAGTTATCACACCAGCATCCAAGCCGCCCCTTTCGAAGCACTTTATGGGAGAAAGTGCAGATCTCCACTCTGCTGGAATGAGGTTGGCGACAGTCAGTTGACTGGACCCGAGCTAATCTTGAAACGACCGAATTGATCTTCCGGATCCGAGATCGTTTAAGAGCTGCCCGAGACAGGCAAAAGAGCTACGCCGACAACCGACGCAAACCCTTGTCCTTCAAAAAGGGTGAGCGCGTCATGCTAAAGGTGTCACCTTGGAAAGGTGTCATCCGGTTCGACAAACGAGGAAAGCTCAACCCTCGTTACATTGGTCCCTTTTAAATCACCAAAACCATCGTACCAGTAGCTTACCGTTTGAACCTGCCCGCCGAGCTAAGCAGCGTTCACAATGTCTTTCATGTCTGTAATCTTAAGAAATGCTTATCTGATGAAACACTCATCGTTCCTCTTGATGAGATTCAAGTGGACGAAACCCTACACTTCATTGAGGAACCCGTGGAGATACTTGACCGAGAAATCAAAAAGCTGAAGCATAGTCGCATTCCCATAGTCAAGGTACGATGGAACTCTAGGCGAGGACCAGAGTACACGTGGGAACGCGAGGATCAAATGCGCCGAAAGTATCCACGCCTGTTTGAGAACGTCGCATCCACCAGTAACCAAGACTGAATTTCGGGACGAAATTCTTCTAACTGGGGGAGAATGTGACAACCGGACCTAAAAACCAGGTCAACTCTCTCTCCGTTGACTTTTGTTGACTTTTCATTATGCGATAATTACGTGATTTATTGTTTTATGTTACATAATTAGCTGTGAATGAATAACCGATTAACCAATATGAAAATTCACGTTGAAAAACTGTGAATTATGAATATAACATATTATTATTAATGGAATTTTAATAATAAGAAAGTTAAATATAAAATTTGACATGTTATATTTTATCAAACCGTTATAAACTGATAAAACGTTTTACGAACTTAAAACAAGTGTTACGTTGTCAAGACTTAGCCAAGTTATCAAACGTTTAGCCTATTGGGCCCGGTAAGCCCATTAAGCCCAAACTAACCCCGATTGACCCAAAAATTTAACCGAAGGTTCGTGTCAACTTGGCGAGTAAAACCCCGAACTCGGAAACCCGACCCGCCGCCCGTATCGAATTGGGCCGAACCGGCCCAATCTCTCTCCTTTCTCCTTCGCGACCCACACCCACGAACCGGCCCACGACCGAGGACCGGCCCAACCCAAACCCGATTGGGCTTCGGCCCAATCCGCCTCACAACCCGATTGGGCTTCGGCCCAATCCGCCTCGCAAACACCAACTGGGCTTCGGCCCACTCTCCCACAAATAAAACAAATGGGCTTCGACCCATTCCTACAAACAAAAACCGATTGGGCTTGGGCCCAATCTCAAACAAGTTTAATTATTTGTTTTGAAGCCCACATGTTTACCAAATTTTATAAAACTTAATCTAAATCTTAAACCACTAATATTTTTAAAACTTGGACTTACAATGTTTATAAAAATAAAAATCACCATTCATTTGGATTAAATATACTTGGAGTATATTTTAAAAAGTTATTATTTTTATAAACTCTTAACCCATTTATATTTTATAAAAGCTTCAAACCTTTTATAAAACTTATAAAAAAATTATTAACCTACTCTTGATTAGTTAGGATTAATGTGGTGATGACAACACTAAATTACACAATGGGTATTAATCCCACTTTTTGGTATAAGTAGGAGACAAGTCCCCTACTTGTTTCCTTGTCCCATAACACACAAACACACTCACTCTCCCTCTCCCTCCCCTAGTTCGGCCGACCACCACCGCCAACCACCACACACCGCCGGCTGCCGCCGCCCCCTGCCACCGAGAACCGCCACAGCCGCCGCCCTCCGCCACCGTCGGACCACCACCAACCTTCTTCTTTTCTTGTGAGTTTTTCTAACTCACTCCTCCTTACATTTTTGCACCCAAAGAATACCTACAAGTCTTGACAACAAACCTATTAAAAACACTTACATTCTCATAATCATCTATGTCTATCTTCTTAATCCTCCTCTTCTTCTAAGATCATAATCATTATGTGGTGTTCTAGGAACTTAAAAGAGCCTCAAAATGAGGGTGAAACACTTGGAGAAATCCTTAGAAAGTATCCTTGTGCACCTTGATCTTCATACACTTTAATGCTTGAATGCTTGGTTTGCAAAAGATAACTAACTCAAACTCTCTTCTTAATCTCCATTTCTAATCAAGATCATTTGTGAAACACTTAGTGAACCCTTATGGATAGTAACTTAAGTGCACCATGATCTTAAGAAATCCAAGGATTTCTTAGTTAGTTATTTGCAAACCCAAGCCTCTTCATAAAAATAAATATGGAAATCAAAGACTAAATAATGTTACTTGTTATTATTTATTTTCTTTGGTCCTAACATATGAAAATATGTTAGTAGATTGTTATTTAAATTTCAAATGTCCTAACACAAATGTGTTAGTAGATTGCATTATATATTTACAAGTCCTAACACTAAATGTGTTAGTAGATTGTCTTGATTTAAATACTTGGTCCTAACACAAAGTGTTAGTAGATTTAAACTTATGTTTACATGATAATAAAGATGATGAACATGGTTAAATGGACATATTAAATCTAGATCTAATAGCCATAACAAAACCTTAAGCATGTTAAAAACAAAAATAATATATTTCTTAAAATAGTCATGTGACATATTTAATATGTTACAAATGATTAAATGATTGGACAAAAGGAATATATTAAATTCTTGATAGATTTAATGAGGATTATATTTATGTCAAATGATTAATTTGACATAAATACTTGGATTTATTACAAGTTTTAACCTTTCTTGAAACTTGCTAGAAATGGACATTTTTTTTATAAAAAGGTCACATTTGAAAATAAATATTTTTATAAAAGATTTTTATAAAAATAAACCAAGACAAATCGTTGGTTTAAAATATTTACAAGGACTTTTAATGCTACTTTGATGAACACAAAGTAACCAAAAAAGAATGAACCAACGGTCGTTGGAGATTTAAATAAAAGTCAAGTTTTTATAAAATAAACGTTATAAATCCAAGCGTCGCCATAGATATTCTTATCAACGTTTTCTATTTAGTACTTCATGAACTTGAAATATTAACTAACCTTTGGAAATGATTGAATGTTAAAAACTTTAAATGTTTTCCTTAAAGATCTATGTTTTATAAATAAAACAACGTTAATAATTATTTTTGACAAATAATTATTTGTAAGGAACTTAAACCTTGTTTTATTCACCAAATAATTGTTAATCGTAATTATTTAAAATAATTATAACTTGCAAGATTAACAAACCAAGTAAGTGAGTATTTGACTTAAAATAATTATTCGGACTTGAGAAGATAATAATAAACATTATTATTTCTTTCTTTTACTCGCTATTCAAGACTTGATTTAAATTATTGAAAATGATTATTTGTTTATATTTATTGGACATAAATATAAATAACCATAAACGTATTTAATTAAATACATACAAGTTAACGAGTTTTCAATAATACAAACGAACTTAAAACGTCAAGACTTGACCGGTATCACTTGGGTGACTTATGTTACTCAAATGATCATAGACCTTATGCATATGTTTATTAAATGATTTAGGACGTTACGAGCTACCGTCCTTCACTGCTTATTTACCGCTTACCTGCTGAATCAGTGAGTTTCATGGCCCCTTTTCCTTTTAACTGTTTTATACTTGGGGGAGAAATCATGAAAACTGATTAAATGCTTTTTACTTAATATTATGGTTTATTTGTTAGCCGTATGACTACTTGTTCTCTTACTGATTGCCCAACTTGGTACATTATCGTTATAAACGTTTGTACAACCGAAATCCCATCATTAATTGATTTCAATTAGTTCTGTACGAAACGATAGCTAGTGAATAGATCTATTTGGGTTGACAACCCTACCCTAACTGGTAGCTCCAGTTCTGACTCCGGATTGTCTGGGGGTACACGTCAGTTATTCTGCACTGTTTAACATCTCTGGGCAAGAGATGCTGGGTGGGTAAACCGTTAGTATTTGAAATCAAGGTTCAGGTGAGATCATACAACCACAACAATAAACCCTGATAATATTTAAGTATACCGAAACTGTTTTACAACTGTTTTACAACTGTTTTACAACTGTTTAACTATCGAGTCCTAAACCTGTGAATCTCACCAACTTTATGTTGACCCGTTTTATATTCATGATTTCTTAGGTAATTGACAAGACTTTCTGAAGACATGCAAATGGGGCTTACAAATGCTATCAGACCTGTCCTTGGAGTCATAGTCCCGACTATCCAACTTAACCGTTTTATGCTTTTAATAATCGTTTAAGACTCATGTTTTTAAATTGTAAGACATTAATGTTCCCACTATCTTTTCCGCTGCAATGAAACGAATTAATGTTTTAAGAAGTTTTTAAATTATTAGAAGTGTTCTATGTATCCTCGACTATGATTCCATTCTGGCTCACACCCAATTCCGTTGACCGGGGTGTGACAAGGTAGTTCCTCAGGGAAGACTTCTGGATAGTCTTTCACTACTGGTATATCTTCAATCCTTTGCTCCGCATCCTTTACGCCTATTGCCTTAATAAAAACGATGGATAACCTTCCTGCAAGTACTTTCTAGCCTTCACGACGCTAATAATCTTCAAAGCAGGATCTCGTTTTTCTCCCCGTATGGTTAATACTTCTTTATTGGCAATTGGTACGCGCACGGTCTTCTCAAAGCATACCACTTCAGCGTGATTTTTGGATAACCAATCCATTCCAATTACAATATTGAAGCTTCCAAGATCCACGTGTAAAATGTCAACACAAAAAGAGTGGTTCTCAATGTTTATAGTACATTCTTTAATTACAGTATCTGCCTCTATTTTCCTTCCATTGGCTATTTCTATGATGTACTTATTTCTTAACTTACTAGGTTTAATGCCAAGTAAGGGTTCAAATTCTTTAGAAACAAAGCTTAAATCAGCACCCGTATCGAACGTCCGTCCTCTCGCACCTTACTAGGTTTAATGTACCGGTAACAACAGATGGTTCTTCCTGAGCTTCTTTTGCGTTCATCTCAAACGTCCGTCCTCTCGCACCTTGGTTCTTCAGCTTGGGACATTCCCTCTTAAAGTGATCAGTAGCTCCACACTCGTAACATTTATGGCCAGAATTGGCACCTTTCTCTCCGGTCCGCGATCGGCAGTAAGGAGTGTCATGACCGTAACGACTGCACTTGGTACAGTATCGACATGCCCCTTTGTGATGATATCCACAAGTTCCGCAACGGGGGTACAAGTTAGACAGCTTCTTTTCTTCTGAGGAGTTTGCCGCAAATACCTTATGAGTCTTCGGATTCGACCTCCTTCGATCATCATTGCTTCCCGACCACTTTCTCTTAAAACCAGGCCTCTTACCATCATCAACATTCTTGGGAACAGACCCCATTGGTGACTTTCCTCCTAATAGACCTGCCCTCACAGCATCCTCCGTCAAAGAGTGTGCTAGAGTGATGGCACTGCCAATGGTCGTCGGGTTAGCGGAGGTAACCATTCCCCTAATTTGAGGTGCTAGACCCCAAATATATCTCTCAATAAGTACATAGTCCAGGGTTACAAGCCGCGGTACCAGCTTTGCTAAATCATTGAAGCGAGTCGTGTACGCCTTAACGTTCGCTCCAACCATTGACAGATTCCAAAACTCGGTTTCTAATTCCATATGTTGCAGCTTCACCAAGAATCTGACGTTGAGAGTTCCACCATGACAAGGCGTTATCGAGAAAAGAACAAGTGGCATATTTTACAATCTGATTTTCCGCACAGTTGCTAATAGCAATGACGGACTCCATCTTTTCAATCCACCTTATTATCTCTAACGGACCTTCATTTCCAGTGAAAGCTTTTGGCTGGCAACCCTGAAAAGTCTTATACGTGCATCCTTGATTTCCTTCCGGTTGACCATTAGGCCCTGCTCCTCTTAAACCTCTGCCACGTCCTTGATTGATATTTTGATCGTTGAATTGGCCTATTGCGGCTTGCACATGTTCGGCTATCATGTCGGCCAACTCAGCCGCTGTGGTGGGAAGGGCAACACCACGTCCCTGGCCGCGTCCTGCCATTTTCGTAGATAACTTCTATATACCACATCAATAACAAATCAACAATAGGAAGATAAATATCAATCATAAAACAATATGCACCATAACAATGACAATAGGAAGACAAACATCAATCACAATGCAATTGCATAAGCCATAGTCAAACATTCCACTAATCATAATCATAATATCATCCATAGTTAATAAGTTCCAAGGAAATTACACTGAATTACGAACAAAACCAAAATTTGTCAATCTATGACTAACTATCAGTGCTAATTCCTTCAAAAATATTGGTGCATCTAACAAGTGATCTAGTGATGAGGTCCACCACTACCGCCTCCACCAGGCATCAAAATCTGTGACAACATGGTCAGACAAGCAGCTACCAGTGCCATGGCAGTGTCTGCCTGTCCCTGAGCAATGGCTGCAGTCTGGTAGGCCGCTGCCACACTCGCCTCAACGTCACTAGTCCGATGGCGCAGCGTATCCAGATCATGCTGCTGCTCCATCGACCAAAGCTCCTGACCTAGAACCCTGTCGATCAACCCCTGGTTGATCAAATACTGAATATCAAACAAACCAGATAGATGCTTGGTGTCTGCCACCAACTCATCAATAACCAGGATGTTCTCCTCCAAAGTGGAGGTACGATCCTGTAGCTCAGCATAACGGGTCATCAGCAGCCCCAACCTAAAATCAGGAGTCTTAGAGGCTGGTCCTCGGGAGGACTCACCTTGCTCAAATGTGGATACCACCGCATCCACAACTACTGGAACAGTAGGACAGGTCACCCCATCTGCCTGCTCCTCACCTAAACCTGCTACAACGCCAGCACCAACAGCAGTACCAGCTGGAGTCCCCCGATGTCGTCTCCGTGAGTAGACCAGACCGTATCGGCGTGGCCTCTCAACAATAGGAGCACCTGGTATAATGACTCCAGGCGGCGCATTAATCATCTCCTCATCACTATCATCAAATATCCAACCGTTGTGCTGGTTGTTCTGACAATCACAACCCGCACCTAATCCCAACATATCGAAACCTGACATCTGTAACATACGAATATCCGTACAAGCCTGCTTAGTCATAATTAAATAAAGATTCAAATAATTAAACAAATTTGTACCTCATGGATGGCAAGTGTTGGCGTACTTTTTCCATTGTAGACTAGTATTACTAGTTCACTACAACCGTTGGCTCTGATACCAACTTCTGTAACACCACAAAAACCGCAGCGGAAGACTTAATGCGGGTCGTGGTAACGGAAGTTGGTACCCATATTAATTAATTGGCGACACGTTTAAATAATCATATTTTAGAAAAATATAACTTGAGGAAAAACATGGCATCATAATTATTAAGTTAAAACATCATTCGATTACAAACCGGGGGTTACGAAAAAATTCACAAATTTATTTAATTACACATGATACCAGGCCTCAAGCGGTCCCAATCAAAACATATTTTTATTAGCCAACGTTCGCCAACTCCAACACGAGCCTCCAACCATGCCATGATTACAACCCTGAAAATATGCCCAAAATAAACAGTCAGCATAAAGCTGGTGAGTTCCATAGAGTTTTTATATGAAAACACTCGGCGAGCCATGCTCCCGGAATAAATAATCCAACACCTCATTCGGTGTTAATAAATACCATTGACATAATTATCATGCAATACCCCTTATAATGACTTAACGTAAATTAGCTAGATTTACGATAGTGATCTAACCATTGAGCCCATAATCAAACCAAAACATCCACACGCCCCTTTCTATTTATATCAATATAAAACAGCGGCCCCATTACCGGAGCTAATGATTATGGCATAATAAATAAACAGCGAGGGATAAAATTTAAACCAAACTCAAGGTCATCACATGTCAATTATAAGATTCATGCCATCTCTAATTATATCAATAAAATAAACCAGACATATTTTCCCCCAAAACATTAAAATAGTAAAAGTGGGGCTATGGAAACTCACTGTGATATCTTGTAGATTGAACTTTAACCGTCAATATAAAACCCTAAATAATTCATAAGGGATATGTAAGAATTTCCAAGTCGTTTTAACTGGTAAGTTGATCCTCCAACTTACTTGACTTGATAATGATTCCAATTATCATTTTTATAATTTTTTAACGATCCGTTGGTGACTTAACGAAAATCCGATCAACCGTTTCCACCAAATATACATCTTAACATGTTTGTAAATCATATATATATATTTTTTTGAAATTTTACAAAAATAGTTTGCAATTCTTAAGTCAAATGTGACATTTTTCGACTTTTTACAACATAGATCAACCCGACGCATTTACATATTATTTGATGTATATTTATATAACTTCTAAAAATAATTTTTCTCATAAAAATATATTTTATTGCTGTTAATAATTTATAAGTGCTCGAAATCACGTTTTTAAGCTAATTTTTAACGTTTTTATGACTAGTTTCGTGATATAAGTTATTTTTACTTATTTTCATCAATTCTTTTTATTTTTCTAAACCATATATATAAATATAATTATTATTTCAAAAAACTAAATGTTTTATTTTTAAAATATTTGATTTGTAGGACAAATTATTACTTTTTGGTAAAGAAAGGTTGTCTTTTCCCAAGTTTTCTAGACCCATACCAATCTCATACATATACATGCATTCGACATACATGCATATATATGTACATATGTATTATTTTGACACATGCATGCATATATATATATATATATATACATTCACGATATACACACATATGCATATCCTTTTCATCTTTTTACTTAAATCTTTCAAACTAGAACAAGATTTAACCTCCAAAACATAGAATTTCAAGTGGGTTTATGAGAATAACGTTTTGGGTTCATCAAATCACCATTTTTCATGGATATAAATCCATGCGTGTCATTTGATCTATTTGTTTTTTTAAAGATTCAAGCTTTATAACTAGTAGGAATCATCATCTTTTAGGTTTGGAGGATCAAACTCAAGTAAATCTAAAGAATTCTAGAGAGAGAGTAGAGAGAGAAAGCTTCATTACTTAGGTTTTTGAAGATAAATGGATGAAATGCAAGCCCTTCTTTGATTTCTTGAGTCTTGATCAACAAAGATTGGAATTCTCTTAAGTTTGTTTGAAGGTTTGAAGATGATGATGATGGTTTTCGATGAAGAGAGAAGGGGGGGGGGGGGTTTCACGGCTGAAGAGAGAGAGAGAGGGATGTGAGAAAGTGAGTTGGTGTGTGTGTCTAATTGTGAAAGCCCTTTTATGTCATAATTTGTAATCATGGCCTACTATGTAGCCATGATTACTTGGAAAGTTCTCAAGTAAAGGTGGCTTCAAGAGTACAAAATCGAGACAAGTGTAAGGCCATGTGAAAATATATAGTGGTATTGGGTGATTAACTGGTATAATACTGGTATATCAGGGTATAACTGGTAAATTTTTCGACCCGAAACGTAGAAGTAATTATATGAAAATTAATGGAATTAAATTACACTCACAATGGTATAATCCAAAATAATTTTCGTCATACTTGATTTACCAGTTATTTTTATAGATATTCTTTTTCTTTTTGGTGGATACCGGGTTGATCATAACTTGCGTTGTCACTAACGTTTGTTAACGAAATATTTTTCACATGACGGCATTAAACACTTATAAAATAATATTTATTTTTATTAAATTATGACTTGCAGTACGGTTATTCTAACCTGAAAACGTCAGGTGTCACAACACCCATTTCATGATTCATAATCATCCTCATCTTCTAACAATTATCATCACAGAATTGTATTCAGTCGAAGAATGGGGTTTAATCGAGTATTTAACTGGGTTTAAACACCCAAGATCACACTAAAACCGAGCCCCAATCTATAAAGCTTACCGTAGGGTCGATGTCGGAGTAGAGAGGTTGCAAGGGGTCACCGATTCTGGAACCAGAATCACAGCCGAACGTCGCCGGAACTGCAACAGGTACCACCGAGACGGTGGGTTTGATTTGGCCGGAATTTGCGACCTCGAGCCGCTGATGCTGCTGGGTTCATCAGATCCTGCTACTGTTCGGCTTGGTTCTCGCCAGTGGAAACGTCGGAGAACTGAGGAGGGAGGAGGGTGGCGGGGATCACCGACGGTGGATAGAGTGGAGACGGGGAGGCCCTGTGCGTTCTCTCTTCTTCTTTCCTTCCTTGAAAAATAAAATTGTCGTTTGCTGCAGGTTTCTCAAATACATTTAGGGTAGGGGAAAATAATATAAAAAAAATCAATACAAAAAAATATAAAGAAAATCGTGGCTGATCCCTGGTTTCGAACTCTCAAAGAATGAAACAAAACATTCAGCCCGACCAACTGAGGTAGGTACACTTTTGTGAAACATTATGGGCAAATATATATATATATATAGAAAGGTTTTTTTTTGGCACGGAATCATATGTTCATTTGTCTATTGTATATATATATACAATTGGTTATAAGCCAATTTTGAGAAGTAATATAAGAGAAATTTTCTGGCCCACATTTTTAAATTACTAAATTAGAGTCAATAGCAGGAATGGTGCTACAGGTTCCTCTCAGGAATCTTAGCGCTGGAACGACGTTCAGTCCCTTGCAAGAACCTCAAGGTCATCATGTTCAATTCTTCGCAAGGAACCTCATGTTTGATGCTCCGGAGCCTTAGCATAAAGTTTGGGTAGGATTGTAATGAATGACGCGTTTGGGTAGGGTTGAAACGAATGACTCGTTTGGGTAGGATTGTAATGAATGACCTATTTGGGTAGGATTGTCACGAGTGACCTGTAACATCCCGATTTTATCTTAATCTATTACTATATATAATACATATTGGTCTCGGGGTTATTTACGTCATAAAAAATGCTTAATTTTAAGACGCGTATAAAAGCTTATGCAGTGTGTACAAGTATTTGAAGCATTGCTTTGAACCCACCTCAAACATTCATAAGGAAGTTAGATCAGGGTATTTTGGTCAGAGCATCTCTTTCTCGATATCCTCTTCAGCCGTGTAGAACCTTGCCACCCATCTCCTTCTCGATATCCTCTTCAGCCGCCCATCTCCTCTCGATTACCACGCAATCTCTAGCCGTCTCTCCCCCTTGATTGGGTACCTCCATCTTCAGCCGCACATCTCCTCTCGATTACCACATCTGAGAAACGTATCACGCAATGTCCCTCTTGATTACCATATTTTGCAGATGGCATCGCTCCCATCGTCCTCTCTCTCTTCAGTTGATTTGTTTCTTTCAGATCGACTCCATATCTGAAAGCGATTCGAGAGGTAATTCATCAGGTTTGAATGTGTATTGGGTCAAAGTTATGCTCCAGTTTTGACTATTGTCTCAGTGATGATGAAATGAACCTCAAAAACATAGAGATCTGCTCTTCTGTGTATGTTTTCAGGATTAGGTATTTGTTTAATTGTAATGTGGCAGTTTAGTGAAGGCCATGAGTTGAATTTGATTGATTTTTGAAAGAGGATGCTTGGGCTTATGGTAAATGTGTTTATGTATAATGTTTGATGAGGATTGATTTTTGAAAGAGGATGCACATGTTTTTTGTGCATTTTGTTAGTTTATAACCTTCCTCTGGTACTGTCAACGACCTTACATATGCATTTGTATAATTCTGATTTTATTTTTGATATCAATGCAATTTTATGTTTATATTTTTATTGCAGCACCTTATTTTAATAGCAAGTGTACATTTATGTCATTGCGAAGAATTATGTCTTTACTTTGTCATAGCATAATGTCACCTTTATGTATAAGGAATTGTAACATGTTGCATAAGACTCTAAGTAGAGATGATCACTTTTACTTATTTACTTATTAATGGATCGATTTTGGTTATGTTGTATCTTTTAATCTTTCAAATGCCTAACATATATAAGTTAGTCGCTCAAGTTATAATTTTTAACTCGCGAACAAAAGACGAATAACACGCGATAAACCGTCGCCCGCCGCAACGCGCGGGTACCCCACTAGTTATTATAAAATCCGGATTAGTTAGTAATAATGCTAAGCTCGTATTTTACACTACGTCAAAATGTGGCTTTGGCCACGGTTTTTTTCTAACGCATAGCCACTGTTTTGAAGAAAATGTGGCCAAAGGTAAGGAACACTAGTTTTAGCCACACATATTTTGTACCCGTGGCAAAATATATAGCCTTTGGACCCTTTTAGCCACGTATTTTTTTGTTTATGTGACAACAACAATCAGGTGCAGTGGCTTTAGCCATTGCTTTACAAAAACATGTGGCACCTATTTGTCACGCTTAAAAAAGAGTGGCGAAATGCACCCAACGACCACATAATTTTTATGATTTTTTTATTCATGTGACCTAAAAGGAATGTATGGTCACGCTTAAATAATTTTGTGTGACGGAAGAGTAGATTTTATTACTTAGTAAATTAAAAAAACAAAACTATTAAGTATATATTATGCGTTGCTAAATGTGAGCAACGGCCATTGTTTTTACTTAGTTATGTGGCTAAAAGCTAGTACATATGGCCACTGTTACTAGGTTGTGTGACTAAATAGTAGATGACTAATGGTCACGGTATGATATTATATGCGTGGCGAAAGGTAATGTTTCGGAAGGTTATAAACATTCATCCGGAATGAATGTTCTTTCGGAAAAATACATGAATCTTAATTTTTCCGTTGCAAATAGATATTTTTTAATTATGAATCATCCTGAAGAACTCTAGTTCATCCGGTTCTATTCTTCTTCTTCTCTAATGAATAACTAAAATTGATCCTGTTTAATTAAAATCATCTCACTCCGCCAAGACAGTCAAACAGAGTTGTCTAAAAATGTCATCCGGTTTAGTTCATTTACTCTCAATCCAGATGAACTCTTCTTCCTGAGGAATTCTAGTTCATCCGGTTTTGTTCTTCTTCCAATTTACTGAAGAAGTAAAATCTATCTAGTTTATAAATCATGTCATCCCACTATTAAACAATCAAAAACTTATAAAATGTAGCAAACAAGGCTTGTATCTGGGTTAGTCAAAAAACAAGGATTGAACCTGGGTCAGTCAAAAGAAAGAAACACACTACAAGATTAAGAAGAACCATTGAGATAGAAGTGTTAATTAATTGGTTATATTTTAACCAGAAATTATTTAATTACTCCCATCACATAAAAAAATAATTGATCAATAAAATTTGCGTTGCTAAAGGTAATAAATAGACACCGTAAAAACAGGATTTAGGTGGCTAAAGGTAAAGAATATACACGATTATCGTCGCCCGACCTTTCCACTTCTTGTCACCATAGCTGGTAGCGTGGCCTGACCGCCTTTAAATTTCCACTTTCTTGCCACTATAATCTTCTGTACGAACGTATTTCCTGATCATTAAGAAAAAACTTCGATCGATCAATGGCTGCCTTTGGTAAACAATTGAGGATTAGGGGTGTTAATGAACCAGTACCCTACTACGGAAAGACTCCCCCGTAAGTGTATTTTTACTCAACAATGGCTGCAGGTTTTTATTTTTAGGGTTTTATGATTTTT
The DNA here is from genome assembly GCA_039602395.1 of Deinandra increscens subsp. villosa. NCBI lineage: Eukaryota > Viridiplantae > Streptophyta > Magnoliopsida > Asterales > Asteraceae > Deinandra > Deinandra increscens. The sequence goes on from JBCNJP010000027.1 coordinate 111,437,398, forward strand.
AATTACTTACTCTCTACTCTGCATTTGGGTTTTTTATAGGTGGTCGGAGGTTCACCCTCAAGATCCATCACTGCAGCGATTTCCACCAGAATGTCGCCGGCAGGATGTGTAGAATGGAAAGGTGGATTATGTTGACTATGTCGACATTCGCACATTTGATTGTCATGATCTGAATCAAATGGTACAATACCTGAACCACACATCGACTGGCTATTTCCTCAATGACTAGAGGATCCCACCTATGTCCATCACAAATGGGCTTGAGTATGCTGATTTCTTCACTGTCGAAGTTGTAGCGGATTTAAAACTTCATCTCCAGGGACCAGAGGGGGAGAGAAAGCTGGATGTATAATTAATCCAAAATAGGGATTCCACCTACACCTCCGAGTTGGGACTGAGATTGCCGCCTGGTCAAAAGCTGTTTCCTGATGACAGCAGCAACAGTAGCTTCTTTGATGATGAAGACTATATGTTCGATGCCAGGTCCTAGCAAGTTAGATAGATCTTGGTATAGGATCCTGATGAAAATCTTTGTATATAGATCAATATATATATATATATATATATATATATATATATATATATATATATATATATATATTAAAGTTTTTGTTAACTCTTCCTCCTGTTTTGTTTTGGTTAACCCCATTAATATATATAGATTTTATCTCAATCATTAAAGTTGATTTTATTCTAAATTCGATTGTTGCAAATAGATTTTATTGTGAATTGATGTGATTTTTATTTTATTGTGAACTGGTTAACCTTCCTAAAGAACTTTAGAACTCTAGTTTACCCGGTTCATCTTGAAGAACTCTAATTCATCTTCTCTCAATCCTCATGAACTCTTCTTCCTAAGGAATTGTAGTTCATCCGGTTTGGTTCTTTTTCCAATTTACTGAAGAAGTAAAATTTATCCTGTTTATAAATCATCTCATCCCACCATATCAAAATGCCAACATATACTAACATAACATATGAATATATATTGATCATGTAAAATCACAGTTATGAGTAAAATGTAGGTTTGATTCATTGAAAATGTGTATGTTATTATAGATGAAAATTGTATGAATAAAACTGTAACAACTTATGTTAACATACAAATTAAAACAACTTATGCAATTGCACACAAATACAGGGATCAACTCTTCTCCCAGCCAATTTCATCCGGTTCCCATCTTGTTCTCCTCTTCAATATCTTGTAACCGAAATTTGGCCTTGTGACATAGGAGACTTCATGATAGGTCTGTGTCACTATTTTGCTCTCACTATCACCAATCCCGACAAAATCTCGTATCTCATCTTCAGAAAGCCCATTTAGAGCATGTTCTAAGCTTCTAATTGTCTCGCCATGTTCACTGGTGAAAATGTGATACATGTCTGTTTCTTTCTTATATTCCTAGTTGGTCACCCGTTTTCTCTTAACCACATGAAGCCTGTTAGTTGTTATTATTAAATGGATTCAGTCTTTGTCAGCCTGGCTCCATTCTAGATATGGAACTGTACTATGCCTTATGAATGACCCATCAGCTCTATAGATTACCAACTTTCCATCCTTATCAACTTCAAGCGTCGAAACATGATTGTCAATGCTACATTGTGTGGCTTTATCTACTTCCCCGTATAATTCATTCAAATACATCTTTATCCTTAGCATGAAGGAGTCCTCTTGTGAACACGTACCCTTCATATCACCACGTAACTGTCTAACATCACCCAACTCATGGTCAGTGAGGTTGTACATAGCTTCTTCAGCTGTAAACTTTAGTACCTCATCTGAACTGGTTGTGAACAGGTATAGTTTCGCTTGATCATCATACCTCAAGGAGATGATTCTTCTCCTTTCAGCATGGACATCTCTGTATTCATCCTCCTTATTGATCACTTTTCCTTTTCCCTTCTTATCCACTGAATTCATTCTCTTGGTGGATGGTTTTTCTTATGATTTGGGTGGAGATGAGGGATTTCGTGGTTTGTTTAGGTGAGGATATGGAGATGGAATGGTATGATCAATTATAGGTTCAGGTACAAAGGGTGTGAAGTTGTCTGTTCTAAACTTTGGTGGAAGAGGTTTTAATTTTACAGGTTTAGGAGGCTTTACATGTTTAGGCTTTTCTGCTGGTCTTCTAGTTCTAGGAGGGTTTCTTTTGGGTTGCTGTGAGGCTAGAATTCTGTTCAGATCAAAAATGCACATGGTGGTTTTGGTTCACCTGTTTCCTTTGATATTGTATTCTGTTCATGTATGGTATTTAAATATTTGATTCTCAAGATATTAATACCAGAAGGATTGATCTGTTTTGGGTCCTCCCCCCTCGTCTTAATGAAATAGCATTTAAGAAGCTTGAGTTCTTCTTCCCTTTTTTATCTTCTATTGCCTTTCATCAGCATCTATCTTTTCCTTCAGTTTTAATTCATCATCATCTTGAACAACCCTGGAAATCATATCGCATAACTCATTAGCAGTTTTTAACTTTGCTTGTTCAGGAGTTGCCCATCCCCAGGCTATGATCATATTTGTGAACTTCATAAGGAGTTTGGCATTGTGAAGGTTATCTAATAGTCTGATCTTTTCTTGTTCAGCTTTGATCTCCTTGTCAGATTCTGTGGCCATTCTTCTTTTTCTTGCCTTTTACTCAGAGTCCATCGTTGTCATTTTCTCCTCAATAGACCCTTCTCTTTACTTCATTTATCAGACCCATTATTACTTCATCATTTGAATAACGCGACATGTCTCCTTCTAATTTGAATGCCAAGGCCATGTCTCCATCCCTTTTTATTTGTTCAGCTTTCTCAGCATCTGCAAGTGCATGTTTTATCATGTTTACCTCATCTTCAAGGAGATATGCATGTTGATCATCAATGGATGTGGAGGCTTTGTCTTCTTAACAGCTGCAAACACCTTGTTAGAATCTGATTGGTACTGGGGCATCACCAATTTTCCTTTCCTGAATCTGATTGCTTCAGCAGAAAAATCATTCTCATCAGGAGGTTCAGTCTTTGGCTCTATAAGCTTTATCTCTTTAATAGCTGCAAACACCTTGTCTTTGACTCCATCTTCTTCAACATCAGCTTCAACAACCTTTTCTGTTTCAGGAATGATGGGCAGAGATGGAGCACTCCTTAACCAGGTGCAGTTAAGAGTATTCCTAATCCTCATTTTTCTCATGAAAGATAGAGCTTCAGGAGCTATCTCCACATTTGTGGTTTGTTGGTAATTCATCACACTTATGATCTGATTATCAACAGTCACTTGGACCAGATGAAGTTGTTCAACCAGATTAACATGGCGTTCTTCCTCCGGATCAACTTGTTCAGCCGGGTCAACTTGTTCAACCGGATCAATATGGCCTTCTTCCCTCGGATGAACTTGTTTAACTGGATCAACTTGTTCAACTTCATTAACATCTGATGAAGACACCCTGTGCATTTTGAATTAAATTTACTTTGACATATGAATTTCATTTCAACGTATGGTTGACAACCTTACCTATCAATGTCTTCAACAGATTTTCCTGCCTTTAACCATTCAGTTTCTTCTCCTTGAGCTCTCACAATGGCACGGAGAGCTGCCAATTCATTTTCAAGTTTTGTATATCGAACCGTCAATTCAGTAAGTGTATTGTTGCTCTCAACTGGTGTGTTGTCAATATCTTTAAGCAAAGAAGAGCAAACAAGCCGACCTTGTTCATGCTCAGCACCCATGGTTTCTTGGCACCCGGGATTCCTGTTGTCAATCAAAGGTTCCTGAATAGGTTCCCTGACTGATACAGTTTCCGTGGCTTGGGTCTTAAGGATGTTGGAACTGTCCTCAGGGTCCACTGGGACATCATGAGTAGTGTTAGCCCTTTCCACCTGACTTGCTTCATCACTACTGCAAGTCACCTTATCAGCAGAATGTGGGTTCGGTGATTGAACCAAGTCCAGCAGTATATTTCCTACAATAAGGGTACTTTGGAATCTACTTCATATGGCCTAGGTGATATATCTTCCTCATTCTGAGGTAGTCCTGTGGAGGGTCTAGGTGAAGGAGACCTAGTCCTCTTCCTTTGGGTGATTATGGAGTGGGTGTGGTATTTTTGGGTGTGGTTTTTGATGTGGACATCCTCTTTCTGTTGCTGGGAATTGTATATCAGTGGAAGAGGATGGTCGGTCTGGTGTGGGCTCAACACTTGTTGGTGTGACAATGTTGTCACCAGGAGCAGTTTGCTCAGGAGCAGTCATGGCCTTAGGCATAGGGTGTGATGTGTCTTTACCAAGAAAAACAATTTTGTTCACTTGCATGTTAGAAAATGTTTTACTTGTATAAGATTTAAGTTTAAAATGTTTATCAGAGATTTGCAGATTTGGAAATTCACAATTGAGAATGTGTTGGATGAATCTGGGGTACATGTAAAAGATCCTTTTAGGTTTTAGATTTTTTAGCATTCCATCAAATATCATTTTTTAAAAGTTAAAGTTGAGCTCATTTACCAATCCATGAAAAGTGGATGATTGAGGTGCAGCAAGTTCATCCCATGCAGTTTTCTTGTGAGATAGGCAGTGGAGAATGGTATGAGCAAGATATCGCCAAACATAGGGTTGTTGTCCCTTTTTGATGGTCCCACAAGTTAAATCACCCCCATAACTAATTACTTCATACGTCTTCAAGTACAATTCTGACTTGTAATCAGGATCATCTCCTGCATCATTGAATTTCAGATGCTTCCGGATCATTTGTTCAATCACTCTAATCTCATTCCCATTGACTCTAGAGTGAATTTTACCAACCCCGTTGCTATCAACAGATTTTTTGGCTGAGTCCCAAAACTCAGCAATTCTCTGCTTGCATATTACAATATTCACAGTTAAAGCAAATTGAGTGTTGGATTTCTCAAGAAAATCTTTCATTTCATCAAAAAGATTTGGCTAATCAAACTTCTCGAAGTACGCTACAACATAGTGTTCGGTGAAGAACAGTTGAGTAGGCTTTGATGTAGCCTTTCGATTTAATTTGGGTGCCATTTGTGAGAAATTAGAGAGTAAGGTTTAGGTTTAAATCGCCAATTAGAAACCTGGAGAAAAATAAAGGGTAATTGTTCTTCGAAAATGCAGTTTTATACTAACGACAGTTCATTGATCCTCATTAGGCTTGTTCCTTCATGTTCCGTCCTTATCGGTCCCATGATCATAATCGGCCTTCTCATTGAATTGGTCCTAATTATTCGTATTCATTGACCATAACCGGTCTTCACTAATGTATCCTAAATGACGCTAATTGTCAGTATTTAGTCCTCATTGAGTCTAGTTGGTCCTAATTGCTCCTCACCATCCTAATTGGCCGTCGTTTAATATTTTTGGAAACAAAATTATTATACATGAGAAATTCACAACATGGTGGTCTTTTCGTATTTTTGTTCTGAATTGCATAGTAATTTATCATTTTCATTTTTGAGTTGTGTTTTAGTAATGCCACCGTTTTTTGTAGTTGCGTTATCCCGGCCACAAAGCACGTGTTAGTAAAATCTTGTTTATTATATCTAAAAGAAAATAATAAAATTATTATTAAAACATAATTTTTGTCAGGGCTTTTAACTCTGATCGTCGTCCAGATCTACTTAAAGGATCAAAGTTATGTCAACCATAATTGATGTACTCGTACAATTTGACAATCTCATTATTTTAACACCTCAAGAGGATGAAGCTCAGGGAGGAGAAAGCCTACTGGAATTGGGCATGAGAAGAGGCACTTGAAGATTTTTACCAACTGGATGATGAAGTTCATCTTGAAGAAGAACCCACTGGAAGAGCCACGTGGAGACATTTAATTAATTAATTAATTAATTATATTTATGTATACTTTTAGGTTTAATTATGTTTAATATTCATATTGTTTAAATTAATTTTAGGTTTTATTATCAGTTTGAACAATCCCCCCCCCCCCCTTCTGATTAAAATATTTCACCAAAAAATTTGAATTTCCCACCATTAGTTACATTTCACCCAAAATTTCGAACTAATTTACTTATTATCGACTCATCAGATACTTTTCCCTCTCACTTTATCAGAAAATTTCTAGTTAAACGCCTCCAGCGAATAACTAGGTCTTCTTTCTCATCCATATCATTCATCATCTTCTAATAAAGCTTCAACAACGAATAACTTCAATAGACAGCGCTAGCGATTCTTCAGAAGTTCCATGTGATTTGGGAGACCAATCAGTCTAGAAAACGGTAATTGTCAAGTTTTTCCGTTTCATTAAATACAATTTGTTCTCATAAAATTGTTTGTTTTGTATATTATTGATATACGTTTAACTTGGGATCCCTGTATTTGTGTACAGTTACAATTACAGATCGATAAAATTTTGTTTCATACAGAATTATTTTGGAAGGGGTATTAATTGCAGAAATCCCCTCCATTCATTTTATGCTAAATGACTGTGGGAGCATGCTAAATTAGTTATTTTTATGCTAGGAATGTTGAGGTCAAGCATCTGCACATGTCTGTAGATTCATGTTACTGGTGAACCTCCTTTTTCTTTATGTACACTGCTAGAAATGGTCAACTGTTTGTTTATATCTAATGAAGACATGATGTGTTCCACTCTTCCCTTTAGATATCTTTAGTTTGTGTATAACATATCAAATAATTAATCAATAGGGTCTTTATGTGATATATTAATAATTAAGAACTAGTTTATGTTACTCTGGTCATTACTAGGAAATAATCCTAGAGGACATATATAGGAATGTTTCCAACATGTTTTGTAGGTTCATGTTAGAGGGGTACAAAATAAATAAATTGTAGTTTAAATCCCCTCTAGAAGAATAGAAGAATGTTGATGTCATGCATCTGCTATTTTGATAGAAATGGTCAACTGTTTGTTTATATCCACTGAATACTTGATGTGTTCCACTCTTCCCTTTAGATGTCTTTAATTTGTGTATAACATATAAAATAATTAATTAATAGGGTCTTTATATGATATATTAATAATTAAGAACTAATTAAGAAATAATGAATCAATAGGGTCTGCATGCTTTACTATTTATGTACTTTGTTAAAAAGCATCTAACTACATTCTGTTAATTGTACAAAATTCAAGGATCGATCCAACAACACTGATGGTCAATTGGAAAAACTTGAGTTCGAACTTAAAGAGGAGAGACTTCTTTGAGATGAAAAAAATGAACAAGTTAAGGCCCTCTTCCTGAAGATTGAAGAATCGAAGAAAAAACTTTATCTACTTATAGCTCATCTATTTGCACTTGGAACACCGTTACCACAACAACTTAATGCTCCAGCATCTACAGAGGTAAATTCTTTACATCACAACTTAATCATACTATTCTCAAGTACCTTATAATAACATATACTCTTGTTACTGAAGAACACAATCCGGATGAACTCTTGTTCCTGAAGAACACAAATAGATGCAAGTTCCTGGTACATAAGAATATATACTTCATGTAAGAACACAGTTATGAGTAAAATGGAGCTCTGCTATGATTAATTGAAAATGTATGTTAATATGAAAAAAATAGAGTATACACATAATCTGTATGTATAAAACTGGGACAACTTATGTTAGATTAAAAAAAACAGAATAGATACTATCGTATCGGGATCAACTCTTCTTTTATCCAAGTTCATCCGGTTCCCATCTATTTCTCCTCTGCAATATCTTACACCCGAAATTTGGCATTGTTACATAGGACACTTTCATGATAGGCCCGCGTCATTATTCTGCTCTCACTTTTTGCCAATTCAAAAACATTGTTCAAGGTAAATTCTAAGGAGATTTGTGTTGGATCTAGCCACAGCACTAATCACGCTGACATACACACAACGGTTAGTATTTGTCAAACTCATTATCGGTTTGATTGCTCATTTAAATAAAGTAATTAATTGAACTGTAGGGCGTGAAATCGGTGGTCGATCAACCTCGTCTGAAGTGGTTGAAAAGAAAAAGGTGAATATTTGCCCGTAAAGGTTTCATTCCGTTCTATAGTTTCACTGTTTTCTGTTTGGTAATGTCATGTAGTCCCATTTTAAATGTTATTTGGTACCTCAAACACTTGGGCTAGCTAGGGATTGTTGGAAAAAATGGTGAGATGTGTACCAAATAAAGTTCAAATGACTTTGAAGTTGATCCGGAACTTAATGTGATGTTTATCCGGATGTTTTAAGTTCATCTGGATATCTAATGTTCATCTGGAAATCAATTGAATTGTAGTACCTGATGACACATACTACTTGCAATAAAATGGCACTCCTCGGTCCATATCTATCATGGTGGTAAGTATTTCAAAATTGCTATATATATTATGATCAATTTCCATTACCTATTTATCAATTATTTTATTGGTATAGGAAGGAATACAAGAAAAATGGTCATAATTAAGCTTAAATCTGAACAGTTGAAGATGAAGATCACGTGGTAGTGTTGTTAGCTCCCGAATTGAAAATTAAATTGACAATAATGCTTGTATGCAGTGTATTTTTTTTAAAATTTTTTTATTTGTATTTCATTTTTATATTCGACTTGTAATTGAATTTTATTTGTTTTATAATTAATAATTTGTAATAGATTTTAAATTGACCACGCGTATAGGAATGACGCATCTGATTTCAACAACCTTTTGGTCACTTTTTTCCCTCCCAAATATATGTTATTAAAACACAAATATATGTGACCATATATATAATACCAAAGGCCACATTTTTTATATTTTAACGTGGCCGTTGCCACCCATTAGCCACGCGTATTGGGAAAAAATATCCGATTTCAACTACCCTTTGGCCACTTTTTTTCCAAATATATGTAGCTAAAACACAAATATACGTGACCATACAAAAGACCATACTTTTATATTTTAACGTGGCCATTGCCATCCTTTGGCCATGCATGTTGGGACCAAATATCTGATTTCAACTACCCTTTGGCCACTTTTTTTTTTCCAAATATATGTGGCTAAAACACAAATATACGTGACCATATAATACCAAAAGCCACACTTTTTATATGTTAACGTGGCCGTTGCCACTCTTTGGCCACGCGTATTGGGACAAATATTTGATTTCAACTACCCTTTGGGCACTTTTTTTTTTCAAATATATGTGGCTAAAACACAAATATATGTGATCATATAATACCAAAGGCCACACTTTTTATATTTTGACGTGGCCGCCGCCACCCTTTGGCCACGCGTATTGGGACAAAAATTCTGATTTCAACAAGATATGTGACCATATAATACCAAAGGACACGCTTTTTAGATTTTAACGTGGCCGTTGCCACCCTTTGGTCACGCGTATTGGGATAAAATGTATGATTTCAGCAACCCTTTGGCCACGTATTTTTATAATTTATTTGGCCAAAACACAAATATATGTGACCATATAATACCAAAGGCCACGTTAAACAAACACATGTGGCCGTTGGGACCCTTTGGCCACACTTTCTGGGAGAATTGTTTGATTACAACAATAAATATTGGTACCCTTTAGCCACGCTTCTAGGTGGCTTCAGCCACTGATATTGTAACGTGGCCGTATGATACATACGGTGATAGGACCTTTGGTCACGGTTTTTTTTCGTGTCCAAAGGTGAATTTTGACGTAGTGTTAGGTAATTAATACAAAGGATGCAAGTAGAGGAGTTAGTGAGGTTAAGTGCTAGTTGGGACCAAATGTGCAAATTTGTAAATTTACTGGTTAGTGAGGTTAAGTGTTATTTAGGACCAAATATGCAAATTGTAAATTTGCATACTGGTTAGTGAGGTTAAATGCTAGTTTGGACCAAATATGCAAATTTGTAAATTTGCATACTGGTTAGTAAGGTTAAATGCTAGTTGGGACCAAATATGCAAAGTTGTAAATTTGCATACTGGTTAGTGAGGCTAAATGCTAGTTGGGACCCAATATGCAAGTTTGCTAAAAGACCCGTTTGGGTTAGAAGATAATGACCCCGTATGGGTTTATGTGTGAAGTAACAGTAATCCAAGTGATCTTGGATTGGAATGTGGTTAGAAATAACCAAAAGGCTTATGAATGCACCTTTGGGTGAGTGTGTTAGCTTGGCACAAGATACTTGTCCCCAGGTATGATTCAAGATGTTAATATATGGTGTTTTTGAACTTCTAGTGATGTTACAAATGCAAACAAGAGATAGTTAAATTGGAGTGAAATGAGAAAATTGTAGTGAAACTTAGTAATGTATAGAAATTTGTCTAAGTAGAACTTAGCTGGATCACAGGAAGTGATGCTCCAAGCGTATCGCTTGGGGTAAAAGACGCAGCAAGCGATGCGCCTGCCATGGCAAGGGTATTGCCTGCCTCGACTCTTGTTCTAAGCAATACACCTGGGACTTGAGTTCGATGTTTGGTGTTTGTTTTTATGTTGTAACCTGGTTGGGGGATATGTGGGATATTCTCATTAATACTAATGTGTTACTAGTGTTAATGACATGTAGTATGCAGTAAGGATGGGTCTGGATCGAGCATAGAGTATTTTGGGAACCGAACACCAATCTTTTGGAAATTGTGGGTATTTTGTGAATGTCTTGAATTATTAAGTTTCAATGCAACTCTGATAAGCAATGGATGTTAAAGGTAACTGTATTTTATAATTAATTGGTTATAAGCCGGTTTTGAGAAGTAATATAAGCGAAATTTTCTAGCCCACATTTTTAAATTACTAAATCAGAGTCAATAGCGGGAAGGGTGTTACAGGTTCCTCTCAAGAATCTCAGCGCTGGGACGACGTTCAGTCCCTTGCAAGAACCTCAACGTCATCATGTTCAGTTCTTCGCAAGGAACCTCACGTTTGATGCTCCGGAGCCTTAAGCATAAAGTTTCCCAAATAGCATACAATATCAAGCATGACAAAGTATACACTTACACGATATAAACACAAATACATACAAGTAAATGTATTCAACAGTATTGACTTTGCGTAAAAGTACGAATGTTTGAATGATTAAAGTTTCACAATGATTCATGAATAAGCATGGTAAATAATATAATTTACTTGAAAATAAGGAAATGATAATTGAAAATGTTTATGCGTGTTATCCACCCCAAAATGGTTTGGAATTTTTAAAGAAAAAGGGGCTATGAACTCACCTTAGTAGTTGATTGCTAGTATGACGTGATGAGAATGTTTTAAGCGCAAGGACGTCCTAAACGCATAACGAGTTGATTAACCGAAGGTCATGAGTTCAGTAAAGTATTTTTAGACATCTAGGGTTTTGATGGGTTCGTTGAGTGGAGGAAGACGAATTTGAATTGATTTAGATTTTTTACAAACAAACATTGATTTGATTTAAGAATTATATCAAATATTCAAGGTATTAAATTGAGAACGAGTTGATAGATGATCTATCATCTATTGAGAAAACGTTTTAGAGAACTTATAAAAAATGAGTTAATGATTAAAAAAATGACGTTTCAACTCATAGATTATTAATTCTTTTGAAAAAAAGTTATAATATTTATAAAAGTATATCACAAGTCAAGCACATATTAATACAAAAGCCATCAAAGTATAACTTGTATTTTCAAGATTTTAAGAAATTAAGTAATGATTATTTATTGTTTTTTTAATATATATATATATATATATATATATATGTGTGTGTGTATGTATATATATATGTGTGTGTATATTTCTTGTTTCAAATGTGACAAAATGATTAAAATAATTTCGATAAACTTCAGTATATAAGAAATCTAGACTTAAAGTGAGTTTTATACGATGTTTATAAGTTTTAAAAGGTTTGTTTTTGTCTTGATCCTAAATAAAATGAGTATAGAATTATTTTTTATAAACTTTAAAATGAAGATTTGTATTTTGATATACTAAAGAAAGAATTTTTATTAAGTTACTTGTGATTTTCTAGAAAATTAAGTAAGTTAATATGTGAAAATAAGCAAAATAAACAACAAAAATATGGAAAACGGTGACGACGAGTTTAGAACCCACGACTACGCTTCAGTTAGGAGGGAAAGGACCAGCTGCTCTATCTATTTTGTTGTGACTATTACAGAAAATTAGAGATAATAACATATATGAATCTAGTCATCTTCTTCGTCATGAATCTCATACGAAACCCTAGTTCTTAGATTCTAAAATTGATCATCTAAACGTGTATAAATGCGAAAATAAACATAGGGCTTTTACTCAAAGTCAAAAACCGAGCAAGATGGTGTATAAAACTCACCTAGGCGGGTCAGAGAAACGGATTTCTAAGCTTCGCCAGAGCAAAAAAGGCGACGCGAAACAGGAGCACCAAAACACGATGAATACAATTAAATTTGGGTTTTAATATCCAAATTGCTCCAACGTTTTAAGTCTTAAAATTCGATTGAATCGTGATTAAAAGTGCGTTTTGAGCTCATTATGATGATTGAATGAAGATTTAAGACCTCTTATGACTCAAGATTGATGAAAACAAACGTTTAAACCGGGTTTCTGGACGTCTCCGGCAGTGGAGCGAGGTCGGCGGTGGCGACTTGCCGGAAAAACGGGGGTGGAGGAGAGCTGCGATCAATTTATTTTTAAACTTACAAACCAATTAATTATTTAAAACTTTATACATTTATTTCATTTCTAAACAAAAATATGTAATATTCATCATCTCTTTTTTTTTTCCTTATGAAGATACTAAAATATTGTTACATCCAAATTTTCTAAACTATAATATATACATGCATATATTTATATACATATATATATATATACATATATAGTGAAAATTTCATTGTAGACACCTCAATAAGTGTAGACAGGTAGACACCTTTTTTCACCATTAGAACTCTTGATCTAATGGTTATGATTAATTTCTTTTTTCTTTTTTTCCTTATTCTCATTGTTCAGAAAATTTCACATGTGAAATAAAGTAATTTCACATGTGAAATAGGGTGTCTACCTGTCTACACTTATGGGGGTGTCTACAATGAACCTCACCCTACATATATATATATATATATATATTAAACAAAAGTTATTTAGTTTAACATATGTATATACATACATATCATAAAATTACCATAACATAACATTAATTTATATATATATATATATATTTGTGTATTAATTGTACAAGTGAGTTTGGACATTGCATTAAAACATATATTTTATCAACCATTAAATTTGAATACACTAAGGATGTTTAGAAAATAAATAAATGAATAATAATAATAATAACAATAATAATAATTAAATAATAATTCAAAATTTAAAATTTTCCGTTTGTTACACCTATCCTGGTAGTCGCTCTATCCTCACTTGCCTTAGAGGGAGTGGAGACGGGTAGTATATTGTCCTAATCTTTCTCATGCTCGGCAAAGGCATGAGGAAAAGGCAGTCCAGCATTCAGTAATTGGGACATAATGCTATTGAGTTACAAAACACTATGGATGTCACACCCCAACTGACGGCGGAATATATCGGGGTGCGATGATTGTCCAGTTGCAAACAACACTAATTAAATGTTGTGATATTCTCAATCAGTCCATTTTATAGCATTGGAATAATACATGGTAATTCAATCCAATTCAAGGATAAAAAATAAATTAACTTGATTAATTTGTGTGATGCCCGGCGCCCGGTTGGCCCCGGAAGACGTCACCCGTCAGATTTACTCATGAACGCATGGCATAAACAGAGTTGAAAAAGCAACGGAAACTAAAATTTATTTAACAAAGCTAAGTTCTAAGGTCATACAGAGATAACATATATCAAACTACAAAGGGGAAACTACGAAACTACAACTACTCTTATTTCCAGCAACATCACAGCTCCTCCAGATAGGCTGCCTGTCCTACCTCGCTCACTCGTAAGGCTTGCCCATACTACAAGAGGCCTCTTCTATACCTGATAGTACATACTAAAAATGGCCAGCTTACGCTGGTGAGTTCTAGCTTTTAAAACATCTATCTTGTTTAAATACTTTCTTCAAAACACTTGAACCTGCTAAAACCCTTTTTCAATAAACATTCAATTAGTATAAAACATAATAGGATTATACACAACATACATTCATTCAAAACTAGGCATCCTTAAAAAACGACCATCCCATAATTCTTCCTAGTTTTGGTAACTAGTCCCTTACTTTCTTTCACTTGTCATGACAACATACTCTAGCTTCAATCTATTATTTTATAAACAGAGATTTAACTTTCATCTGCTACCATATGAGCAAAACATATCATACCTTCGTCATTTCTAGTATCAGGTACTCATAGGGGCAAGATAGTGTCGCTAACTGCCTTGCAACTTCCTAACTCTTCTGATCGGTCTTACTGCATTGGCCAGTCTCTCCACCTTTTGCACTCTTTCGATGGACCCTTACGATATCCCCCCTTGGGAGCCTCTTTCGAGAAAAACTACTCCCTTATGATATTCCCTTCCCCCCTTGGGGAACCTATTTCGGGGGCCCTCTGTAGGTCCGAGATCAAACCAACTACACGATATTTGATCACAAATGAGTGCGGAAATCTCAAATGCGATTGATTCAAGAAACAAGTAGATGAAATAGATTCAATCTAAGAGAAAGATTGAATCTTGAATGAGAATCTCTAACTTGTTGAAGCTGATCGTAAACACAAAGAGTGCAGAAATCGTAAACAGTGAAAATGTGTATTGAAAAGCTTAGTTACAATCATAAACATGTTGGGTTTATATACTACCCATACATAAATCGTAAACCTCAAGGCAGCCCACATGGCCCAATCATAAACTATAATAAGCCCATTAACCTATTAAATAACAAGCCCAAAACTAAGATAAAGCTAGCCCAATAACTAATGTTCATGCCTTAATAAAATATAGCCCAACAATCTTCCCCTAGGCATGAACCATTAGACCTTTTACGGCAGCAGCAGATCGAATCTGAATGTGTTCAGTGCGTTGTTCGACCACCACTTGTTCGCCACAATCCGGTTTGCCGTCCCATGAAAGATTCCCACCCTCACAGCATTTTCCATGTCATTTTCATCTCCGAGAATAGGCTGTGAGGCGAGCAGCTTGATATCCCTTTCTCCAAACCTAAGCAAATCCACCGGATCGTAAAAGCGAAACTGCCTCAGACCCTTACAGAGAACCACCACCTCGTGTGTCGTTGGATCATAACACCAGCAGTCAAAGTTTCTGACCAAGGTACCATCTTCAATCTCGTCCAACATATTGATAACTCTTGTGCATTGGTGGGTGGTCTCCTCGCTTCACCAATTGGCTCTCTAGTCACTGGGTCAGTTTCAGTCTGTACCCATTTTACTTGCTTCAGCTCAAAATTTTCAAACTTATTTTCTTGATGGCTCAGCTAATTGTTTCTAATGAGGTCTCCATCAGGGCTGTTCCATCTGTTTATGTAGGGAGCACGAAGCAGATTTCTGATCTCAGGCTCAGTCCAAGAATGGAATTGTGCACGGGTTCTATAATATTCAACTGGACTATAGCCTTCACGGATCACAACAAATAATTTCTTCTCGGTGTCGTAATGCCAGCATAAGATGGGTTCACAACTCCCCTTTTCGTCTAATGAGCTTCCTCCAAGATCAAGAGAGTACTGAGTGGGGGCTGGTCCTTGAAAGAATTCTCGGAACCAGTTGTCGTGACCTTCAGGAGCTTTGGAGATCACTCTTCCTCCTCTGGCATAATCAGACATCTCAATGTTTTCATCTCCATCGTCTTCATTCATTTCTTCATCACCTTGCACACCCTGTGATGAACTTTGTTCAGGGGCACTTGAAGATTTTGACTCCACGAGACTTTTCAAGTCAGTAAATTTCTTCTTAAGATCCATCAGAGTCTCATAGAGCCACTTCATTCTATTTTTATCTGCCACCTCCTTTTCTTTCATCCTCTTGTTCTCATCCTTCAGCGCCTTTATCTCATTTTCTCTGAATCGATTCTGAGATATCAAAAAGTTGATATGAGGATCAGTGCTTATCCTCAAATCAATTGGAAGTTCAGCATCTTGGAAGGGCCTGAAGCTAGGAATAGATGTCGGCTGACTGATCACAGGAGCAGCACTCACTTTCACTGGGTTTGGTACAGCGAAAGAGTGATCAACCTCTATAAATTGTCCTTCTTCTCGAACTGGGCTACGTTCGGATAGAAGAGGAGTTTCAGTCTGAGCAGGAGCAGGTTGATCTTGAACATTTTCAGCAGCTGTTTCTTCTTGAGTACTGGGACCCTCAGAACTGGGACCCTCAGAACTGGGCCCTGCTGGATGTACTAACAAAATGCTTGAGCTTGTCTTTGAAAGCTTGAATCTGATGCTTCTTGGATCTGACCTCTTTCTTGGAGAAGGTTCACGTGCAGGAATTGGTTCTTCAAGAACATCTTCAACATCCAGATTCAGCTCAGGAGGGGTTGTATCACTGCCTGATGATCCGATCATGTCATCCCTTGACCTTTTAAGGTTAAGGGGCCCCAGATTCCCATAGATATCATCATCAGTAATCTC